>JAJPUD010001753.1:198841-263652 GCA_023553655.1 Myrmecobius fasciatus
TCAGCACAATATCTGTTTCATAAATGGAATTTGGTAGGACTCTTTTCCCTATTTTTTTCAAATAGTTTGCATAGTATCAGAATTAATTCTTCTTTAAATGTTTGATAAAATTCACATGTAAATCCATCTGGTCCTGGAGATTTTTTCTTAGGGAGTTGATCTTTTTCTAAAATGGGGCTATTTAAATAATTTATTTCCTCTTCTGTTAATTTGGGCAATCTATATTTTTGTAGTTATTTCTCCTTTTCACTATTATCAAATTTATTGACATATATTTGGGCAAAATAGCTCCTAATTATTGCTTCAGATTCCTTTTCACTGGTGGAAAGTTCTTCCTTTTCATTTTTGAGACTAACAATTTGATTTTCTTCTTTCCTTTTTCTAATCAAATTAACTGAAGGTTCATCTATTTTGTTGTTTTTTTTCACAAAACCAATTCAATTTTATTTATTAATTCAATAGTTTTCTTACTTTCAATTTTAATAATCTCCCCTTCTATTTTTAGAATTTCAAATTTGGTATTTAATTGGGGGTTTTAATTTGTTCTTTTTCCAGGTTTTCTAGTTGCATGCTCAATTCATTGATCTTCTCTTTCTCTATTTTATGTAAGTAAGCATCTAGAAGTATAAAATTTCCCCTAATTATTGCTTTGACTGCATCTCACAAATGTTGCTTTGTTGTCTCATTATTGCCATTCTTTTGAATGAAATTATTGATTGCATTTATGATTTGTTGTTTCATTCATTCTTTAGGATTAGATTATTTAGTTTCCAATTAATTTTTGGTCTATTTTCCCCTGTACTTTTATTGCATGTAATTTTTATTACATCATGATCTGAAAAAAATGTATTTACTATTTTTGCCTTTCTGCATTTGATTTTGAGGTCTTTTTGCCCTAATATATGATCAATTTTTATATAGATTCCATGAACTGCTGAGAAAAAAAAAAGTGTACTCTTTGTCTCCATTCATTTTTCTCCAAAGTCTATCATACCTAACTTTTCTAAAATTCCTTTATTTTCTGCTGAGATAATTGAGGTTAAGTGACTTGACAGTGTCACACAGCTAAGAAATGTTAAGAGTTTGAGGTAAGATTTGAACTCAGGTCCTCCTGACTTCAGGTTTAGTGCTCTATCCTCCTAGCTGTCTCCTTAACTTCTTTCTTATTTATCTTGTGGTGAGATTTATCTCCTTCTGAGAGAGCAAAGTTGAGATCCCTTATTATTATACTTTTGCTGTCTTTTTCTTCTTGCAGCTCTCAACTTCTCCTTTAGGAATTTTGATGCTATACTACTTGGTGCATGTATATTTACTATTTTTTTTTGCTTTTTGCTGAGGCAATTGAGGGTAAAGTGACTTGCCCAGGGTCACACAGCTAGGGAATGTTAAGTGTCTGAGATCAGATTTGAACTCAGGTCCTCCTGACTTCAGGGCTTGTGCTCTATGCACTGCACCACCTAGCTGCCCCCATATATGTTTAGTATTGATATTGCTTCATTATCTATGGTACCCTTTAGCAAGATATAATTTCCTTCCCTATCTCTTTTAATTAGATCTATTTTTGCTTTTGCTTGATCTGAAATCAAAACCCCTGCTTTTTTTTTATTTCACATGAAACATTTTAGATTCTGCTCTTTACTCTAAATGTATCATTCTGTTTTAAATGTAAACAACATATTGTAGGATTCTGGCTTTTAATCCAGTCTGCTATCCATTTCCATTTTATGGGAGAGTTCATCCCATTCACATTCACAGTTAAAATGACTAATTCTGTATTTCCTGCCATCTTTTTTTACCCCAAATTATGTTTTTCTCCTTCCTTTCCCCCTTTCCCTCCTCCTCAGTATTTTGCTTTGGACCATAACTTCCCTCAAACAATCCTCCCCCTTTACAACTCATCTCCCTTTCTTCTACTTTTCCCCTACTACTTCTGTTTTCCCTTCTATTAGCTTTCCCCTTTCCTATCCCACTTCTCTATAAGGTGAGACAAGTTTCTCTGTGAAACCAAATATGTTTAATATTCTTTCTTTGAGCCACATCTGATGAGAGTAAGACTCAATGTTCATCACTGTCCCTTCTTTCCTTCAATTATAATAGGTCTTCTTTGCCTCTTCATGAGATGTAATTTCCATCATTTTACCTCCATTTTCCTCTTTTTCCAGTACAATACCCCTTTCTACCTCTAGTTTCTTTTTTATATTATCACAGTAAAATCAAATTATACCAGCACTTTCTAAGTATATCCATAACAGAGATAGAGTTCACAAGAGTTCTTTTCTTTTTACCTTTTTATGCTTCTCTTGAATCCTGTATTTGGAGGTCAAATTTTTTGTTCAGCTCTCTCTGATCTTTTCATCATAAATAAGTGAAATTCACCTGTATTATTGGATGTCCATATTCTTCCCTAAAAGATAATGCTCAATTTAGCTGGACAGTTTATTCTTGGCTACATTCCAAATTCCTTTGTCTTTCAGAAGATCAGATTCCAGGTCCTTTGATTCTTTAAGGTGGAAGCTGCTAAATCCTGGGTAATCCTGATCCTGCCTCCTAGGTATTTTGAATTGCTTCTTTCTGGCTGCTTGCAATATTTTTTTCTTGGTCCAATAGTTCTGAAATTTAGCTACAATATTTCATGGAGTTTTCATTTTGGGGTCTCTTTCAGGAGGTGATCAGTGAATTTTATTCAATGGCTATTTTATCTGATTCTAGGATATCAGGACAGTTTTCCTGAAAGATAATGTCTGGCTCTTTTTTTCATCATGGTTTTCAGGAAGCCCAGTAATACTTAGATTGTTTCTCCTAAATCCATTTTCCAGGTCAGTTGTTTTTTAATGAGGTATTTTACTTTTTCTTCTATTTTTTTTTCATTTTTTTGATTTTGCTTGGCTGATTCTTGATGTCTCATTGAGTTATTTATTTCTATTTGTTTAGTTCTGATTTTTAGTGAATTATTTTCTTCAGTTGCCTTTTTAGGTTTTTTTGTGTATTTGGCCAATTGAATTTTTAAATGAGTTGTTTTGTTCTATGGATTATTTTTTCCATTTCACAAATTCTGTTTTTCATGGAGTTCATTTCTTTTCCCATTTTGCCAAATCTATTTTGTAAGGAGTTATATGTTTTTTTCCATTTCACTAAATCTATTTTGTTAGGAGTTTTCTTCAGATAATTTTTATGTTTCATTTTCCCAACCCTCCTACAAACTTCTCATTTTTCCCCATTTGTCTTCTAATGCTCTTTTAAGATCCTTTTTTAATTCTTCCAAGAGAGCCTTGTAAGATGGGGACCAATTCATATCATCCTTTGAGGCTTCATCTGGAGACAATCTGCTTTTAGTGTCCTCAGGATTTGAAATCTTTTCTTCTCTTTCTCCATAAAAACTATGGTCAGAGTTCTGTTTGCTTTTTTGCTCACTTTTTTTTTAAAAGATTGAGGTCTGCTTTTAGGGCAAAGGGGAGATTATCCAAGCTTCCTCTACACACAACAGTGGCTGCACTGGGTCAATGCTGACTAACTTCCATTGCTGAATGCGGCCAGGTCCCATGATATTCTGTGGTTTAGGAGCTGAGTATTTGCCATTTGTGCTTTGAATATCTTACAGCTAATTTGCTGATCTACTGGCTTGCAACCAGGACAGAATAGCAAACACTGCTGTAGATTCCTCCTGGTAGATTCTCTGGCACAGTGGAGCCCACATTGCTCTGGGTCCCTGCATTTTCCTGTGCTCAGCCTGCCTCCCTCCATGTTGAAACATCTTTTTCTGGAGATCTTCCAAATTATCATCTCCTGGAAATTTGTTACATTCCAAATATTTGTGGGTTCTGCCACTCCACAACCAGTTCAGAGGTTGGATGTGCTGTTAATATGAGGGACATGGGGAGAGTTCAGAAAAAGACATGCCTCCTCTCTGCCATCTTGGCTCTACCCCCCTCTCCCATCACTGAAAATCTTTAAGGACATTATCAGACTAGTGTTTTATGAATATTAATTGACAGCTACATAGAGGATAAAATGGAGAGGTTAGAGGAATCAGGAAAGGTTTCATGAGGGTATTGTAATAACTCTGCAAGTGGTGGATTAGGTGGATCAATTCTGTTTTTCTCAATAGTATTTTATTTTTCCAATTGCATGTAAATATAGATTTCAACATTCATTTTTGTAACATTTTCCATTTCAGATTTTTTCTCCCTCCTTCCCTTACCTCTCTTGCCCAATACAGCTAGAAATTTGATATAGATTATACATGCACAATACTTTAAAACATTTCCATATTTGTCATGTTGTGCAAGAAAAATTAGATTAAAAGGGGAAAAAACCTATGACAAAGAAAAAGCAAAAAAAAAATTCTTCTCCCCCCAAAAGGAGAAAATACTGTGCTTCAATCCATATTCAGTCTCCAGAGTCCTCTCTCTGGATATGGGTAGTATTTTTGCAACCCAACTCTATTGGAATTGTCTTAGATCAATGTGTTGCTGAGAAGAGTCAAGTCTGTTATAGTTGATCAGTGTACAATGTTCTCCTGGTCCTGCTAACTTTACTCAGTATCAGTTCATATAAGTCTTTCCAGGCTTTTCTGAAATCATCCTGCTCATCATTTCTTATAGAACAATAACATTCCATTACATTCATATGCCATAATTTATTCATCCATTCTACAACATTTAGACATCCATTCAATTTCCAGTTTCTTGCCACTACAAAAACAACTGCTACAAACATTTTTGTACATGTGGATCCTTTCCTTTTTTTCATTTTCTCTCTGAGATACAGACCCAGTAGTGATACTGCTGAATCAAATGATATGTACAGTTTAGTATTAGTGTCCCAGTTTTCCCTCATCCCCTCCAACATTTATCATGAATTTTTCATGTCATCTTAGTCTGTCTAAAAGGTGTGAACTTATTTTAATTTGCATATTTCTAATCAATAGTAATTTAGAGCATTTTTTCATATGACTACAAATGACTTTAATTTCTTCATCTGAAAAGTGTTCATACCCTTTAACAATTTATCAATGGGGGAATGATTTGTGTTCTTCTTATTTTATTTTATTTTTTTTGCTGAGGCAATTGGGGTTAAATGATTTGCCCAGGGTCACATAGCTAGTAAGTATTAAGTGTCTAAACCTGGATTTGAACTCAGATCCTCCTGACTTCAGAGCCAGTGCTTTATCCACTGTGTCACCTAGCTGTCCTATGACTTGTATTTTTATAAATTTAACTCTGTTCTCTATATATTTTTGAAATGAAGCCTTTATCAGAATCATTGGCTGTAAAAAAATGTTCTGTCTGCTTTCCTTTTAACCTTGGCTGCATTAGTTTTGTTTGTACAAAACCTTTTTAATTTAATATAATCAAAATCATCTATTTTTCATTTCACAATGTTCTCTAGTTCTTTTTTGGACATAAATTATTCAAAGATCTGACACAGATCAGGATTGATCAAGTTTTTAATAAAGATCTGAAAAATGATTGCAAAGGCAAAATAAAAAAACCTTGATAACCTCTTGAATATACTGGGATAGTGACATAGATATGGAATTATTGGGGATACTTCCAAGGTTTCAAGTCTATGTGATTATAAAGATGGTAGTAGCCTCCACAAAAAGAGGGAAGTTTGGTGGGAAGGTGGTTTTAGGAAGAAGATAATGAGTTGTGTTTCCAATATGTTGAGTTTGAAATATCAGGGAGACAACCAACTGGATGGGAACACATAGAGTTTAGGTCTAGCTATGTTTGGGAGTCATTTGCATGAATTTAAGAATTGAACCAAAATGAGATGATGAAATCAAGAAAGAATAGAGAAAGAGAGAAAATACTTACCCCTAGAACTGAGCCCTATGGGATGGTGATCCAAGAAAAAGAGGAAAGGTAGGAGGAAAACCAGGAAAGTACACAGTGACAGAAGTCAAAGAAAGAGAGCATATTCATGAAGAGTCTGTGACTCTTCAAAAACTCGAGAGGTCAAGGTCAATAGGATGAGGACAGAAAAAAGCCTTTGCATTTTTCAGTTGAGAAATCAGTCTTGCCTTACAGAGAATGGTTTCAGTAGAGCTGTGAGGTCAGAAGACTATAAGTCAAAAGGTAAAGAGTATATACAGATAATACCTTGTAGAGATTATATATAGCCTGATTTCCAGTCTCAATACACTCTGCCACCATCAATGTCCTCTCTATAATCTTAAATGATTTCTATTTTCTAGGAGTTCTCACTCTGGATAGAAATCTATGTCTGGGGGGCTATATAAGTCTTTTGGGAAAAATGGCCCTTCAGAGAAAAAATTGAGGTTTCTTAAATGCCTGTAAATTCAAATAAAGTTCTTTATAGCCTTTACTTGTTTAATAAAGTCTGTTTTATGTTTCATACTTGAGAATTTGAAGATATCTAAGGACACTTTGAGGAAATTACATATGACATTCCCTGGTGCTATGTGGATGTTTACAGATAATCTGAGAGGATTCTCCATACATCTTCATGATGAATTCTAGATAGTGATATCTTCAGATTTCATCTGGGTAATGTCTGAGAAGTCAAAGGAAAAGTGAAAACCTATTTCCCCTCCCCCCACCAAAGTGTGCTGGGGTGGGGAGGGAAATCAGAATTAAGCTTTTAACAAAAGAAATACACTGCTTTGAATTTTGGATTTTGAAAGCTTTTGAATCAAGAAGTCTCTCTTATTCATATGTACAGACCCCTAAGGTTATATTAGTTGAGGATAAAGAGGTTTTTGGAGAATGGATACAATTCCTTGGACCTTGAGAAGTCATTTCCAGAGATCAATAAAATCCTCTTGACTTAAATATTACTCAAAGTACTTCCTCTTCTCTAAGAGAAAGAGAAAGGGTTCAGTAGTTGAGATACCCCTATCTCCTTCCAGTGGATCAAACCTCTTTTACGTTATCTATGTAGAAAGCACTACATAACTCTCAATGGGGCGTCAGATAAGAGGAAGGTTTGTTGCCCCCCATGTTGGACCACTAATCTTTCATTATTCCTTGCTCAGCCTTACTTCCAATCATTGTTTGATTATTCTGTTTGATAACATGGCCTATTTCAATATCTCACTGCTGCCATCTTCCACTGTCAACAGGTCTTACGGAATTTATCATCACTATTTGTGTCTTTCCTTTAGTTCTGAATTGCTCACCATCAGATTGTTCTCCATGGTTAAGCTTCTAATCACTACTATTATTTTTTTCCTGCTTTCTTCATTCTTCCCCCAAGAGATAGTGCCAGTTCTCCAGGGCAGAAGGATTACTGCTTTAATCCATTTTATAGCACTTCAGAATGAAATCACTGACAAAAATGTCTCAAGGCTATTGGAAACATTTAGCCCTTTCAGGTAGGATCAGGTATGCTTGGGAGCCATTTAAGACTTTTTGGTCTTTCCCTGTGTGAAAGACATTTCTCAAATGGCTGACCAATTAAAAGTCAAGTACTCCTATCTATTTTCTGCTTCAACCAAATTAGTTATATATAGGCATATATGCAATTGTATGTATGTATGTTTGTGTATGGGTTGTTATTCTTGTTGTTTCAACAGAAACAAGAAAAAACTCAAAGAAGTCTATCCATGTGGGAGTGGGCACACAAGCATTATTCCTCCCCCAAAAAAACTTTCTTTTAGTTGTGTGTTTGTAGAATCCTCATGGCCACCATTAGATAGCTATTTGGTACAATGCATAGAATGGCAGTCTTGAAGCCAGTAAGGCTGGAGTACAAATCTGTATTGGGACATTTACTAGCTCCAGGCAAACCACTTAACTTCCCTCTGCCTCAGTTACTTCATCTGTAAAATGGAGATAATGGGACCTATCTCCCATAATCATTTCTATCAAATGACATATTTGTAAAGAACCTATAACTTTAAAACACTAAATAAATGCTAGCTATTATTATCATCATTACTGTTAGTGTCATGACCTGATCTTAGGTAAATAAATGAATTTCTCTGGGCCACAGTTTACTTAAAAATAGGGAGGATGGAAGAGAAGGACTGATTTTATAATACTTCCATTTTCTGGATGGAGAGGAAAAAGGAGGAATAAAGAGATTTTTTAAAAGAAAAAGGAAATGCAGGACAAAGAATAAGGGAGATGAAAAGCAGAAAGAGTAGGGAGAGAAAATAATAATAGCTACCATCTATATAGCCTTGATCTTCACAACAATACTATAAAGTAGGTATTATTATTCCTACTTTACAGAATGAGGAAAGCCTTGATTGAGAGAGCTTAAGCAATTTGCCAGTCATACAGCCAATCAGTACCTGAGGCAAAATTCTATCTCAGGTCTTTCTGGCTCTGTCTACCAGATAGATAGGCCTAGAAGCAGGAAGGAAGCATGAAGGGAGAAGATGAGAAGGTGGAATATGAAAAAAGGAGGAGATGGGAGAAATACAGAGGAGGATATTAATAGAAATATATATATAAATATAATATTATGACATAATAATATATATAAATAGAGAATATAGGATATAAATATAGAAGGATGAAACAAAGGGGAAGGAGACAGAGAGGAAAAGGACAGGAGAGGGGAAGAGAAGAGTTGAGAACAGAAGAAAGAAAAGGAAAGAAAAGGAGAGGGGAGGAAAAGAGAACAGGTGAGAGGAGGGGAAAGAAGGAGAAGGGAGGGGAAGAGAGGAAAAAAAAGGAGAGAATTCTACACTGCTATCACCCAACCTCTCTCTCATTAGCAAAATACACGGAAGGAAGAAATGTAGGGAGAGAAGGGTTTCTGGGTGACACAGCAGATAAAACATCAAGACAAAGTCAAGATCTGAGTTCAAATTTGACCTTGGATCATTAGTCTGATCCCAAGCAAGTCACTTAGCTTTTCTTTGCCTCAGTTTCCTCATCCATAAAATGATGATGATAATAATAGCATCTGTCTCCCAATTTGTTGTAAGCATCAAATGAGATAAGATTTCTAAATCATTTAGCACATATTAGGTCCCATATAAATATCAGCTATTATTTTTATTATTAGGAGTAGAAGCAATAGACAGCATGTCAAAAGATGTAAATATTGGTACTATTATTGCAAGATATGATATGTGCCTTGGAAACCAACCCATGAAAACCCTGGACTTGTTTTTAATGTATCTCACCACCCACCTCTCTTTAACCCTAAAGCTCCACAGAGCTAATCAATAAAAGTCCTCTAATAAGATCTGTTCACTGGCTTGAAATAAAATCGAGTTCCATTTGCCCTCTCTTACCTGGTCACTCTCCAGAGACACTTTCATCTACAATAACAGTGTCCTGAGGTCCTCCAGTGTTGACCAGAGCTCCAAGAAAGTTCTATTTCAATCTTCCACCTTGAAAACTGAGATATGGAAGGACTACAGGTTTCTCCTCCTCCTTTTCCCAAAGAAAATTCTTCATTAGACAGAATCTGTGCAAAGGGAAGTAACCTTGTCATGACTGGGAATGCTGCTTTGCTGCTTCAGGGACCAGGGGTGTGTGGGAGGGGAGGAGGCGGAGATGCTATACAACATCATTCCTGGGCCCTGAAAATTGGGCATCTCTGGCATTTTGCTGATAAGAGTGATTTTGAGCAGGGATACATGGAATAAATGGTAAATGGTAAATGAAAAAAAGAGTTTTAATATTTAAAGGTAAAATGACAAAGTCACTTGTGCTTATTTAGTATCCTTCCCTAGAAAACCCAGTTACCCAATAACATTCAACCAACCCATAGTTTTACACGTTGGAAAAGAGATGCAGACAGAAGGCTAAGTCATTATAAGATCAAAAATCCACAGTGCTCTAGCCCAAACATTATCTAACCCAACCCTCTCATTTTACAGATGAGGAAGTTGAGAAAGAGAGAGATTAAATCATTTGCCCAAAGTCACACAGGTGGTAAATGTCAGAAATAAAATCTGAACATGGATCATAAGTTACAGAGCTGTTTTTCATGGAGATGGAAATGATTCCTTCTAGTAACCCTGACATGATTTCCATTAAAGTTTTTTGCCCTCTCTAGAGGTTCTGCCTCTCTCTTCCCTCCATGGCCTTTGTTGGATAAGAGCAGGATCTCCAGAAAGTCAAACCCAAAATATGATTTTTTTATTTTATTATTAAATCATTTATTTAAGGCTCATAGGTTTCTATGAGCCTTGAATAAATGCTACGTCCTATCCCTGTAGGAACATCAGGGCTTAAGAAATTCCTTAATAGGAGGAGGTATGAGACTACTGAATTAAATTGATTATCCAAATTCTATGATGCAATGGATACTCAGGTGCAGTCATCAGGTTCCTTGGATTCTGCTGTCCTTTCATCAGAGTAACACCATAGTTATTTCAGTAAAGATGTTTCCTTTGGGATGTTCAAAAGCTAATGCCAGTGTGAGAAAAGGCCTTGCCCTCATGCAACAATTCAATTCAACTCATCAAGCATGTAGTAAGGACCTGCAGATTGCAATGGCCTATACCTGGATACTAGAGAAGAGGCAAAGTTTATATAACACAGAATCCCAGCCTTTATGAAATTTAATCATGACAGCAACAACAAGACTATACAATGATCAGTTCTGAGGGACATGGCTCTTTTCAACAATGAGATGATTCAAACCAGTTCCAAGTGTTCAGTGATGAAGAAAGCCATATACACCCAGAGGACAGTGGGAACTGAGTGTGGACCACAACATAGCATTTTTACTCTTTCTGCTGTTGTTTGCTTGCATTTTGCTTTTATTCTCAGGTTTTTTTTTCTTTCTAGATCTGATTTTTCTTGTGCAGAAAGATAACTGTATAAATATGTATAATGTATTGGATCTATCATATATTTTAATATATTTAACATGTATTGGACTACCTGCCATCTAGAGGAGGGGGTGGGGGAAGGAGAGAAAAATTTAGAACAGAAAATTTTGCAAAGATCAATGTTGAAAAAGTACCCATGAATATATTTTGAAAATAAAAAGCTTTAATAAAAAATAATTTTAAAAAAATGTAATCATGAAACAAGACATAGATGCAGATATTTATAATGCTTATTATTATTATGCATTGAAGTGTTATAAAAGAAAGAACTATGTGAAATTCAATAGGAAGACTTTTACAGCAGGGACATCAGGGAAAACTTCCTGGAAGAAGTAGTATTTGAGTTGGATTTTAAAAGATGTGCAGAAGTTCAACAAGCAAAGGCAAAAGGAGGAATTCTAGGTATGGAGGGGGACAAAGTGGTACCAAGAAGGCAGGCTGTATTCTGAAGGAGAATTCTCTACACATGAAGGAGGAGTAATATGAATAAGACTAGAAAGGCTATAGAGGGCTTTGAATATTTGGCAAAGAAGTTGGGATTTATTCATTAGAGAGCCATTGAAGATTTTGAACACAAGAGGAACATGCCCATATTAATTCACATTTGTATAACACTTTATAGTTCACAAAGCATCAAAAGTTCTAAGAATCTATATTCCCAATTTACAGATGAGAAAACTGAGAGGTGGAGAAATATAATAGTAAACAGTGTGCTGTTCTTAGAGTCAGGAAGTCCTGGGTTCTCTTCATAGCCTATATCCCAGCTATATAATATCCTATATTATCCTATCTATATCCTAGCCATCTTTAAAATCACTTTCCTTCTCAGTGTCCCAGATACTTTAGGAAAATAGGTTACAGATGGGTTACTAATCTGTATTGGTGAAGAGTTTCTAACCCAATAGTTCCCCACACAGATGAAATTCATGGTCCAGATCAAATGAATAAATGAGTAGAATATTAGCTATTATTATCAAATGACTTGTTCAGTATCACAGTGATGACATCTCTTTCTACTACCATATTGAACAGCAAGATGATTTAATATTTACTACTTTTTATAATTTACTACTTTTTCTTTTAATAATAAGAATGAAAACCAGAGTGAGACAAAGATGTTGTCTGATGCAACAATTAATGTAGACATTAGCATTTTTCCTGTGCTTAAATGTCATTTTGTGAACCTGTCCTCCACCCCCACTTTTTTTCAAAGAGGGAAGCTAAATTCCAGAAGTGAATTGACTTATTCAAGATCACAGCTGGTCATTGGTGGTATGGGATTAGAAATCCTGATCCAGATTTAGTGGAATCTTTGAGATAAACCAGACTATCTTTAGTATTTTATAATCCAACCACCCATCTAAAGTAAGACTCCTTTTAGATAGTCACCTGAGAAGGGAAGGGAAGTTCAGCACTTCTTGGGGCAATCCATTCCATTGTCTGATAGTCTGGATTACAAAGTTTTTCCTTACACTAACCTGAAGTCTTAATCATAATTTGCACTCAGTGGTGCTCTATAAGCTTTGCCCTTTACTTTATCTAATTCAGATAATTCAGTTATTATATCTCCCTTTATTTAGCCTATAGATGATCTTTGAGATCTCTTCTAAATCTAAATCATATGATTCTAAGACATAATATCTAAACTTGGTAGAGATCTTAAAGGCAATAAAGGACAATTTCCTCATTTTACACACTGGGAAACTGAGGCTCAGAGAAATTGGTGACTTGTCCAAGATCATGCTGTAGTAAGCATCTGAGATGGGATTTGAATCCAGCTTTTCTGACTTCAGAACCAACCGTGCTTTTTTCACTCAACTATAGTCTCCCAAAGATAGAAGGGATTGTAGGGATCATCTAGTCCAGCCTCCTCATTTTTACAGATGAGGAAACTGAGACCCAGGAAAGGTAAATGGCTTATCCAAGGTCACACAGTATTCCTCAACAGAGCCAAGACTAGAACTAGGTAGCTCTCCCGGTACAATAGTAATCGTTCAACTCTGACATAGATCTAAGAAAAGATACATTTTCATCAAGTTTTACACAAGGCAGTTTTTTTTTTTTTTTAAAGTCTCTAGTTATTGTGATGTTAAAGTGGGTTCTCAGAGAAGAGATGGGAAGGAGGAGGGGAAAAGGAGGTTTCCTTGGGGAACAAGCCCTGGGAGTCTGGCATTAAATTTTAGGTTCTTTTCACATGCAAATAACCCTTCTGATAATTATGAAAAGAAAAGCTATGGGGGACATAGAGCCAGATAAAACCTAACCCAAGAACTGGCTCAGAAGAGAATGCTATAGCCTCTCCAAATGCTTTGTAAAAGAACAGATCATTTATAGTAGGTGCCCCTTAGGGAGTTGCTTAGGAAGTCAGACTATAAGTCCCAGAAAGCAACTGACTGCTCCAAGGGGTCTGTTCCATCTGGCAAGGGAAGGCATTGGGGGAGATGCATCTATATTCTACTTAACATATGACACCCATAGGAAAAGGAAATTTGCTGACAGATACAGGAACCATCACCTTGGATGTTGTTGAGTCAAAATGTTATTTTAGAAATGAGGAAGCTCAGAAAAGTGGTGATAAGGAGGGAATGGTACTGACTCCCATAGTCCAGTAGCCCATTTTCATTAGCCAAAGATCTCAAGCAAAAAAAAGTCTTTGTTCCGTACTTTGGTGAAAGTCAAAAAGTAGGAGAATCACAAAAAAAATAATAACAGCACACATTTACATAGTACCTTTTTTTTTTTTTTTTTTTTACAATACCTATAGGAAACCTTTCCCAACTTTTCTTAATTCTAGTAGGGTGGTTCAGTGCATAGAGTATGCGGCCTGCAATCCAGAAGATTCATCTTCGTGAGTTCAAATCTGGCCTCAGACATTTACTAGCTGTATGAACCAGATAAAGTCAAAGTTTCCTCATCTATAAAATACGCTAGAGAAGGAAATGGCAAACCACCCCAGTATCTCTGCCAAGAAAACCCTAAATAGAATCACAAAAAGTTAGATACCATTGGAAAAAAAATCCTTCTTGTAAAGGCTTTTTGTTGCTCACAATCCTGTGAAATGAGTAGGATGATGTCATTATTCTCAATTTGCTGTAGTTGTTCTTTGTGGGGTTTCCTCAAGAAAGATACTGGAGTAGTTTGCTATTTCCTTCTCCAGTTCATTTTAGAGATGAGGAAACTGGGGCAAACAGGGTTAAGTGATTTATCCAGGATCATGCAGTTCTGAAGTATCTGAGCTTACATTTGAGCTTGAGAAGATAAATCATCCTTATTTCATGCTCTGTCTCTACCCACTGTGTCACCTAGCTGCCCTTGTTAGAATTAAGGGGAGTTGGGAAAGGCTTTCTGCAGAAGATGGGCTCTTATTTGAGATTTAAAGGAAGCCAGGAAGACCAGTATACATTGTAAACAAGGTGCTGACTTATTTAAGAAGAAGATGTTCCCTTCCTGTAGTTCCCTAAACTAGTTGTTCTCAAAGTGATGTCTGTGGACTCTAGGTGTCCCTGACAGTCTTTTGGAAAATCCAAGAGATCAAGATTATTCTCATAATAATACTAAGGCATAATTTGCCTGTCAAGATTCTCCTTCCTTTTCCAACTATATATCTGTGTAAAGGCAGCTTTTCTTCAAAGACTTCAATCAAAATGACATATCAAAAAAGATTGAGGCAAAAGTAGATATGAGAATCCAGCTATTTCTATGAAGCTGGACATTAAAGAGATTTCCAAAACCATGTAAAACAATATCATTCTTTTCATTATTTTTTTCCTTGGAGAAATTACAATTATTCTTCCTTTTAAAGGTTATTTATATTAACATGAAGTGGGTTTATTATTGTTATTTTAAATGAATTAATGTCTTAAAATGTAAATTAGTTTTAATTTCTAATATGGTAACTATAGAGAGATATAACAAGGGATATGTTGGCAAATGTTTAACAACTGGCTCTTTAGAGGGGAAAAATGTGTATACAACATATCTTGAAGCTTAATTTGTATTATGAATATTTTCTCCATCACGTTCTTAAATCTAGATAATCAACAAAATAGAGCCCTAATTTGTAGTCTTTTCTGTTTATTTCTAAGGTGTAAATTTGCACATACACACACTCACTCCAAATTTAATAATTGGTTCAAGCTGCCTCCAGCCCATCTATGAAAAGAATTCATATAAACAAAAGCTCTTTAGAATCCTAAGCAATTTTTAATAAAGTTTTTTATTTTCAAAACATAAGCATGGATAATTTGACAACATTGACTCTAGCATAGCCTTGTGTTTTAGATTTTCTCCTTCTCCCTCCCACCCCTCCTCTAGATGGCAAGCAATTCAATATATGTTAAACATGTTAAAATATATATTAAATCCAATATGTATAAACATATTTATACAATTCTCTTGCTGCACAAGAGAAATCATATCAAAAAAAGAAAGTAAATGAGTAAGAAAACAAAATGCAAGTGAATAACAACAAAAAGAGTGAGAATGTTATGTTGTGATCAACATTCAGTTCCCACAGTCCTCTCTCTGGGTTTAGATGGCTCTCTTCATCACAAGATCATTGAAACTGGCATCATTCATCTTATTGTTGGAAAGAGTCACGTTCATTAGAATTAATCATTGTATAATATTGATGTTGTCGTGTATAATGATCTCCTGGTTCTGATCATTTCACTTGGCATCAGTTCATATAAGTCTCTCCAAGGCTTTCTAAAATCATCCTCCTGATCATTTCTCATAGAACAATAATATTCCATAACATTCATATATCATAATTTATTCAGCCACTCTCCAACTGATGAGCATCCACTCAGTTTCCAGTTTCTTGCCTCTACAAAAAGGGCTGCCACAAACAGTTTTGCACATGTGTGTCCCTTTCCTTCCTTTAAGATCTCTTTGGGATATAGGCTCAATAGAAATGGAATTTGATAGGACTCCTTCTTTCCATATTTTTTTCAAATAATTTGCATAGTATTGGAATTAATTCTTTAAATGTTTGATAGAATTCATATATAAATCCATCTGGCCCTGGAGGTTTTTTCTTAGGACACTGATTAATCACTTATTCTATTTCATTTTCTAAAATGGGACTATTTAAATAATTTACTTCCTCTTCTGTTAACCTGGGCAATCTATATTTTTGTAGATATTTCTCCATTTAATTTAGATTATTAAATATATTGGCATATAATTGGGCAAAATAACTCCTAATTATTGCTTTAATTTCCTCTTCATTTGAGGAGGGTTCTCTCTTTTCATTTTTGAGACTAACAATTTGATTTTCTTCTTTCTTTTTTCTAATAAAATTAAATATTTATCTATTTTGTTGGTTTTTTCATAAAACCAACTCTTATTTTTATTTATTAATTCAATAGTTTTCTTATTTTCAATTTTATTAATCTCCCCTTTTATTTTCAGAATTTCAAATTTGGTATTTAATTGAGAGTTTTTAATTTGTTCTTTTTCTTTTTAGTTGTAAGCCCAATTCATTTATCTTCTCTTTCTTTATCTTATGCAAACAAGCATCTAGAGAGATAAAATTTCTACTTATAACTGCTTTTGCTGTATCCCACAAATTTTGGTATGTTGTCTCATTATTGTCATTCTCTTGGATGAAATTATTGTGTCTTTGATTTGTTGTTTCATCTATTCATTCTTTAAGATTAGATTATTTAATTTCCAATTAGCTTTTGTTCTGTTTTATCCTGGCCTTATATTGCATGAGATTTTTATTGCATCATGATCTGAAAAAAAATGCATTTACTATTTCTGCCTTTATGCATTTGATTTTGAGAACTTTATGCCCTAACACATGGTCAATTTTTGTAGAAGTTCCATGAACCACTGAGAAAAAAGTAAACTCCTTTCTGTCTCCATTCAATTTTCTCCAAAGATCTATCATACCTAACTTTTCTAACATTTTATTTACTTCCTTAACTTACTTCTTATTTGTTTTGTGTTTTTTTTATCTAATTCTGAGAGAGCAAGGTTGAGATCCCCCACTAGTATAGTATTGCTGTCAATTTCTTCTTCCATCTCTCTTAACTTCTTCTCTAGGAATTTAGATGCTATGCCACCTGGTGCATATATATTTAGTATTGATATTGCTTCATTATGTATGGTACCCTTTAGTAAAATATAGTTTCCTTTTTATCTCTTTTAATTAAATCTATCTTTGCTTTTACTTCATCTGAGATCAGGATTTTTATCCCTGCTTTTTTTACTTCACCTGAAGCATAATAGATTCTGCTCCAATCAATAAGTTCAATAATTCTTAGATTGCCTCTCTTAG
Organism: Myrmecobius fasciatus; assembly: GCA_023553655.1. Taxonomy (NCBI): domain Eukaryota; kingdom Metazoa; phylum Chordata; class Mammalia; order Dasyuromorphia; family Myrmecobiidae; genus Myrmecobius; species Myrmecobius fasciatus. Next base: position 215,899 of record JAJPUD010001753.1, read on the forward strand.
ATCTAATTTCCAGATCAGTTGTTTTTCCTAGGAGATATTTCATATTTTCTTCTATTTTTTTTCATTTTTTTTTATTTGACTTATTCTTGAAGTCTTATTGAGTCATTCACTTCCATTTGTTCAATTTTGATTTTTAATGTATTATTTTCTTCAGTTACCTTTTTTAGCTCCTTTTCTAATTGGCCAATTGAAATTTTTTGTTCATTGCATTCTTTTTTCCATTTCACAAGTTTTATTTTTCAGTGAATTGGTGTCTTTTTCATATCTCTTTTGTACAACATCATATGCTTTTTTCATTCCTTCTTGGAATGATCTCATTTGATTCCCCATTTTTCTCCTAACTCTCTTTGAAGATCCTTTATGCAATCTTCCAAGAAAGCCTTATGAAAAGGGTACCAGCTTATGTCTCCCTTTGGGGCTTCATCTGGAGTTGTTTTGCCTTTAGGAATGTCAGGATTTGAGGCTGTTCTCTTTCTCCATAAAAGCTATCTATAGGGATAACTCTTTTTGGTTTTTTTATTCCTTTTTAAGACTTGAGGTCTGTTCAATGCAAAGGTGCAACCGCTGCTTTAATTTGCCCTGGGGCAATTATGCTTATTGATTTCCAGTGCTAGGTAATGGTGGCTAGGTCTGGTGTTTTTCTGGGGCTCAGTGGTTTAGAATTTGCCTTTTATAGCAAATCTGGTAGATCATCCACTTGCAACAAGGACAGAGTAGCCTAAAAGACTCACAGAAGATTCCCAGATGTGTGGAAGCTGCACCACCCTGACTCCCATCCCAACTCCTTGCCTGGGTCTCTCTGTGCTCCAGTCTGGGCTCAGCAAATAGTCCCCCTTTCCATTTGAAATAGACCTGTTCTGAAGTTCTTCCAAGGTATCATCTTCTGCTAATGTATTACATTCCAAATATTTGTGGATTCTTTGACTCCAGAACCAGTTTAGAGGCTTAATCTGCTATTGGTTTGAGAGAAGGTCAGAGGAGGTCACAGAAAGTCATGTTTGCTCTCTGCCATCTTGGCTCTGCCCCAATCCTAAGTAATTTTGAAGACTTTAAAGGGGTCTTTAAATCAAAACGTTTAAGAACTGCTGCTCTGGGCCAGTGAAATCAGAGGTTCCATTAAAAAATATCTCAAAATTGAAAGGTTCACTTAGCACACTTTTCCAGTACATGTAGAATGTCAATAGTGTGTGGCTCAGAATGGTGAGTGATCACCATTTAATAAAAATCTGGAGATATCTCTAGAAACAAAACAAAAGTTTTTTGTATGTTCTCATGAGAAGTTTATTGTATATTCTAGTACATGTAGAATGTCATAGTGTGTGGCTCAGAATGGTGAGTAATCACCATTTAATAAAAACCTAGAGATATCTCTAGAAACAAAACAAAAATTTATTGTATGTTTTCAATCAAGCAAGCAGTTGAAAGGAGAAGGCACCTTTTGGGACAGGTTTGATACTTTAAATAGTCCCTAGCACAAATACCTCTCCCACCACTGAACCTCATCCTCATTGGCTGAGGGTCTTAAATTATAAACTTGGGAAATGTCTATTTGACCAATAGGTACATAGCTGCCCATATTTGATTGAGATAAAAAGAAAATGATGTCATGGGAGAACAGCAGGAAGGGGACTTAGGTATGTCCTTGAGTCAATGCCCAAAGATTACCTTTAGGCCCACTCCAACTCTGGGTTAGATGAAGACTTACTCAATTTTCACAACTGCCTTGAAAGATTTCATTTCATTTTGTTCAATAATATAATAGATAATCAAGAGTTAGGAAGTTAGGAAGACCATGGGTCAGCTCCATCTCAGACCCTTATTTTGTGATTATGGATACATTACATTTTTTTCTATGTACTTCCTCTTTAAAAGGGGGAATCTTTATATTTAAAGTGCTTATCTCATGCATTGCCATGTAAGTTATTATTTCTCTCCTCCCTACCCCAAGTCAAACTCTTACTCCTCTGGCAAGGAATATCTAGCCTCTGACTACTTTTTGAGGAAGAGGTAGCATATCTTCTCAAGGTCTTCCGGAAGTCTAAGACCATTTCACTATACCTTGATCCATAAGGCCCCATCCCATTCCATCTTATTCTATCTTTGCAAGAAAGTCTTACACTTGGAGCTACAAAGGCAAAACAGGCAAGATACTTGGAAAACAGTTAGTCTTCAAAAAGAAAATAAAAGATGGATTCTTTCTCTCTTCCATCATAGGATGCAATGGAAACAATAGAGAGACTTCCCAGCTAATTCAACCCAATGAAAGGCTCTAAAAAATGAATTGTGAGCCACCTTCTTTCTTCATGAGCTCAGGCACATCTCAGCACTCTCCCTGGAGACATGGAAGAACTCATACTGATTTTTGGAAACCAGCCCAATAGCTGAAGTAGCAGCCCCTTTCTCAATATCTATGGGCAGAACAGCATCACCAGCGCTTGTGGAGACATATTGCCTACTTTCTGGACAATGCTGGAGGTTTGGGAAATAGAACTTTGCTGACAAAGTCAAATATGACTTCTCAGAAATGAAAGATTACAAAACAGTGGCTGTTTTCCTCTCCTTTTCCTTGGTTTTTTACCTTATATTCCTACATTTTCCTCCTTTCTATGATTTTAGCTTTTGAAAATTATTGTTCTGAAAGGATACAGTTTGGCATAGTGGGAAGAGAGTTTATTTGGAGGTGAGACAGCTAAGTTCAAATTCCAGCCTGGTATTTTACTGTCTTTAAGACTTTGGGCAATTTCTTCATTTATAAGTAAAGAGAATAGATTAAATCACCCTAAGATCTCTTCCAGCTCCAAATCTCTGGCTTCAATTCAATAAATATTGACTGATCACCTACTAGAGTAAAAGGATATAAAAATTAATCATTCTATTCAATAAACATTTATGAAGAGCCTACCATGTGCAAAGGCTCATGCTGGGCCCTAGAGATACAAGACATATAGATTCTGCTCCTGATGAGCTTATCCTATAATCAAATAGGATGAGGAACAGACCCACCAATAACTGTGCAACAAGGGAAAGTACAATAAATATGAGTGACTGTGGCATTGGGGAAACAAGACTGGATTTGGAGTTAGAAGGACTGGATTCAAATTCTAATTCAACTACTTAAGCCTTTAGGAAATTAATTTCATTTGTGTAGGCTTCAGTTTTCTCATCTATAAAACAGAGTAGACCATTTCTAAAGTCTCTTCCAGTTCTGTCTTGTCATTCTAAGCTCATTATAGATAAAACAAAGTACAGTTTTGAACTTGGAGAGGCAAATAACTTCTTTCACCTAAAAGTAAAGCAATAATTATTTGGCTTTTTTCTTTTTAAGTTTGGATCTATGACTCATTGGTATATGGAACTCCCAGTGAGGAAATTTCCTTTACCAATATAGATTAGTACGAGCACTGCAATGTATATTTTCAGACAGTTGCCTAAAATTAAATCACTTGCCCAATGTTGCATAGTCATAGTCAGAAGCAGACTTTGAAATCAGGGCATCTTGAGTCTGTGATGGGCTCTCTATTGATCCTGCTATGTTTTCTCTCAAAGATATAATTCATGGGGAGAAATAAATGGCCTCTGCATGCAAGGAATGTAAAGCCAAGATGGAGAAAATAGCTCAATTACAGGGATTACTCTAGTGTGTAGAATGTTTGTATGAAAGAAGATAATTAGTGGAGATTTCTTCTCTTTATTCTTCTTCCTCTTTCTCCTCAGCTCTTTTCTTCCTCTTCTGCTTCATCCTTCTCTTCTTTTTCTTCCTCTTCTTCTCTCCCTCCTTTTCTCTTTTCATTTCCTGCTCTTCCTCTTCTTTTTCTTCCTCCTCCTCTTCATCTTTCTCTTTTTTTCCTTCTTCTCTTTTTTCTCTCCCTTTTCTTCCTTCTCCTCCTCTTCATCCTTCTCTTCTTTTCTTCCTCTTTTCTTTTTTCTCTACTATTACTCTCTTCTCTCCAGCACCTTTACAATGAAGGATGGAAGCAAAGGAAATATATAATATATCAATGGATAGCAAGAAGGCTTGTATGTTTTTGCCTTAATAATAACCAATCAATAAGTAAACTTTTATTAAGCACCTACTATATGTCAAGTACTGTGCTAAAAAAAAGAAGTAAAAAGACAGTCCTTGCTCTTAAAGAGCTTACAATCTAATGGTAATTAAATTCACTTGGCATACATGATATGTAAATGCTTGTTTTGTTGTTGTTAGGTTACATCTGACTCTTTGTGACCTCGTGGACCATAGCAAACTGTTACTATACATGGGGTTTTCTTGGCAAAGATATTAGACTGGCTTGCCATTTCCTTCTCCAGTGAATTAAAACAATTAGAGATTAAGTGATTTTCCCAGAGCTAGTAAGTGTCTGAGGCTGCATTTGATCTCAAGTCTTCCTGACTCCAGTCCAAGTGTTCTATCTACTGAACCATCCAAATGCTATGAAAATCCAACTGATTATTATCACCATCGTTCTTATTAAACAGAAAGTGGTAACCATTTATTAAGCACTTATTTTATGCCATAGACTGTACGAAGCATTTTACACATATTTTTCATTTGATTCTCACAATAACCTGGGGAAGTGGGTTCTATTATTATGCCCATTTTAGAGATGAACAAATTAAGGTAGACAGACATTAAATAATTTCCCCAAGGTCAGATTTGAACTCAGGAAGATGAGTCCTGACGTCAGTCCAGAGTTTTATCTACTGCACCAGATAGGGAGTAACTTATTATAACCCTAAGGGAGAGTTAAAATGAAATACATTATGATTTTGGACAAAGGAAGAATCTGAAGAGGGTCATAGGCAATAGAGTATTATTTCATGAGAGACTCCCAAGAGATTAACTCAAGTCCACATCAGTCCAGAGCTGCAATTCTGGGAGACAGATAATAAATATAAGGCAGCAATAAATTAGGCAGAAAGAGCCCTGGGGGTGAGGGGAGTAAGGCAGCACATTGGGTTAAGAGCCTCTGGGAAGACTTCATGAAGTAGAGGACTCCTGAACTGGGCTTTGAAGAGTGGATAAGATTCCTTGGTTTCTTTCCCCTTGGCTGAGATGAAGCAGCCTGGGGTTACGGCATTCTAGGGAGCTGCTGGGTCATATGATTGTCATGTTCCAGTCAGAGGATTCCAATTTTCAACCAGGACAACCACCATCAGAAGCTGATGAACTCAGACCTGAATGAATTCAAACCTCTCCAGCACACAGAGCTGATGCCAGCAAAGAAAATTAAAAAAAAAATATTGACCCAGTAATTCCCAAATGGACTGTTCAGCAATACTCTTTTTTCTTACAGGTGACATCAGTGGTTTTTTAAGTAACAAAGTGCCTGTTTTATGCAAATGTCCCCCGAGTGGCTTTCATTAACATTTTCACATTTATCTTGTCACAATATCTACCTTATTACAGTGAGTCATGGTCTTTTCTTGTTCTCTGGGTAAAACATCTTTATAAAATAAACTCTATGGGCCAAGATTAAGAGCCTACTTTTTAATGAAACCCCACTGTGATAATTCTGTGGCAGAGAGTGGGAGGTAAAAGATTCTTCCAGTGAAGTCAGACTATGAGGGGTGGATTGAGAAACTTGCCTGTGATGGAAATGGAAATTTGTCTAGAGATGATTCAATTCCTAGTCAATCATTTACATATCTCTGGAGCAGAGTACATCCATAGAGCTTATTTTGCTGTTCCCTACATTGAATGTTTTGTATTCTATCTTTGTGTCTTTTTCCCAGTTGTCCCCCATATCTGGATTTTTTGGAGGTAATCAGATTAAGTTTTGCCCAGGGTCCCCCAGCCAGTAATTGTCTGAGCTCACATTTGAATTCAGATCCTCCTGTGCGCTATCCATGGTGCCACCTAGCTGCCTCCATCCCACTGGAGGGATGCCTTTCCTCACTTCCACCTCTTAGAATCTTCCCTGATTACCTAGCAGCCAGCACCCTCCCTTCTAACATTGCCTTGTATCTGATTTATATACATCTTGAATTTTCCTATTAATTTATATATAGTCTGCCCTATTAGAATATGAATTTATTGAAGGTAGGGTTATTTTTTTTTCTTTTTCTTTGTTTCTTTGGCATGTAGAACAATGCCTGGCACCTGGTAAATGCCTAAAAGATGTCTGTTGATTGATTAATGGATCCAGAACACAACCACCTCATTTTCAGTACCAAATGATATCCAGCCAACTTTCCAGGACTAGATTGGGTTTCCCTCTCCAATCTGAATTTTTGATATGAATGTATATAAATATCTCTTGGCCATTTCTTGTTTCTTCTATAGAGGATGTTACTGGATAGCTTAACTGGTTTGAGATGGTCACTAATGAAGCCAAAACCACAAATTTCATGTAAAACAATTATCTTCACAATATTCCATAGCCACAGATTGCAGACTAAATACTACGCAGCCATCTCAAAAAAATTAAAGAGGGTTGTACAGCACTTTAAAGTCTGCAAAGCATAAATATCTCATTTGCAACTATAAACAATCCAAGGAGGTAGGTGCTTTATTATTATCCCCATTTGATAGATGGGAAAACTGACTCTGAAAAAAGGTAAAGTAACTTGCTCAGTGTCACACAGCCAGGAAGTATGTAAAGCAGGATGCAATTTTATTCACTGTCCCACTGGGATGTCTCATGAGGCTATGTCTGGAGAATGGAGGGCCAGATGAAGTAGAGTTCTGAGAAACTCTCATTATCATAAAAGAGGTAGTCATGAGTGGGACAAGATAATAAATGCTTTCAGTTTTCATGGGATAGAATTCAGCTTTGAAACATTAGGACAATGGAGACAGGGAGGATGTTTTACATTCATATTGTCAAAAGAAGATAGCTATTATTGGGAGCTAGATCTAGATATTATTAGGAAACTTGAAGAGACAAAAGTGAAGGCTTCAATGTAATATGGAGAAGTAGCTTCCAAAGCCTTTTTTCGCACCCAATATAGAGGGAAGTAATTGGCAAGAGCAAACATTTATAATGACCTACACAATTTACCTAAAGGCTTCAAGATCAGAATACCAAAGTGGCTGTAACTTGGGAGACTTTTGAACCTTAGAAAAGATTTAGAGTAAGTTTGAATCTTCTGCCTGAAGTTCAGGTAACTGGTCATTGATAATAGCTAAACGAGCTCTGTAGTATTTATATTTCTTAAAACATTGCTCCATGTAATACCCCACTTTTATGCATTTCTTGTTAGAGTCCTCAGCCACTGAGATACAGCTCTGCTAACAAACTATGCCAAAAGAGAGTCTCAGATTCAGTTTCCCAATGGACAAATTGACTACACAATAATCACAATCCTGTTTAGTTTCTCTGTGATACTGATCCAGAATTTACTCATGTTTACCTTTTATTTCTCCCTCTTGACTTTTGTCTTCTGTGTCATTCCATCTCCTTTCCATCAATAATTCAGGGTTTTATAAACCCAGGTAAAAATAATGTCAATTCTGTATCCTGTATCTTTTTGTCACTCTCCATCTGCTTTTGCAATGTTAATCCTCATTAATCCTCACTAATCTACACCACCAAAAAAAATGAGTATCAAGTATTCTCATCTCTCTATGAGAGAGAAGGGAAACTGATGAACTAGGAGGGTAGAGAACAATGAAGACAATTAGCTGAAGGCCATGGCTAGGGAACTCTCTACAAGGAAGATTCTCAAAGAGGTCCTGTTCTGAGTCTTTAATCCTGTCTAAAGTAATGCAGTATAAAGGAAAGGGGACTACCCCCAAGTTCAGGGAAGACCTAGATTGGAATCCTCCCTCCAATACTTAATAGTTGTGCAACCATGGATAGATTACTTTAGTCTTGGTTTCCTCTTCTGTAAAATGAACTTCCTATAGCTACTGACCCTGTGACCCACATCACAGGCTTGCTTTAAAGTTCAAATAAGAAGACAAATGCAAAGCACTTTGAAAATCTTAAAACATTATATAAAAATATTAGCTAGTGGTATGTTGATTTCCCATACCTATCTGTCTATCTATTAACATCCAATAATCATGGGAGAAATTCATCTCCTGACTACTGTCTCTACCAAAATAGCCTCTGGTTTACATATTTAAGACATAACTCAGATTATGGAATCATTGCTTTCCAACTGAAAGTAACCTTAGATTTCAATGAGTCTGAGTTATCTCATTTTGTTGAGGAAAAGGAAGGAAACTAAGGCTTAGAGGAATCAAGTGATTTGCCCAGTGTAATACAACTACTAATTTGTGGATTAGAGTCCAAGCAATTAGGTGTCAAAGTGGAGAGAGTGCTGGGTCTGGAGTCAGAAAGACATGAGTTCAAAAATGGTCTCAGGTTCTTACTAGCTGTAGGACCCTGAGCAAGTCACTTAACCCTGTTTGTCTCGATTTTTCCATTTGTAAAATGAGTTAGAGAAGGAAATGGCAAGTCACTAAAATATCTTTGCCAAGAAAACCCCAAATGGGCTCTGAAGAGTCAGATGTGACTAATCAACAAAATAGCACTGACTTTTTTTTATTATTAAAGCTTTTTATTTTCAAAACATATGCATGGATAATTCTTCAACATTAACCCTGGGAAAATTTTGTGTTCCAATTTTCCCCCTTCCCCCCTCCCATCCCAGATGGCAAGGAGTCCAATATATATGTTAAACATGGTAGAAATATATGTTAAATCCAATATATGCATACATATTTATACAATAATCTTGCTGCACAAGAAAAGTCAAATCAAACCAAAAAAAATGAGAAAGAAAATAAAATGCAAGCAAACAACAACAAAAAGAGTGAATATGCTATGTTGTGAACCACACTCAGTTCCCACAGTCCTCTCTCTGGGTGTATATGGCTTTCTTCATCACAGCATCATTGGAACTGATCCGAATCATCTCATTGTTGAAGAGAGCTATGTCCAACAGAACTGACCATTGTATAATCTTGTTATAATACCAACTTTTTGATCCCAAGTCTAACATTATATCCTGCCTAAGATCTGACCTTATGACAATGAGTGGAGAGACCCTTTAAGATATAGATTGTACTTTGCCTTTCTGGGCTCGGTTGATGTGAACTAGGCTAAATGGGAGAATTATAGGAATTTGGGTGAGATTCAAATCAATTCAGCATTTAGGAGCCATGTGCACATAGACATCAAATAGACCCTATTTTTGAGATTCTCCCAGTTTCCATGGGACATCTACTGACTTCCCTCTCAGAAATATGAAGACTTAGAAAATGAAGTATGATGAACTGATGCTGAGTGAAATGAGCAGAACCAGTAGATCATCATATACGGTAACAGCAAGATTATACGACGATCAATTCTGATGAACATGACTCTTTGTAACAATGAGATGATTGATGCCAGTTTCAATGATGTTGTGATGAAGAGAGCCATCTCTACCCAGAGAGAGGACTGTGGGAACTGATGTGGATCACAACATAACATTCTCACTCTTTTTGTTGTTATTCACTTGCATTTTGTTTTCTTACTCATTTACTTTCTTTTCTTGAACTGATTTCTCTTGTGCAGCAAGAGAATTGTATAAATATGTTTATACATGTTGGATTTAATATATATGTTAACATGTTTAACATATATTGAATTGCTTGCAGTCTAGGGGAAGGTTGGGGGGGAAGGAGAAGAAAATTTGAAACATAAGGCTATGAAAGAGTCAATGATATCAAATTATCCCTGCATATGTTTTGAAAATAAAAAAGCTTTACATAAAAAAAGAAAATAAAGTATGGACCTCACTGTAGGAAGTTCTTGAGCACCCAGATTTGTCTCAGAAGGGACACATTCTCACCACCAGTGACAAAAAAGGTGAGGAAAAAGAAAAGGAGAAGGGGTACCTAGACTAGAAAGGACAAGGACAATGGATAATGTGATCCCCACTGATCCTGCCAAGGGAGACAGTCTTCTATTAATGATACAGGTAAGCTCCATTAGCAAGTAGTCAGGCAGACAAACCACTGATAATTCATCTGGAGGAAGGAAAGTGGTGGATCTGACACCAGTAAATGGAAGATGTCAGTTCAACATCTGCTCCTGACACTTCAGCAACTAATTATTTGGCAGCATACTATGGTTGGCTGGGTGGGAGAGCCAGGGGACTGGCGCAACCCTATCAATAAACATAGGGTTTGACTGGGAAAATACAGAAACAAATCAGAACAGGGCACAATATTGCTCCCCTTCCCCTTTTCCCAATTAATAACTAGACCAGGAAGCAATCTCCTCCCCCTGCCAGATCCATTGAACTTTGACAAAGTCATCCATAACACTTTTGAGGGGAGGGATGGCAGGACAACCACCAGTCCCCAACATTCACTGTGGAATGATTTTTTTCTTCAATTGCTTAAAGTTTCAAACCTGTCAGCCAGCCACCATTCCACCCAATCACTTCCATTTCTGAAACATGGAAGAAAAAGATCTGACCAAGAGGACTTTTTATGGAGATCTCTCTCTTGGTCAATATCCCCTGAAAGATTAACCCTGGACAAAATGGTGGGGAGGAGCGAATCCCTTTGGCACTTAGGGTGCCTGTGGCACCACAGGGTGCCTGCCATCTCTTTGCATTAAGGCCCCTGTGATTTAGTACATTAGCCTTCCAAATTTTATTTGCATTTTTAAAAGAGGATTCCACAGAGGGCAATGCCAGTGGTAAAGTAATTAATTTCTCATTTCAGGCACTGTGATTCATGAATTAAAAAGATGTTGCTTCTCATTCAAAAGCTTCTATCTGCCATTTTCCTGCTTTCTATTGCCTGACTCCCCTCTTCCTTGTATCTTCTTCCTCCTTACTTCCGCTTCTTGGGTCCAGTTTTGTTAGACTGAGCCAAAGTGCTACTGCCTGTGAAGGTTCCTGCTGATTATGCTGTCGTTTGGTATAAATTATATATTCCTTATCTTGTTGTCTCCCTATTAGACTTCCTATTAGAATGTAAGCTCCCTGAGGTCAGATACTGCTTCATTTACATTTTATGTTTCTAATTTCTAGCAAAATGTCTAGCACATAGAAGGTGCTTTAAAAATCCTTGTTGAACAAAATTGAATAGTATCAGATGGTGTAGTAGGTCTAGAATCAGGAAGATGAGTACAAATCCAATCCCAGAAACTTACTAGTTCTTGACCAGATCCTCTTTTTGTCTCAGTTTGCTCATTTGTATAATAATACAAATAATAATCTGTGAATGCTAATATTCTGACCTACTGACCTCCAATAGTTGTTGTGAGATTCTATTGGGGGAATATGTATAAAGAGTAAAGAAGAAGTTATTATTATGTGGTTTTTAGTCATGTCTAACTCTCCAGGATCTCATTGGGATTTTCTTGGTGAAGATAGTAGAGTGGTTTGCCATTTCCTTCACCAGTTCATTTTACAGGTGAGGAAAATGAAATAAGCAGGATTAAGTGACTTGTTCTGGATCACATAGCTAGCAAGTATCTGAGGGAGAATTTGAAGTCAGGCCCATAAACTTAAATTAAAATAAATAAATGTGGAAAAAAGAACTCAGGTTCTCTTGACTTCATGAGTAGTGCTCTATATACTGCACGATCTAGCTGTTTTTGTCCTTTTCCTTAGCCTTCTTTTAGCACTTAGAAAGTATATGACATATATTATTTGCTATATAAATGTTTATTCCCTTCTCCTTTATTTGTGCTTTCCCAGATATTCAATAAACATTTATTATCAGCTATATGCAAGACACTGTGCTAAGCCAGAGTTTCAAATTTGGGGTTATTTCTCAAAAGATACAATTCCTACCTTTAAAGAGTCTATATTCTTTTGGGCCACAAGAAGTACACAATTAAATAAAACGCAAGGCAATGAATATATAGAACAAAAGAGAGGTGGAAACAAAAAGATGTAAAAAAAATCAAGAAGGGAAAAAGTATTCTCAGGTAAGAAAATCATAGAAAACTTCACAAGGAGGTAGCACATGGCCTGAGCCTTGAAAGAACCAAAGGATCCAGAAAAATGGAGCAAGGAGGGTGTGTGGGCATGGTGGATGACCTGAATATCATTGTTCAGAGATGGGGCATGACATACATTTCCCCTGTAATGGGAGTCCTGATGCCTGGGTCAAGGATTCACTGGCAGCTTTTTATATATTTGGAACTGTCTTTTAGCTTCTTCCTTCCATAAAATCTAAATTCCTTAGCTGTGCTTCCAAAACATTCATTCACAAATCATAGTCATCCCTTACTTTACAAGGCTCTCATGGCCTCTAAAGACAACTTTCTTATCTCTACTCATAGAATTAGTTAGAAAATGGTCCAGGTGTATCCACACACCATGGGCAAACTTTACCACTGGCTCCTTCCCTAAACAAAAATATTCTCTGCACGCCATGTGAGAATACCAATCTCTCTCCACATCTCATGGGTGTGAAGTGCAATGGATAGGAACCACAGCAAATAGATTACTAGACTTAAACTGAGAATTTGAGTTTGATCCTGTTTCAGATACTAAATTTGTGATTCTGGGAAAGTCATGTAGCCTTTGTTCACCTCAGTTTCTTCATCTATAATATGCATTTAATAACTCCTATCTCCCTAGATTGTAAATGAGATAACATTTGTAAATAACTTTGTGAACCATAAGGCACTATACTATAATGCTAGTTATTATAATATTATAATCTTTCCCATTCTCCAAAACTCTAATGATAACTTGTATTTTTGCAAAGTATTTTGCAAAGTTCTCAGTGCCATAAATTGCATATGGTACATACTCCATCCAGCATGCCCTAAGCCCTTTTATATGCACTTCCAAACATCTATGTAGATAGCACTTATTTAGGTATCATTGTTATGTCTTATACTCTTGGAATATCTTCCCTAATTTGATAATAAGCTCCTTAGATGGCATAATGGAAAGAGTGTATATCTGAAGCAGATAAAATGAATTTGAATTCACACTTTGCCACTTAAAGTTTGTGTGACACTAGACATGCTTCAGTTTCCTTATCTGTAAAATGAAGAAGTTGCACCAACTAGTCTCTAATATCCCTTTGAGCTCACTGGCTATGGCTCTAACTAAGAAGGCATTGCCAGAGAAGTTTTGATTCAAATACATAATATAGGGAGACAAGCTTCATGTAATCCAAAGAGATTCAATGACTTTATATTTCCCTACTTCCTTTATATTTACACTATCCAGATTAAGTGTGTTGGGGCAGCTAGGTGGCACAGTGGACAGAGCACCAGCCCTGAAGTCAGGAGGACCTGAGTTCAAATCTGGTCTCAGACATTTAACATTCCCTAGCTGTGTGACCCTGGGCAAGTCACTTAACCTCAATTGCCTCAGCAAAAAGCAAAAAAAAAAAAATAAATAAATAAGTGTGCCATGGGCAAAATGAGACCAAGGCCTGGAGTCAGGAAGGAAATGGGTTTGAATATTGTTAGGGACACTTACTAACTATATAAACATGAAATTGAAAAACTCAAGTCTAAAAACATTCTTGGTTATTTTTACAGGATGCAAGATCCTGGGCAAGTCACTTCAATTCTCTGAGAGTCAATTTTCTCTTCTCTACCCTTTAAAATAAGGGTATTGATTTTTTTTTACCTCCATTGTGCTTTATAAGCTGTAAAATGCCATATAGTACCTAATAACTCATATTTATGATCCTTCAGAATTTACCAAGAACTTTCCTTCCCCCATCCCTGTGAGGGTGGTAGGCAGTGCTAGTATTGCCATCCTCATCTTACAGATGAAGGGCTAAGGAAATAGCTTAGGGAGGAAATAAATTATTCCTGGTCCCCTAGTCAATGTCAGATCAGGGAGTCAAACCCAATTCCTGAATCCAAGTCCAACTGATTTCCACTATACCTCGCTCAACTATTATTGTTGTTGCTGCTACTGCTGCTGTTGTTACTACTATCATAATTATCTTTATCACTAAACTCTTCAGGTTGAAATCTGCACTTTATCTTGGATTAAATTTCATATAATTTTTTTTCATCCAGTCTTCCCATTGCCTCTGGCACAGCTGAGAACTAAAAGTCTTCCCTTAAGGTCCAAGTAAAGCCTCCCAGTGCCTCCTCTCACAAGATAAGAAGACTAGAGGTGGCTGGAGAGCAAAGGAGAGGGAGGAAGGTGTTCCTTATGTGGTCATTGCTAGTGTGATAGAAATGCAAAGAGGCTGTGAATCCTCACTGTCATAATGGAGAAGTGACATGTGATCTTCTGTCCATCCTTTTGGGAAGAAAAGGGTTAGAACCCTTCAATTCATTTGACAGATACTTATACATCACCTCCTACATGCATTGTTCTAATGTCCAGCACTAGGTACCAGGGACACAAAATTTAGATAAGACACAACCTCATCCGTGAAGTTTTAAATCAAAGGGATAGGTGTTAACAATACATTTGGGGCATAGAAATAAAGTAGTTAGAGCTGGAGTGGGGCTTTAGAGAGCAGCTGGTCCAACCTCCTCAATTCAGCAAACATGTGTTAAACACCTAATAATAGCTAGCATTTATATAGCACTTTAAAGTTTGCAAAGTGCTTTTGTAAATATTATCTCACTTTATCCTCACAACAACTTAAGAAGTTAGATGCTATCTTTATCCCTATTTTATTATTGATGAAAGTGAGACAGACAACATTCAGGGTCACATAGCTAGTAAGTGTCTGAGGCTGGATTTTTACTCAGGTGGTCCTAACTTCAGGTCCAGATCTATATCTCACATGCCACCTATCTGCCCACTACAGGCAAGGGATTATGCTAGGTGCTGGAAATATGAATGAGAAAACCACTCCAAGAAAGTAAAGTCATTGAGTCCAAAGACACCTAAGTAGGAAATGAGCAGAATCCAGGTTAGAATCCCTTGAGCTGACATTTTGCTTTTATGTTTTTATTTTATTATGTTATTATTTTTATTGATTCCCCCTTTTTGAGTCCAGTTTTTCTTATCTGTACAGTGGGCATACTTGAAGTGTCTGCCTTAGAGGGTTGTCTAGAAAAAAGCTTCTTAAACTATGGATATGACCCCACAAATGTAGGAGTCCCCCCAAAATTTGGCAGCAGTAAAAAATATCCAATACTCCACCAAGATTTCTTTATGTAAAAATAAACAAGTACATCCATCTTATTAGTATGCAAATCTGCTGTCATCTTTAATAAATGATAAAATTATATGTATACCAAAGAATTGTTTTAAAATAAATTTCTTTAATATCTATTATCAGTGAATGTTTTATTTGTATACCTATTTTATAACCCATATACCCGGGATGGTATAAAAACTTTTTGGGCAAAAAAGGGTTGCCAATGGAAAAAAGTTTTAGAAGACCTAATTTGAGTAAATCAAAGAGCTCCAAAAATGCGAGTCAATAGTCAATATTGTCCCACTGAGTCACATCTCTTATGGCAAATCCCAGATGTCAAAAGTCATTTTGACACCAGTAACTTCTCAGTACCCTTGGCCTAATCATTCGGTTTATGACTAGGATGAGTTCCAAATTTCACCCCCTGCCCCAAAAAAGAGAAAAGGGTCACTATGTTTGGCTTAGTTCTGTATGATCTCAGAAACATTGTTTCATACGTAAAACCATTAGTCTGATATCCTTTACTGAGCATTTCAGGGGCCACATGATTTATGTAAATGAAATTATAGATAATGTTTGTTCTGGGAAGGGGCTGTTTGTATTTTTTGAGAGGGGAGGCAATTGGGGTTAAGTCACTTGCCCAAGGTCACACAACTAGTAAGTGTTTGAAGTCAAATTTCAACTCAGGGCTGATATAAAGCTTGGGATTTCCAACAGAAAATAGGTTTATACAATGATAGCACTGAAAGGGAATTTTGTGATCTTCTCCACCCATCCCCTTAATCATGAGACCCTGTGAGGGGTCATTCATCTAGTTAGTGACCAATAGAAGACTAGAACTTACCTAGTTGTCTCCACCCTGTATCCCCTGCTAATCCATCATCATTTTTATCTCCCTCTTACTAGAACAGTGGATTCTATCCCTGTGTCCCTGGCCCTAATCATGGCTTTTAACCTTATCTTGTCAGTTCTCACAGCCCTCTATAGCTGTCTCTTCAACAGTGCTCCAAGCATACCTCCATTTTCCATTACCCCTTTCTATATTGTCTTTCCCTATTTAGAACATCAACCTCTTGAGGGCAGTGATTATCTAGTTTGCTCTTATTTGCTCTCTCCCGTTTTAGCATAGTGCCTAATCCATAGCAAGCACTTAATAAGAGCCTGATCTATGTATAAAAGAAAATGATTAAAGAATATTTACTGAGCAGGCTGCCAATTAAAAGAGTTAGCTGTGGAAGGGGTAGATAAAAGAAGAGTTAATTGGCACAGGCTTCCTGGAGAAGCAATGTTTTGCTAGTTATCATCAAGAAATACAGAACTTCAAATCAAATAAGCCTTGGCTCACCTATTGAGATTGAGACTTTTGAATGAAAGATGTTAGATAGATGCCAGGCAAGCCTTGGTTAAAATATCTCTTATCTAGCAGCTTCTGCTTTCTACTTTTCCAGTGTCATTAATACTGATGTGTCCAAGAACAGTCAGCAAACTAGTACCTGGAAACACAAGTCACACATGAGCAAATTTGCATTTTTGTTTGACTGCTTTCGCCCACAACCTGACTTCTCCTGGCCCCAGTCTGATTTCTTTCATGCCCTGGGAATGCTGATCTGAATGACTGTATCAAGAGCTGTTATGAAATGAAGGATTGTCATTTTTGATGTATTCCCTTGGAAAATGACTTATTATGCATTGAGAGAGCTGTGAGCTATAAACTTTTATATTCCAGCATTTGAGATGGCTCTTCTTTTTCCTAGTGGCAGAGCTGCAAGTGACTTATTCCTGTCTTCTCAAATATGGGGCAATAAAGTTTATGGCAACACATACCATCAACTAGAGCTTTGTGACATCTCAGGTTCTAAGCCCATCTCCTTCTGCTTTCTTTGCCACATTCTGGGGCCCCAGAACCAGAGGTTATTTTGACTTTCGACATTCTTGGGGCTATGGCCACCGCTCCGAGAAGTGCCATGTAAATCGTGGGTTTATGTTGCTACTGGAAAATGGAAATGCTTATGCGGGGATTACTTTGAGCAGTGAGCCAGAGAATAGTTAATGGAGTCTGGAGGCAAGCTAGGAAAGTTAACAACTGAGTTTGTGAATTTGAGCTAAAAGTATATGAGCATTTGGAGAGGAAGAAGAAAACGATCCTAATGAGTTTTCTCTCCACCTGCCTAAAAGACCATGGAAAGAAATATTCATTGAAATTGGAAGACTTCCATTCTTATCCTGCTGTTAACACTTTGTAGCAGGGTAACTATTAGGCAATCATTTCATTTTTTCTGAGCTTTGGTTGGCTCAGGCTATTGTGAGGCTCCCTCAAGAAACCCTATCTAAAGTGCTTCTCAAGTGGTCTACAAATATCAGCTCTATTTGTCCTATTTCACAAGATAGAGACCTTATTACTACCTCCAGAAGAGCTAAATTTAAAGTTTTTCAGCCTTCTCCATCTTCTTCAGAGAAGATGAGGTAAAATTGATGGCTCTGTGGAAGAATTAACTAGAGCTTAGAAAGTTCTAACTTGGGAATATTAGCAAATATGGTAATAACTGGCCAGAATAATAACATTTACATGTCACTAAGATTTACAAAGCATTTTTACATATATTAAATTATTTGATCTTCACCTCAGTTCTATGAAGTAGGTGCTATTATTATCCCCATTTTACAGATGAGGAATCTAAGGCTAAAAGAGATTAAATGACATGCTCAAAGTCACATCTAGGTAAGTGTCCGAGAAAGGGATTTGAATTCAGGTTTTACTGGCTTTAGGCCCAGAACTCTAACCAGTGTACCCTGTAGCTGGCTCAACAGTACATGATCCATGAGAAGGATATTTCTTGTTCAGCAAGCTGCTTTGTCTTCCAAGGCTAATTCTACTGATGTCTATAGTGGCTGCCAGCCTTGGAAGCACCCTAGTTTCCTGACTAAATTGCCATCTTCTTTAGAAAGCTTTTCCCAACCCCTCTTAATTCCAATGCCTTCCCTCTGTGAATTATATCTTATTTATACTGTACCTGGATTGTTTTGTATTTATTTGTTTCCATGTTGTCTTCCTTATTAGATTGTAAACTCCTTGAATAGGGACTGATTTTTGCTTCTTTTTTGTATCCCCGACACTTAGCACAGTACCTGGCATATAGTAGGTGCTTAAGAAATATTTATTGATTGACTAATTTATCATCTAAGCCCAATTATTTCTGGAATTCTAGGTTGAATGAGACTTTAATAATCATCTAGTATACTTGTCTCATTTCACTGATAGGAAGTTGAACTCTAGAGAGACCCAGTATGGTAGTTACATGACTTGCCTAAATGACTGAACTGACAAGTGACAAAGGGAGGACTAGAACCCAGTTTTCCTGGCCACAAATCTGTCTTTCATTGTGCCCTGCTTCCTCTCCATTATATAGATTTGCAGGGCACAATGTCATCATCAAAACATTCAAAAGCTGCAACAAAGCCTGTTCCCACAGCTCCATTGTAGGACAATTGACACTAAAGGGGTGAGAGCAATGATTTGAGCTCCTAAAGAACAGGAACTATCTTTTGCCTTTTTTGTATCCCAGAGCTTAGAATAGTGTCTGGTGTTTAGTAGTTTTGTTGACTAATTTGAGGGGCCTGGGCTCCTTGATAAGGAAAACTTCTATTTTAGTCATAGATGCTCCTCCTCCACAGTACTGTATTGGAAAAGTACCTGCTGAGCTTGAGATCTATGACTTAGTAGATCATCTTGGCAAGTTGTCAGATGCCCTAAAAGGCTGAGTGATTTGCCCACAAGCACACAGCTGGAGAAGGAAGGAAGGAAGGAATAAGCATTTATATAGCACAAACTTTGTGCCAGAAACTGAGCTCAGTGCTTTTACAGTTATTATTTCATTTGATCTGCATAACAGTTCTGGAAAGTAGGTGATTTTACTATGTCCATTTTACAGTTGATTAAACTGAGATAAACAAAATTATGTGATTTGCCCAGGATTACATAGCTAATAGGTATCTGAGGCTAGATTTGAACTTGGCTCTTTCTGATTCCAGTTTTAAAGCAAGGTATTCTTGATTCTAAGTCCAATATTTTATCCACTATATCACAAGGCTTTTCATACTCAGATCATTTTACATAAATCCTAAACCAGAATACAGATATTTTATTTGAATCATCAAAGAATATTTCTCTCCAAAACGGTTTAGAACCATCATAGATAGTTTTCAAGACTCCATGAACTTAAATGGAAGAAAAGTGACATCTTTATTTTAACTAACTTCTCATCGAAACCTGGCATTTCCTTAAACTTTTATTTCAAAATGAATTATTTTGAGAAAGTGTCCATAAGACATCCCTAGGCTACCCCAGGGGTCTCTGATACAAAAAAAGGTTAACTCCCAGTTTTTAAGCATAGCAGGTTAGAGCTCATACAGAACTTCAGAGATTGGGTGATTTAGAGCTAGGAAAAAAAACCCTTTCTTTCAAGTCCTTCATTTTATAAATAAGAAAACTGAGACCTAGACAAGTTATGATAACACTTCATAGAATTGATAAGTTTAGAGTAGGAGTCAGGAAACACTTCTGTGACTCAGTTTCCATATCTAATAAATGTTACTAGTAACCCTGTCATATCAATAATCCAATGTCTTCGTGGAGATGAAATGAGGGAGCAAATGAAAAAAAGTGCTGTTAAAAATATAAAACAATTTAAAAGTAGAATTTAAGGCAATCAATCCCTCCTTCCATTGTTTATCGTGATACTTTTGAATTCAAAGGAAAAAGGAAATCCTTTCTCAGATACACCTTCTATTTGGGTGGAGAGTGTTCTGAATAAAGATTCCTAGAGTCAGAAAAATCTACTCCATCACTTGCTAACTGTGTGAACAGTGTTTCAATGTCTATGTCTGTAAAATGGATATATTAAAAACTCTGTTAGCAACAATACCTTGCAGTGTTCTTGTGAGGGGATTGCTTTGTGAAATTTTATTGCCTTCTTCACTCTTCCTGGACTGGAAATTTTTAATTGTCAAATTATAGTACAATTCTCTATTGTACAGCTGGAAGAAACACCTTTCCTTCTGCCATGTGGAATTCCTGCAGACCCAAAGAACTTTAGCCACAGGCAACCTGTGGGTAAACAGGTTGGATGAGGCTCCAAGCTGCAGGCCAGCTGTGGAAAGAAGTCAGTGAAAGGGTATGATTCTGTCTACAAAGAGTAGAGGGAGAAGGATGGAGAGACACATTTTAGCATCTTCTGGGGATTTATGTTTAATGGAGCCACTACCATGATAGCAAAGCTCAAAATTGATGTCCCCTAGTGAGAAAATACCTTTTCTCCAGTGTTCTTCCTTTCTTTTCTTCTTTCAGGTAAAACCCTAACAGAGATGATTGACAAATATAATCCACAGGAAATATTTTTTAATTGACTTTCCTTTCCCTTTACAACCTCTCGCCCAGGAGAATCTCTTCCAAAATCACCTTGTTCTGAAAATGAGGTGGTTGAAACAGTCTGTGGTCTGCCTTAGTCCCTCACTACCATTCCCCACATGCCATACACACATGAAAAACTAGGAGGAATGAGAAGAGGGCAAGGGACAAAAAGTTAAATGAAAATGAATCTGGGGGGTTGACAGTTCTCTGCTTTTGTAGGGTTCATCAATATATAATCACAGGATAAAGATAACCTAACCATTCTGCATTTTAATGATGAGGAAATAAAGGCCCAAAGAAAGGAGGAGCATGATCTGCCTTATGGTCACACAGCTAACAAGGGAAAGAATAATAGAATTATCAGAATAGATTAGAAGAGATTGTAGAAACCAGACTTCTCATTTCACAGATGAAAAAACTGATTTTCCCAAAGTCATACAAGTAGTAAACTCTAGAGGTAGAATTTGAACCCAGGACTTCTAATTTTAGAGCCAGTATTCATTTCATTATACCACAATGCCTTCTTAGCATCTTCTAGGTCATCCCATCAGATTTCACTAGTTGTCCCAACTTCTCAGAAGCAGGATTTCTTTCTATCAAACTAGGCTGCTCTTGATCTTAAGTGTTGTGTATTATTTTGATATATTTTGCTTTTTCCCTTAATCATTTATTAAATCTTAATAAAAACAATCTTGGCTCCACCTAATTAGCAGAAAGAGCTAGGAAGGAACCAGAGACCAATTGGTTTTCTCTTAGCCTGATGACAGCAGGACACAAAGGAGGAGAAATCCTCTGAGACAACAGCTGAGTGAACATCAGGTTCAATGGATTCTTTATACTTCCCCCTTTTCAACAGAGAAAAAAACCCAGGCCGAGTAAAAAAAAATCTTCAGGCTCCATCCCTTGCCTTTTAAATGTACAGACCATGAATTATCCTCACTGGCACATCCACATGCAAAGCCTCCATTCAGACTGTGTGGCCGAGTAGGAACAGCACAGAATATGGAGACACAAGCAATGGCTGTGAACCCTACCTCAGATGCTCCCTGGATGTATGACCCTGTCATTTAGTCATTTTCAGTTGTGTCTGACTCTCCATAACTCCATTTGGGGTTTTTGGCAAAGATACTGGAGGGGTTAGACATTTCCTCCTCTAGCTCATTTTACAGAAGAGGAAACTGAGGCAAAATGACTTGGGCAGGGTTAGTGTCTAAGGTTAGATTTGAATTCAGGTCTTTTGATTCTAGGTCCACTGTTCTATCTATTGGAGGACCTACTGGTTAGAGCAAACTACCCATTCTGAACTCTGCATTCCATTTCCCAGATCTGGGAATTTGTACAAGTCTTCAGTCAATCAATTTTCTGTTTCCTTGCCTCCATCTCTTAGAATTCCCTTCACTCAGTGCTCAACTCAGGTGCCAGCTCCCTCCTGCCATAAGCTTTCCCTGTCCCCCCCCACCTTCTCAGATCACCTTGTATTTATTTCTCTATGCCCATTCTATTCCCAAAGTAGAATGTAAACTCCTTTCAAGACAGAAGGTGTTTTATTCTTGTGTTTGTGTCACTAAAACTGAATGGAATTCTGAATTTGGGAAACAATTATGGTCTAACAGAGCCTTCCATGGGAGAGGACTTTGGTGATATGGATAGACTGCCGAACCTGATCAGGAAGACCTGGGTTTAAATGCTGCCAGGACCCTTAATAACTGCAAGAAGCTGGAGCTTAGTAGTCTAAGGTTTGCCAAGTACTTTACATGCTCTTTCATCAGATCTTCACAAAAGCTCTATGAGGTATTTGCTATCATACCCACTTCACAAATGTGGAAACAGACTGAGAGAGGCTATGTGAATTGGTCAGTGTCACAGAACTAGTAAGATTCAATCTCAGGTCTTCAACTCCCAATCCACAACTCTATTCCCTACACTATCTATCTGCCTCCATTTAAAGTTAAGGTGAAGTGTAAGGTGCCTTTTAGCACTAACTCTTTGGTCCTGTGACTTCCTCAGTAGATCTGCTTCTGAAGCTTTATGAAACCATATAAACATCCTACCTTTCCCTGCTGTGTCTGGGAATCAACTCCCAAGCCTATCTTTAGCATAGGGCTCTGGGAGTCAATGGACTCTCAATTCTTCCTTGCACTGGTTCTATTGCCTTCTTTGTGATTATAGATGCTTTTAATATTGCCTTTTATTGAGGGCCTTGGGACCAGAGGCCTTTAGGCATGAGTGCCTATAAATTGCATCTTATTTCAATATTAATTACTGTGTTATCCCAGAAACAAATAACCGCCTAATGCTGGGCCAAGAATAGAGATGTTAATAGAGATATAAATACCTATTGCCCTTCTTCCCCAGCCTAACCCACAAGGATAACATGGGAAATAATAGATGTAAATATATTTTGAGCCCTTTGAAAGAAAGGTGTTGGATGAAGGCAAGGCATTATGTTTATTACTCTTTGTCAGTTGGATGAGAAGGGCAGGGAAGATGTCATGGTAGGATATACTTATAGCAAAACTATAAGTCTTCAAACTCTACTGCAATTACTTCAGACACACTCCACAAGCCCCTACCTAGAAGTATCTCAACCCTGGATCCCTGACTCCAACAGGTGAATTTTGGCTGAATTTCAAGTTTACCACCTCCCTTTCTATATCCCCCTCTTATAGGATAGGATACCATCTTCTCAAGTCCTTTCCTCTCTTCTTTATATCAAGAACCTTCCAGTCCAAGATTGGTTTCTGTCAGAGCTTTGTTCTCTGATACAAAGCAATCAGTCCATTATAATCTTGGATGTCCCTTAAGGATGTCTAAATACCTGATAGACAAACCATCGTCTCTCCTTCTCAATGGGAGTTTTCCCTGTACAAACCACTTCTTTAAGACCCAGCTCTTTCTTGTCTTGTCATCTCCTCCCAATCCTCCTTGAAGACCTAAGCTCCTGGTGTTTACTAGTCCCTTCTGTGGAAGAGTTCCTGACTTGAGACCCATATTTCTCACCTTTGATTTTGACATAACCTTGGCACTTTACATACTCTGTTTCATGACTCCTCTAAGTTGCTTGCTCCCTTCTCCCTATTCCACACTACTTGGACATAACCTCCAGTAATAACCTCTATTTATCTGACACCAGGAACTGTGTTAGAATATTTGCCAATACATGCTCTCTCCGAGGTACTTATGTACTTCTAAACAGGCACCAAGAGGGGGCAATCCCTTAACCCACAGGAGGGACCAGTGATGGAGATTTTGTGAGCTTTGAAGGAAGCAAAGATTGGGGAAGGAATGATTACAGAGATAGCAACTGATATACCTTTCTAAAGGACCATCCTTAATGAGAATAAAAAGGAATATGACCATTTTTAATAGCAACATAGATTCAGCAGGATTCACAGGACCACTATGTTCTTTTGCAAATAATAAATAGACCTTGCTTTTATATTTACTGTCTTGCTGTTCCTTTGATGTGCACAGCTAACATGATAAAAGATTGTTTTGACTTCTTTTCTATAAACTTACAAAACAGGAGATTTATTACATTTTATAAAGATACAATCTTGAGGTCATAATTTAGCATGCTTCCTATGGGACAGGTATTAGGATTTGGTCACTAGATGGTGTTAACAGTGACATTGATAGTGAATGTTTGCCAGAATTTAGAACATTTGTTTAAACAGCCTGTGAGAGCAACAGTTGGAAGAGGGAAGACAGAGACTGGGGAGTATGCACCCCCAAAGTAATCAGTCTTCTTCCTCATCTATCCAATTGTTCTCCTCCCCCAATGCACGCCAATCTGAAAAATGTGAGTAGATTCACTTGATTAGAAAAGTGTTTTCCTTCTGTGAAGCAGGCCATCTCTGACAACTACCACCCTATTTCCATGTCCCTGGCTTTTTCCTCACTAGTCTGGTGGGTAACGATGCTCTGGTTCACGCCAAGAGCAAAGCAAAGTGGTGACTGACCTTTGCTTCTGGCCCCAGCATGTCTCATTGGAAAAGTAATGAGTTCTTCATTTCTTGTTATTCTCCCTCCTTGGTGGCTTTTTCCCAAAAATCCATGTAGAAGAATAAGTTCTGAATTAAAGTTGTTTATTAGAACCCTGAACTGGAATGCTCAAGAGTTCTGTTGTCTCTCTCCTATTTTAAGAGACAGTTTCCCAAAAACAGAACTGTCAACTGTCTCCTTTTTTTCTTTGTATTCCCAGCCCTTCCCACAGTACCTACCACATGGTAAATGCATAATCAAGGCTTTTTCATTAATTTATATAATAGCTAACACAAAGCACTATGAGATCTGCACAGCCCTTTCATATACCATCTTAGTTGGTTCCCACAGCAATCTTCTGAGATAGGTGCTGTTATTCTTCCCATTTCAGAAATGAGAGAACTGAATGTCAGAAAAGTGAATCTATTATCCCAGACTGCCTCATATTCATTTGAAGGCAGCATTGATTCCAAAAGGCTACAAAAGATTCAAAAGTATGAAGCTGGGGAGGTAGCTACCGCAGATGGCCCAGATCACTGCCACCAGGAACTCCTGGAATGATTTTGAAAGAGTAATCCTTTTCCAGTACCTCAGGGATGCCATAGGACCAATGGAAACATAATATGGTCTTCTCCACGCTGGGAAAAGCTTCAGCAATAGATTCTGCTGCTCTCAAGGTCTTGTTGTGATTTAGTTTAAATACCAAAGCCATTTAGAATATGATCCCAGTAGGCAGGACCAGGATTTCTCTTACAGACAATCCAGCCCCAGATGCACTTATAATCATCAAGGAACACCAAAGTCTCACAATTTCTAAACAAAGCCAGCTGCTCCAGTCTCAGCACTTTGGCCATGAAACACTTGAAAAACACTCCATTGCTTGCCGTGGGCTTTGTACAGACAGTTCTCATTGATTGCTGCAATCCCAACCTAGACAAGCTCCTGACTTTCCTCCCTCATACCCCCTCCCTTTAACCTTTCTCTGTCTAGTTTTCTCATTGCCATACACTTATGAAGACCCTGGAGACTTTAGAATTAGTCCCCTGCTGTAGCCAAGGAGACAACTTTCAGGCTCTCCAAATTTCCCTAGAAATCTATTTGAGGGTAGGTTATACAGGAGGCTATGTTCCATCATTGAAAAAAGAAGTATAGCCCTTCTCTAGGAGTCCTGGAAAGAGGGAATTGTGAGAAATATTTCCATGAATTTTGATATGATAAAGGACTGTACAAAATTCAGGATTCCTGGGTACCTATGTGGTCTTGGTTGGGAGGTCCTCAGTATCCTCATTTATAAAATAGGAAATAATAGCAAATATCTCAAGTGGCTACGAGGGCAAAATGATACAATCAACCATTAAGTAGCTGTGTGGTCTTGGTTAAGAGGTTCTCAGTCTTTGTATCTGAGTATCCTGATCTATAAAATGGGAAATGATAACTACCATCTCAAGGGCTATCAGGGTAAAATGATACAATATATATGAAAATGTTTTGACGCTTAAATCATAATGTATCATTATTTTGAATCATAGGATTGCAGATTTAAGGCTGGAAGTGACCTCAAAGGCTCTCTACCCAAACCATTCATTTTACAAATGAGAAAACGACTTCCTAGGAAAACTAAAAGACTTTTTCAAGGTCACACAGGCAATAAATATCAGAGGCAGGGTTTGAACAGATGTTCTCTCATTCTGTGGACAATGTTCTTCTAGAAGCACCACTGACTCCCAGATCATCTTCTTAGGAGTATGATAGTCCAAATTCTGAGGAATCGGATTTAAAACAAAACAAAATAAAATATCAGTTTTTGCAGCATTCCCTTGGAAGGGGATAAGACTGAATGAATGAATATGGTTAAGAAGCATTCCACCTATACCAATTAGATAGACAGCTTTATAGAACCTAAGTTCCCTTCTGTGACACTGGAACTCTTCTTTTAGGAATAGAGTTATTTTAGGACCTTTAACCTGATATAATCAGCCTGACAATTTCTTGCTTTGGCCAATGCAAAGCTTTAGGAGAGAATACCTGCCATGTTACATGGCATCTTAACTTCTTGGGTGGAACTCCTTTTTGATATCTGCTGAATTCTCTTCCACCTCTTAAATTCTACAAATATGTGATTCAGAGCCTAAAACATGTACTAGAGACTCTTCAAGGAGATAGACTAAATCATTCAGACTAGAATATACTTCAGAACATAATACAGAAGTAGCCAATAGTTCAGCAATCCCTGCAGATGCTTACTTAGATGGTCTCAGGAATACTTCCAAATGCCGCAGGGAATACAGCCATCCCCAGAAACTCTATTTTCCAAGCTGGACTCCTGGAATCAGCAAATTAAGTGGGGAAGGGGAGGAAAAAGAAAAGTAGCAATCACAACTTGGGGTAGGGCAGAAAAGAGAGAGAAGGAAGGAAGTACTGGCATTGAAGCAAAATTAAAGGCTCTAAATATACATTGCTGGGCTAAGTAACAACTAAAGGGTGAAATAATAAGTCTATGCATATTTAAATGTGTGAGTCCTCAGGAAGAAGTTTTTAGCATGGTATGAGGAGAGGGGAGGCAAAGGGGGGTAGAATAGAGATAGGAGGGGATTAGGGAATGATAGTGTAACATTCAGAAAGCAAGGGAGAAAAATCTTCCCTCCATATAAGAAGCTAAAAAATAAGGACATCTCTTCCAGAGAAATAGAAAGTATTATCACTTGGTGCTCAGATAGATACATCTTACCACCCCTACTTCAGAGAATCAGTCGGTCAGTCAAAAATCATTTATTAAGCACTGACTATGAGCCACACAATGTGCCAAGTCCTAAGAATATAAAGAAAGGCAAAATCATCCCTGATTTTGACCTCAGAGAACCCACAGGGGTTAGTCTATGGCCTGTGGGGCACCTTGCACTATTTGCCCTTTTACAAGAATGGGTGAAAGAATGTTGGCAATCAGCCAGGACTTCCTTCTCTGGAAATTAGGCTATCGGCAGAACATCTTCCTGCCTCAAAGAAAGTTTGAAACATTTATGAAATAAATTCAATTATAGTACTGATACCAATTGGTTGAGTAACCTGAAACTACTCTTTTAATTTTTCTTAATCGTTTTTTTCTCTATAAAACCGAGAGTTGGAATAAATGCTGTATTCTTAATCTTAGGTTCACAGACCCACTAAATTTCAGGAGGTCCATGAATATTGATGGGAAAAATTCACCTCTTTATTTCAACAAAATTTATTTACATTGTCACAATATGTATTTTATTATGTGAATTTTAACAACATAGGTCTGAGAAAGGATCTATAAGTTTAGATTGTCAAAGGGATATAGTATACTCCCCAAAAGGTTAAGAACCCTTAGACTAGATGATCTCTAAGGTTCCTTATAATTGTGAGGTTCTATGGCAAGTTATTATACTACCCCTATCCCCAGTACAAAACTGTAAGCCACTGTCAGGAAAATGAAACCATTTAATGACTCTGTAGGGAGAGCTTCTACCATGACATGCAGGGAGAAGAAAAAACTTTGCCTTTGGTGAGCATCTAATACAGAAGTGGACTACCCAAAGTCATTGCTATACAGCCCTGACCATAAACAGCCACTTTCTTTTTCCTCTTTGTTCTCTTTCTTTCCTTTTTCTTATCCCTCTCCTTTGTCCTATAGTGACTTGTCAATATTCCTCAAGGACATTATTTAACTGTGGGACTGAGAGATGGTGATATTATTGGGTTTCCATGGAAGGAATATTCTGCTAATCACCAACTTTTCTGTATCTTGGTGATAAGTACAAAAGAACTAAAACAAAAGACAGAATGAAACAGGTATAAAACACAGGAAGATGAGGAAGTTGAAGAATCAAAAAATCCTGGAATTTAAAATCTGGAAGGAATATCAGTCCAATTCATACAAGTAAAGAATTTTCACTTGGAGCTAGCTAAAGCTAGCGGCTAAGAACCAACTGTTAAATTTTTATTGTGAACATCTACACCTTTGAAATTGGCGAACGGACAAATCAAGCCATGATTTATAATTTTGTTGATTATCTAAATTTAAGAAAGTGATAGAGAATTTTTTAATAATGCAGATTAAATTTATTTATTTATTTTTTTTTGCTGAGGCAATTGGGGTTAAGTGACTTGCCCAGGGTCACACAGCTGTTACATGTCTGAGACCAGATTTGAACTCAGGTCCTCCTGACTTCAGGGCTGGTGCTCTATCCACTGCACCACCTAGCTGCCCCATGCAGATTAAATTTAAAAGTGTGGCTGTGAATACATTTCTCCTTCCCTCCCCACAGCCAGTTCTTAAAATATTTACTAGAATATCCTTGTGGTCAAAACTCTGCTGGAAGAAATAGAATGCACCTATTGGGACTTGAGGAGAAGGTCTCATAGAAGAGGTGACATTTGAGTTGGGACTCAAAAGAAAAGGAAGGATTCTAACAGAGGAAACTTATGAGGACTTGGGAACACTTGTAAATCCAACAAGAATAGACAAGATAGGATAAAATGGAGAATAGAGATTAGGACAATCTGATAAGATGGTAGAATAAATGAATGCAATCCAATAAACATTTTTAAGTACCTACTACTATAAGACACTATGCCTAATGATACAAAATTAATTTTAACAAGATTGAATGCAGAAATTTTGCCCCAACAGGGCGCAAAGGCAAAACTAAAGCCAGCCCTACAATGCAGGGAATGAATATTCTGCTCAGAATTGTTATATATCCACAGATAGGTACATGTATGAAACATAGAGAAAGAAGGAGAAAGTCATAACAATTACTGAGCTGAGGAAAGGGTCCCATGAAAAGACGAGCAAAGATTTGAAGAAAATGAGGAAATCTAACAGGCATAAGGGAAGAGAGAGTGCATTCCAGGAATAGAGGTGACCTGTGCAAAGGCATGGAAGGGAAGTATTAGCCTGGACAGGTAGCACAGGGCCAGCTTGTTATGGTCTTTGAATATCAGAATTAGAGTCTTGAATGCCACGTTAGGAGTTTACACTGTAGATAATGAAGAGTCACTTTGGGTAAAGGAGAAGAATTATCATAATAGTGCATTAAGGAAATTAATTTGGCTATGGTGTGATAAATGGACTAAAGAAGAGACAAACTAGAGACAGTAAGACCAATCAGGAAATAGTATAATGATCTAGACAAAAAGAGAGAAAGGCCAGAATGAGAATTATTTCAGGGAGACATATTTTTGCATATGCCACATATATTTTGGGGATTTTCTTAGTGCAAAATTCTTCCATTCAAACCAAATAAAACATAACTTAAAGCACGTTGCTCACCTACTCAAAAACCTTCCATGACTCCCCATTAACTACACAATAAAGTCAGAAAATCACAGAATCTTAGATTTCAAAGTATTCTCTCATTTAAAGCAGAAATAATACTAAAACCAGAATCTCCTCCGCAATTTCCTCTCTAGAAGACATACTATGTGGAGAAAATCATTACCCTCTAAGTTAGACTATTTCATTTTGAATAACTCTTATTATTAAAAAGCTTTTCCTTATTGCAAGCTAAAATCTGCCTCTGGGAAATTTCCACTCATGGAACCTAGTTCTGGCTTCTGGAACCAAACCAAATTAGTCTAATTCCATTTCCACAAGATAACTCTTCAAATCTTCAAATCACGTGATTCTTAGTGATCACATTTGAAGTTTTCTTGGCAAAGATACTGGAATGGTTTCTTGTTTTCCTCTCCAGTGGATTAGAGCAGACACAAGTTAAGTGACTTGCTCAGGGTCACACAGCTAATGAGTATATGAGGCCAGATTTAAACCCAGGTCCTTCTGATGCTATCTAGGATCAAGTCCTTCTGATGCTAGACCCTAGCTCTTTATTCACTATGTCACAGAAATTCTCCAATGCATTATAACTTCTTGAGAGCTGGTAGCTGATTCTGCTCTGTGTAGCGTGGTACAGAGCACACAGCAGATGTTCAATTAATATTTTTTGAATGAGTGAATGACAACATGACCAGCCTGACAGGAAAAAATGAAAATGCCAGCAGGGATCTGAATGGTGGTAAATCAATACTTCTTCCTCCCAAGTTTGGTGTCTTTAAAGTTAGACTAAAAACCACACTCTTCTTTCCTCTCTATGCCTAGTCCTCAGAAAAAGGTGAGAAGATCATAAGATGATAGATTTAAGGCTGGAAGGGACTTCAGAGACTATCCCATCCAACTCCTTCATTTTACAGAGAAGGAAACTGAGGTACAAAGAGACCAGATGACTTTCTTGAGGTCAGTCACACCAATAACAGCAAATGGTAGAGCTAATATGGGAATCCAGGTCCTTCACTGGACCACTCTACTCTCACACATGTAGAAAAACACCATTTGCCAGAGACTGAGCCATGACCCTAATTTCTGAACAACAGATTTGATCCCTTGTCCAGGGAGAATGAGTGTAATGCAAGAGAAACTGAGGCAAAATAGAGATGAGAGATTTTTAATATTTTACTGATAGTAGTGAAGAGTTTTGAATTCATGATCATGGGACTGAATGGGACTCTTGTCTCAAAGCATTAAGCAGGAGTGAGGGGCTCCAGGGACTCTTATAGGGTTCTGGCACTCAGGGAAATAAAGCCAAAGAAAGTGGGGGTTAGAACACTGGAGGTATAGAAGTTCCAGGAAAGGACCATAAATTCAGTTCTGAGAAGTTGGGGGTATGGAGGAAGGATCCTAAATTCTGATAAGAAGCTAGGAGACACTGAGTCTGAGACCAGAAAGATATGGCCAAACATTGGAGATAAGCCATCTAGAGTTTTATGACTCTTTGGAATGCTAGTGGCCAGAGCTCCACAGCCCTAATTATCTTAGTCCTAATGGCCAGGAAGGGGAGTTGCCACCAGGGGGACTGAGGCAGAATAATTCAGGAAAAATGAGGCTGAACAATTCAGGGAATTTGAAGTAGAACAATTAAGGGAAACTAAGACAGGAGAACTGAGGCACAACATGAGAAGGTATAAGATGGAAGAAAGGACTTGTCAAAGGGCCTGCCAGCTAATGACTTTTCTATCCACCCCTTACAACACAATAAAACAGAATGAAAAGAAAAGACCCATTTCTTCTCTTCCAGCATTAAAAGAAGTCCTCCAAGCAACCTCCTCATTCTGCAGGATTTTAGCACTGCTTTCACTTGAAATGTTCTCTTTAGCTTTTAGGATGGGAAATCTGGAGTGAGAGAAGAGAGGAAGAAAAGAAGGAAAGAAAAACTTGGGGAGAGAGACAGCTATTAAAAAGCATAGATGTTGGCAGAGGTGGCTCTGGGGCATAGTTGTCCCATCTCTTTTTAAACCTCCAAACTCACCAATAACTTTGCTATTCCCCCGTTCTTGGTTAAGAAACTTGGTGGGCACAGAAATGGAGAGGAGACCAGTGGAAGATCATTAGGAAGAAAGAAAGATGACAAATAAAAACAAATGGAGAGGAACCAACTAAGCAAGGAGCCATTTCTCTTTTCCTTCTCCTGCTTCCTTCCTCCCTCTTCCCTCCCTCCCCACTACCACTGAGAAGATCAAATTATGACCTGAAATCACTGGATACATATTTTATTATGTGGATAATTTAAGAGATTAGAGTGAGACAAAGAATTCATAAGCTGTAGTCACATTAAAAGATAAATTGTTACTATTAATCTCTGAAGATGGAAGGGAGGGGTGAGGGATGCATGTGAGCAAAAGAGAAAGACAGAACAAGAAAAATAAGGAGTGGTTGGGGAGACACAGTCAGTGCTCCCTCTCTCTTCCTCCTCCCAGTTTCTTAGTCCCCCCCCCCCCGTTCATAAACAAGCTGCAGTTTTGCTCCAAATAAGCCTGATTTGCATTGCAGATTTATCTCAGTTGCTTCTTGCTTCTGTTGCCAACCAGAGATCGTGTAAATAACTTGTATTGTTCTCCCCACTTGCTTATGCAAATGATTCTGGCATGTTTGTTATTCCTGAATAATTTCCAAAGCCTGATGTCAAGATTGGGGCTCTAAGGAGAGGAACTCGCTCTGGTTCAGAGCTTTGACAAGTATTCACCTGCCTGAAGGGTCAAGGTTGAACCTGAACATCTTCAAAGATCCTTTGCACTTTTAGGGTCAGCAATCCATAAAATTGTGGCCAGTGTCACTGGCACATGGATTTTGTGCCTTGTAAATAGTAGGTGCTTAATGAATATTGGATTGAATTAAATTAAATTATGTCACTCAACTAGAGGTGGGAGCATGGGGGGGCTGTCTATCTTGATCTAGTCCAGTCTCAGGTCCTCTGGTAATGGAATCTTAGAACTGAAAGAGACATAGCCCAAGTTCTTATTTTAGGATTTTTTTTTATTTTATAAAGGAGCAAACTGAGGCCCAGGAAGGGGCCTTGCCCTGACCTACAACTCTAGCTATCTATGGGATGTCTTTACCTGAAAGTCTCATTTACCCCAAATTCAACATGTCTAAAAATAAGCTTTATATATTTCTTCCCAAACCTTCTATTCCTTTTGCCTTCACTGTTTCTGTCCACTTTTCACCTTTTGGTGTTTTCTTCAACTCTTACTTCTTTCATAACTGCCATATTCAATTAGTAAGCAAGTGATACCATCCTTCTCTGTGATATATACTCATTTCTTCAATAGATGGCCCCTCTGACTATCTGCCCATCCTTCTAACTTATCTTCTTGTCAGTCTCTCTTTCTTCAAAATCATCCTTCATATAACTTCATGGTGCATAGATTTGGGTATATTATTCCTCTATTGAAAAGTCTTCAATGGTTTTCTGTTGCCCACCAAATAAAATTTAAACTCCTTCTTGCACAATCAGGGATCATTCTACCCATCTACCCATCTTGTATGATTTCCCATCTTACAGTCAAATGGGGTACTCAACTCCTTCATGCAAGCCTTGCACATTTTATTACTAAGCCTTTCCTTGTTCATGTTGTTTTGCATGCCTAGAAAACCCTCCTATCTTCCACCTGCTATGTTCCTTTTTCCTTTTTTCCATCTTTCTCCCATTAGCCGTCTTTGACTTTTACTCCCTGTGTCCCATATCTCCAGGTTCTATATCATTTTAATCTTCAGCAAAGAGAGTACTTAAAGAATTTTTAACACAGTGATTGTGATACAGTCTGCTTCTCCCTTAGCTGTAGAACCTTGGAAGGGTCAGACTCATGCATGAACCTAAAAATCAGTTTATATAATTATCAAAACAATTATAATAATGTAATGTCTCAGAAGGAACTTTTAGGTTCTTTCATCCTAGCAGAGAGGTACAGAACTCCCTCCTTCCATGGTGCTTTCACCAGCATCTGCAAGGTAAGTCCATGATTCCAAAAGACACACAAGACACATGGAACCCTGTAAGGAGAAGACAAATACATTCAATATAACATCTAACAATTTTGAGTCTGTTCCTTGGGGCCTTTAGATGCTGTCTCAGAACTCAGTCATATTCTGGGAATATTCTCTCAGTAAAGGAATTAGAGAAGCTGGTGGTGAAATAACCAGCAAGATTTTGAGTTCTTAACTGATAGATAGAATCAATGGAACTTTGTTGGAAGAGTGGGGTTGTGATTTTTGGTCATTTGTGCACTGCCCAACAGAGGAACAGGATCATCCATAATCCACAGGCATAGTTAGTATTCAAAACAAGGACAGTGGATTCCCTAGGTCTTACATATATCAGCACCATGGCCAGGGGCAACAGTTCTTTGATAAGGAACTGCAGTGTGAAACTTGAAGCTGAGTTTCCTTGCCCAGAGGGAGCCACTACAGGACTTCCAGGAAGAATTTAATAGAGGATTTAAGGAACAGGGGTATGGCTATGCTCTCAAGATTTCCAAGTTTTTGCTAATGTGAGTGCGTAACTGTGAATCTCTGAGAATGTTGACCTCTGGAAATGTAATCAGCACAACTGGGTATATCTTAATATTTCCCCCTCCCCACTTCCATCAGAATTTTGGGTGCTAATAGCTATGTTTTATGTTACCGATATTTGAAAGATGGATAGCCAGAGCTAGAAGAAAAATCAATTATAAGGGAATCACCAAAACTCATAGCTGAGAAAGATCTCAGTGAACACATAGTGACACCTCTATCTTCACAAGAATCCCTTTTATGATAAATTCAATAAGCTCAGTCTTTTTTTAAATATTTCTGGTGAAGGGAACTCACTATTTCTTATATTAGTCATCTAATATAAGACCTTCCTGAAATATTCTAAGATTGCATTCTTGATACAATACCTATTTAAGCCTCAGACCCCAATCAAATTAAGGGGTAATTGGATAGCTCCAGATGTAACAAATAATCTGAAAAGTAATCTTGTGTAATGGCTTAACAATTTTAGCCAAGGTTAGTCCTAGTCCTGGGTCAGGGCTCCATGTTGTCTGTTTACAAGAGTTCTGGAATAAGTATTTTCAAAACAACAGCAAAGGACTTAGCTATTGCTAAGGATTCAGACTTTGACTTTGGGGCACTGAGGTCAACCAAGAATTCAACTTTTGTGCCCTCACATCAGGCAGCTTGAACCATAGCCCAAGATATAATACTTCTCCCAATATGCAACATGGGAGTTGAATGGGTGAAATGTGAAATATAGATGCAGAAGGAAAGCCACTCATACCTCATTGCTTCACAATGGGTTCTTTCTTTTTAAAAAGGCTGACAGGAGGCAACTTCAGACTAGGAGAAAAGTTGATGCCCTCTTTAGGGCAAATGATAGCAACTGCCTGTCTTCTTGTCTAAAATCAACTTTCCTGCCTCCTTGATTGTGATAACATTATTTTTTTTCTTTCAAGGCAATTGGAGTTAAGTGATTTGCCCAGGGTCACACAACTAGGAAATGTTAAGTGTCTGAAGTCAGATTTGAATTCAGGTGTGATAAAATTCTTGATCACACATTATGTTTTGTTTAAAATTCTCTACTAGATGACATCTATTCTCATCTGCCCTAAATCTGTTATCTTATGACCCTAATTATAAGTATTAATGAGGATCTTTTTTAATCACAGCGTAGGTTCTTAATAAATGCTTATTGTTTAATTGATACAGGGGGTCCTCTTTCTCTTAATAAGTGACAGGGTTTTTGCCTATCCCATTTGGTCAAATCCTAATCATATTAGCATCCAATCCCATTTGATAAGCATGTATTAACTGCCTCATTTTTGCAAGGGCCTGTGGTTTCTTTTCCATTCTTTATAAATAATTAGTCTACTCTGGGACTTCTGCTGGCCCAGAGAGGTTATTATGACAATATATAGAGCAATGGGAAGAAAGAATTCACTTGGACTACAAAAATGAGTATAGTAGAATCATTAGTGAGGACTGACAACAATCACTATTACCGATAACATGCTTTCAAGCCACAAATATTTACTGAGTTACATCTAGGTGTTGGACTGTTACCACAGTGAGGAAAATTGAGCAATTGATCTATAGAGCAGAAAGGCAATGGCTATTGCCAATAACTGATGAGAGTGACAGCCTCTGTCTTCTGAGATTGCCTGTTGCCAACCTGGAAGGACTAAACCAGGCCAGACTTCTGGGCAGGTGCTATTAACCTGAATTTCAGACTGAAGAGTTGATTATGTTACCAAGAGGGAAAAACAGGTGAGACCTCAATCTGGCAGAATAGTACACATTTGGAAAGTCTGATTGCCTAAGTCTCTTTCCCTCTGCATCATTATTGTCTATGGAAAGGGTCTCATTCAGTAAGTTGTACTGCAAGCTACTTGTGGTCTTAAGAGTTAGGGTAATGAGGGTTTACAAGGTCAGAGAAGCTAGGTAGAGCAGTGGGTAAAACTTGGAGCTGGAGTCACAAGGTCAGTAACAGATTTATTTTGAAAGCTTCTCTACTCTTTATGGCAGTTGGCAATTGGCCTAGACAAATGCATTGTTTAGGATTCAAAACTGTACAAGATACAGTCCCTGTACATAAGAAGTTAATAAGGGAAATAAGACACACATATAGATATCTTACCTTTGTGGAGCTGTCACTTTGTTTTATGTCATCATACATTTGTTCTTCTCTATGGCATCCTGGATGAAATGCTAGGAGAGGAGGGGTTCCCCATAAAAGTGGAATCAAGTAATTTGGTTTGGGGAATTTTTTTATGTGTTCTTCCACTCTTAACTAGACTGTGAGCTCTCTGGAGTAAGGACCATGCCTTATTTCTTTTTATTATTCCCTCCACCTGAATAAGGTCTTGTCCAAATGATTGCTGATGGTGATAAGGATAATTGCTGTCCTCTAGGTGGTTCACAAAGCAAAGGTTAGGAATCACTCCTCCAGCCTAATCAAATCAGTCCTATTTATTCTCAGTTCCCACTACACACCTATCAGCATTTTGTATTCAGATGACTACTAAGATGTTTAGCACAATAATTGTTAATTATAGCCCTCTGTGGTAGATTGGTATCATCAATGCCATTTTACAAAGCAGCTGAATAAGAACAGTTGGGTCTCACTCAAGTAGTGACCACATTCTGCTATTAGCCCTCACAAGCACCAAGTGTCTAAACTACCACTGTAGTTTGCTACCAATTCTGTTTCTCCTTCTAGTCTCACTCCCTTTCATTTATCTCTTTCTATTTTAACTTGCTTCAGTAAGGACCCCCTAGTGGCCATCTTTCCTTATTTCATCTTGCCTTGTCTGGAACTGCAGAATGACAGGCATCTCCTGCTAAGTCTGGGGAAGCTGCTGCAAGCTCTCTGGGCTCCTTGAAGAATTCTATCACTGGCTTTTGTGTGACTTACTACTCTTTGTCTCTTCACATCAACTCAGTGACAGAGATAGGCCCAGAGGTGACATTATAGGGCAGAGAAGAAAATGGTGAAAGCCTCCACACAAAAAGAAAACTGAGCCTACAATGAAGTCAGTTTCCTCAGTGAAGCCAGATCGTGCTTTGCAGAAGCTCTAGAGAGTTTCTGAACAATTCAACTAATTTTCACAAGCAAAGAGCAAAAGAAAGCATAAAGTGAGAAGAATTCCCAAAGCCAGGATGAGACTGAGAGACTTCCTGAGTGATAACAGTGCCAGAAAATTAGCTGCCACTAAGAATAACCATAATAACTGGCATGCATATGGTGCCTTAAAGTTTGCAAAGCACTTAATATAATATACATTATCTCATTAACAAGGGTGATGAGAAGTCCTACTCATTTTAATGAGTTCCCTCCTCCCCTCCTTCAAAGTAAAATGCCAGTCTAAAAGTCCAAAGGAGCAAAATCACTCAGAAAATGATTACAAGAAATGGATCACTTGCTGACTACATAGGGACAGCTCTTCATGAAAAGAGTCAGTCCTCCTGAGCCTCAGCTGCCAGTCATCTTTGAAGTAGCCCCATTCATTGGGGATCAATCAGGATTTCCTTGTATTATCCCAGCAAGACACCAGAGTAAATGGCTAGCTCAATGGGAAGTGACATAAGTCCATGCCTTGTAATCTTATCAAATGGATTGGGGATGGGAGGAGGGGGAAGAGATTCAAATTTATCTCTCAATCTTAAATTGACTCTCTTGATAAATTGCCTATGTCACTCTCCCCCCAGTTAAGTTCATAGAATCATCAGATCATAGATTTAGACCTGAAAGGGACTTTAGAGGCTATCCAGTCCAATCTTTTTTTTTTTACATAGAGGCAATTGAGAACTAGAGAGATTAAGTGATTTTCCCAGTAAATAGCAAAGCCTTAGTTCTAGCTCAGGTCCTCCAGATCCTGTGGATCTTTTCCCTGTACTGAGATGCTCTTCTAATCTGTTGCACCAATCCCCTGCTTTCACTCAATAAATTCCAGTAGTTCCCTCTTTCTTCCATGATCAAATATAAAATTTTCTGTTTTATATTTAAAGCCCTTTATAACTTGGCCCCTTCCTATCTTTTCAGTCTTCTTAGACTTTCTTCCCATTTATTTGTTATTGTTCAGTCATGTCTGACCCTTTGAGACCCTGTGGACCAAAGCAAACCAGCCCCTTCTATCTTCCTCTCTCTTTCAATGTCAGTCCAACTTCATGTTCATTGTTTCCATGATCTTATCCAGTGGTCTCATCCTCTGTTGTTGTCTCTTTCCTTTTGCCTTCAGTCTTTCCCAGCATCTCTGGAAAGTGAGTCCTATTTCATCATATGGTCAAAATGTTTAAACTTCAGCTACAATATTTGACTCCCCTGTGAATAACCTGAATTAATTTAAATATTGACTGATTTGACCTCCTAGCTGTCCAAGGAATTCTCAAAAGTCTTCTTTAGCACCACAGCTCAAAAGCATCAGTTCTGTAGCACTTAGCTTTCTTTCTAATCCAACTCTCACAGCCATACAGTTTTGCCTTGTAGATAATACTTTAGCAATCAGGAAGAGCTCCAAACCAATTTAGCTCAATTTAACAGATATTTTTTTAAAATCTGAGTTATTATGCAATCTCCCACTTCCATGTAGTTTTTTAGGTAAAATTGTCATCTTTATTATATTGGTTCAGCCTCTCTGTGAGCAATTAGTATCTTTTTCCAGTTATTTCAATCTGACTTTATTTGTATGAAAAACATTTTGTAATTGTATTCATATAGTTTCTGGGTTGTCTTGGCAAGTAAACTCCCAAGTATTTTATGCTGTTTTACAATCATTTTAAAAGGAATTTCTTTTTTTATCTCTTACTGCTAAACCTTGTTGATATTATATAGAAATGTTGGTGATTTCTCCATTCCTTTAAACAAGCTTCCCTGCAGTCATGAAATGTATCCTCTTTTTATCAAGTCTCTAAGAATCCTTAGCCTCCTTCCAAGTTCATTTCAGGAATTAGCTCTGATGGAAGTCTTTCCCAATGTGCCTACATGTTAAAAATGCTTTCTCTCTTCAAATCATTTTCTAATGACTTTAAAAAAAAACACTTATGTGTCATGGCATCACCTCCCTGATGTCATGATCCTCTTCAAGAATGAAGGACAAACAAAAAGTAAACAGAGGTTAGTAGCTTGCCTGGGGTCACACAGCTCATCCATGTCTGAGATGAGATTTGAACTCAAGCCTTCCTAATTCTAGGCCAAAACATCCACTGAACCATTTAGATCTCACCCCCCACCCCAGCCAAGATCATTTATGTGGTTCTTTAAAATTTTTACAAATATTATTTCATTTGATCGTCACAACAACCTTATTTTCAAGTAGGTGCTATTATTATTCACATTTTACAGATGAGGAACCTGAAGCCAAGGGTCAAACAGTGTCAATGGCTGAATTTGAACCCAGATTTTGCTGACTTTGAGGCCAGTTCTCTAGCCACTACACCACCCTTCTTGTTTATCTTAGGATCTTACAGCAAGTATGTATCAGATTATAGTATTTCCTGACTCCTATAATGTCTCTTTCTCCATCACGTCATAGTCACCTTGCATGTGCAAGTCACTTAATAAATGCTTTTTAAATTCCTAACATTGTACTAATTCTATTTTTTAAAAATCTACTTAAAAATAAAGTAAGATGTGTGCTGCCTTCATGGAGCTCATAGTCATATTTTTAAAATAAGACTCATCCAAGTAAATCAATAAGAATGATAATTTAGTGGATAGAGTAGTGAAAAAAGGCTAAAATAGAAGCAATATAACATGTGGGACTCTATAGATGAGTATTTTTTTAGAATGCATGGAAAGCAAAGAACATCACAGGCAGGTGATACTTCTTGAGTTATTTGTTTTCCCTGGTCACACAGATCCCTATATCCAGCTCCACACCCTATGTTATTTATTTTTTCTATTTCAGTATCATTATTGTTCTATCATTACACTTCAGACAATATTTATCCCAGCAGGCTGTACTCTTTGCCTGAAGGAGAGGAAATTGACTTAGGACACCAGTGATCAAACCTAGAAAGAAACCAGGTCTCCTGGTGCACATTCTATATGCCCCATCACTTGTTTTGATATTCAAACACTATGTGAGCTTTGAAGTCACCTAAGAATGACATGGTCTAGTTATAAAACCAGAATAATTGGGCCATGTCAAGGCCAAGTTTGTCATTTAAGTTGTCCTAATGATCCAATCAAATTCAAATCACATCACCATATAGTTGATCTGGTCAGATGATGCACAATTGATTGTGATGAGACTGAAAATGCCAGACCAAATAGACTGTGCTGAGTTTCAATGAAGACAGAGCCATATAAAATGATTGACAATATAAATGACTGACATATAAAATGATTGACTTAAGTCAGAAAGATCCTGAGGGTGAGAAAAGGGACTTTCCAATGGAGGGCAATTGGGCATTCTCCTAATGACCTAGAGAGCACAGAATGAAAGAATATTAGACCTGAAAGGATCCCTAGACATCTAGTAAAAAAAATATTTTTCTAAATAAGGAAACCAAGGCTAAAAGAGAGAAGAAATGAGTAGTCAGCCTCACAGAACTAAGTAGAGACAATAATAAAACCATGTTTTGTTATTAAATTTTAAATTCAAAATCCTTTACATCCCTTAACTTGGGCTCTTTAGGATCACAGGATCATAGATTTAAAGCTGGAGGAAATCTCAAACACCATTTACTCCAACTCTTTAATTTTACATATGAGAAAAGTGAAGACCAGAGAGGTTAAGTAATTTCTTCAAAATGATACAGATAGTAACCAAAATGAACATAAATTTAGACCTACTTGTTTTGATTCCAAGGTAAACACTGTTTCCCATGTGGATAAAAGGGAAAGAGGGGTAACAGCAGTGGCTCATTAGTCCCTGGAAACTCTATCTGATGGATGAGTAATGAACTCAGAATTCTCTGCAAAGTTATAACTTACTTGTTGGGAAAAATAATAGCTGACATTTATACAGCACTTTAAAGTTTGCAGACCTCTTTCTAAATATTTCATTTGAGCCTCACAAAAACCCTAAAAGTTGGGTAAATCAGACTTGATTTTCTTTTTTACAGATGAAGAAACTGATTCAGAAAGATTAAATGATTTGCCCACAGTCACAGAACTAGTAAATGACAGATGTGGGATTTGAACCCATCTTCCTCACTCCAAGTCCAGGAATTTCCCAAAGAGCTAGTATAAGAGGCAGTGCAATGGCTTATTTCATAATCTAAGGTACAGTATCATCCAAAGAGCATGGCAGATATTTGGGAACAAGTGTCCTTCCTTCCCATTTTTGAACTTGGATGTTCACATTGGCAAGGGTGAGAAGAGCCTCTAAAATTTTGAGATAGGTTGCTGGGAGTCACTGTTATGGATACATAATGGTTATCAAACTGCAATTATGTGATTTTTGTTTTTATCCCAGTGCTGCATCAAGATGCTGAGTAATCATCAGCAAGTCATTCTCTCTGTTCTCTATATATTCCCTCATTTGCCCAAGGAGTTAAAATAATCCTTAGAAAAAAAATTGTGGCTTAATAAATAGTAGCTTAGACTTGGAATCTAGAGACTGGGCTCAATTCCTAGATTAGACAAATTGCCTTGGAACCTCAGTTTCCTTACCTGTAAAATGTAGTTTATAATAATTTCCTAACCATCTCACAAGGTTGTTGTGGAAAAAATGCTTTGTAAACCTTAAAACGTTATATATAGTTGAGCCTATTGTGATAATGCCGCCCCCAGATCTACCACACATTAAGGATGAGGGTAGGCAGAGTGAATGAGAATATTAAAGCTTTGCTTTGTGTTCATTGGAAGAAAAATTCTCTGTGAATAAAAGAATTCATGTATTTTGTCTCATACCCAATGCCGCAATGATCTATCTTTAGAAATGTCAGAGTGGGGGGAGGTGCCAGGGATGTGAGCATCCCAGCTCTCCAAGGTTGGCTCTATAAATACCTTCCCCAGTGATCCAGTGATCTGCCTTTTATTCAGTAAATAACACCTTCTATTTTGTAGCCCTTCTTAGAGCTCAGCAAAAATCACAACCATCTTTCCCCCCACGTTCTAAACTGTTTTGGCCAGAGAGGAGAAAAGGCAAGTGGCACCCCCTTTTTGTTCCTCTCCTTTTATGCTATTTATCCAGGGGCCCATGTACTGTCTGGTTTCATTTCTTAGTTTTGGGTGAATTGGAGAGTGTTGTGAGATAAAGGAAAAAATTATTGAAGAGACAGAGATAAAGAGACAGAGATAGAGCTGGGGGAGAGAGACAGAAAGACAAAGAGACAGAAAGACAGAGAGATACAGAGAGATAGAGACACAGAGAGACAGAGAGAAACACAGAGAGAGACAAAGAAACAGAGAAAAAAAGAGAGATAGGGAGAGGGAAAGAGAGAGAGAGAGAGAGAGAGAGAGAGAGAGAGAGAGACACACACACAGAGAGAAATAGAGGAAGAGATACAGAAAGAGAAAGAGGGATAGAGGGAGAGGGAGAGACAGAGACAGAGAAGCAGAGAGGCAGAGATAAAGAGGGAGAAGGACAGATACAGAGACAGACAGAGAAAAACAGAGACAGAGACAAAGACAGACAGACAGAGACAGACACACACACACACACACACACACACAGAGAAAGAGAGAGAGAGAGAGAGAGAGAGAGAGAGAGAGAGAGAGAGAGAGATGGAGGGAAGGAAGAGGGAAGAGAATGCAGGAGGGAAATAAGGAAAAAAGGCATCTACAAACATTTACACCCACCCTACATCCTACCACTGGCCTCAGTGTGGATTAAAAAGAGCAAGTAGAAACTAATATGTCTTATAGATAACTAGTATGCCCAGCTGATTTTGGGGGGAAATGAACAGTAAAAAAAAAGGGGGAGTAGGGACAGAAGAAATTGAAAAGAAATATACAGGAAAGCAAGTCAAGCACTGAGTTTTTTACATCAGGTAGCAACATCGTAGGCAACTAGTAGAGACTTCAAAGGTCATTTAGTAACTGATCCAAGCCCTAATTTCTCTGATGAGGAAACCAGCGCCAAAGAATAATAAAGCTACTTCCCCAAGTTTAGACTGGTATTAAAGGGTAGATTTAGAATTCAAATCCAAACTTACTGACTCAAAATCCAGTACTCTTTCCTTAATAAAACCCTATTTCTCCATATGTGTGTTTCACTTTCTCTATTAGCACTATTCCTGAAAAGATTCTTTGTAAATAGAAGCACTTGCTATTTAAAGAAACTCTCTGGTGAATCAAAAAATCACCCCTTAACTTATCTGCTTTATATGGTTGAATTTTCAATTCCTTTTGCTTTAAGTGAAGTACATTAATATTGAATTTGCTTAAAGCAAGTCCTACCTGTTTTAAGCAACTGTTTATTCAAATCATTCATGAGATATTTGTTAAATACCTACTATATGGAAGGTGGAACCAAGATGGTAAAGTGATAGGAAAGAGTACAGTGAGCTCCCTTCCTGTAAAACTCCACCAAATAGATCCAGAATATATACCAGATTAAATCTTAATGAAATTGAATGCAAAAAAAGTCACACTCAGTTATTTGTCCAGCTCAGCATAAGGAGACAGATGAGGAGATTTGAGGACACTGAAGATGGAGATGGGCCAAGAGCAAACTTCTTATTATCACTCTAGTGGCCAAGGAGAGGCTTTGCACCAGGGCAAGAGAAGTTCCAAAATCCTGACAGGGCACTGACTTGATGACAATTGAGATTTGAAAGCTTTGTCACCCACCATCCAGTTCAACATCATAGATCCCAAGTGGAGTGGGAAGGGGACCAGCACAGGCAGGGGGACATTTCCAATTAGAGAAGTACAAGATATTGGCCAAGAAAGGAAAAAGTTCAGAAGTGAGAAGAAACAGTTTGACTGAGACCAGAGTCACAGAGCAGGTATCTTTTCTAGCATCTAGATCAACCTGCAAAGGAATAACCAGGACAGGAATTCCATACCAAAAGGGAGCCCACAATTCTCAACCATTAGTG
This sequence comes from Myrmecobius fasciatus, assembly GCA_023553655.1. Taxonomy (NCBI): domain Eukaryota; kingdom Metazoa; phylum Chordata; class Mammalia; order Dasyuromorphia; family Myrmecobiidae; genus Myrmecobius; species Myrmecobius fasciatus. The sequence goes on from JAJPUD010001753.1 coordinate 260,152, forward strand.
CTTTTCAGCTGATTGATATATACGGAGTCTGGCAGTAATCTGTTTTGATTGAAACCCAGCTTAAGACCTCAAATCAAGGAGCAACAATCAGACTCTGCCCTATGTTAGACCATTTGAGGAGCATTGAAGGCTTTCAGGTTCACAGTATTTTTTAAAAGATTCTAGAATGTAACAAGAAATTAGCAACAGGGCCAGTCAAAACATTTCATACAGAAGTGCTACAGATCCTAGTTCTAACAAGTCTCAAGTCAAGAAGTAAACTAGAAGGAGAAAACAAACCAAAAAAAAAAAGAATAATATCATAAAGAGCTATTACAATGATAATGACACACAAGAAAGACCCCCAAAAAGAATGTCTCTAAAACATTTACAAGCAAAACCTCAGAAAAAAAACATAGCTTAGGGTCAAATAACTGGAATGCTTAGAAGAAATATAATAAGACATTCAAAAAAGTTTTGAATGTTTTTATAAATGGAATAAGAGAATTTGAGGGGAAAGTGGAAAAGAAATGAGAGGTGTGGAAGGAAGAACTGAAAAAAGAATTAAAAACTTGACCCAAAAAATCTCCTTGAAAATTACAGTTGATGAAAAAAGTCAATGACTCTATAAAACAACAAGAAATTTTTTTAAAAAAGTTTTTTTTAAAAAAGACAAATGAAGAAGAAAATCAACAGTTTCTCATAACAAAAACCAAGTAATCTAAAAACAGATCAAGGAGAAAAATTTAAGAATTATCTAAACACCACAACAAAAAAAGAGAGCCTAGATATTATATTTCAAAAAAGTCTCAAAAGAAAACTTCCCGAGAATTAGGATTTCTGGGGGCAGAGCCAAGATGGCTGAGTAAAGAAAGCTTCTGAATTCTCTGAATATTCCCCTCCAAACAACTTTAAAATAATACCTAAAATTGAATTTTCAAGCAGAAAAGTCAGTAAGTGTTCAAGGTAAGACATATTCCCAGCACAAGACAACTCAGGAAATCATAAGAAGTCTGTGAAACTGGGGTTGGGTCTAACACAGAACCCACATGGCAACCATACCAGTAGTTAATCTTGGAAGTGGCAGCACCAGCAGAAGCAGTAGCTTTGGGGGCTCTCAAAGTAGAGACAGCAGGTAGATATGGCAACTGGTTAAAAAGAGATTCCCTGTGCTAGCATTTGTAATAGGACGGGGGAAATTTGATAACTATTAAATAAATCTGCTTTCAGGTTACAGTTCCAATGTAGAGAAGAGTGCTTGCTATCCCAAGAGAGCAGAGGCCCAGAAGAGCAGCATCACATTTAATCACATGGGAGCAGGGGCTTTGAGGAGTAGTACCATTTCCAGTCACAAAAAAGTAGTGATCGCACCTCTCTTTGGATCACCACCTCTCCTTAGATCACACCACCTTGGAAGCACCAAAACCTTTTAAATCTCCAGAATTAGTTCTGAAAACAGCAGTGTGAAAAAGTCTGGAGCTTAAGAAAGCCCCCCTCCAGGAAAAGATTTCAACTTTAACATAAGTTCAAAGTCAAGAAATAGGTTGGGGGAAAATGAACAAAACTAAAAAGAGAATCTAAATATAAAAACTATTATGATGACAGGAAAGATCAAGACACAAGCTCAAGAGAAGAAAAAAATGTCAAAACAGCAACAAAGCCTCAAAGGAAAATGTAAATTCAAAACAAGCCTAACAAAAAAAAAAATCCCACAAAAGCTAAAAATATTCTTTAAAATCAAGTAAGAGTGTAAGAGAAGGAAATTGGTTTAAAAAATGAAAACAACACAAGAAAATTATGAAAAAATTAACAGCTTGGTAAAAGAGGTACAAAATTTAAATAAAATAATACCTTAGAAAAGAAAATAGTAAATATTGATACTTGTAATTTGATATTCTTTTCCAAATTAACTAATGATTTATCTTAATATTTTAAAATAAAATCAATTCCTAGTTTTATCTATTAGTCAATAGTAAAATAGTAAAAGAGGCACAAAAATCCACTGGAGGGAAGAATGAATTAAAAAGAAGAATTAGGCAAGTGGAAGCCAGTAACTTTATGAGACATCAAGAAATAATAAAGCAAAACCAAAAAATGAAAAAAGAAGAAAATGTGAAATATCTAATCAGAAAAACAAATGACATGGAAAGCAAATCAAAGAGAGATAATTTAAGAATTATGGAAGTTATGGAAAGTCATGAGCCTAGACTTCATATTTTAAGAAATTATCAAGAAAGATTTCCCTGATGTCCTAGAACGAAAGGATTAAAAAATTTTTAATGGATCCACCCATCACTTCCTGTAAAAAAACCTAAAAAAGAAAACTCTCAAGAGTATTATAGCCAAATTTCAGAATTCCAAGATTGAAGAGAAAATATTGAATGCAGCCATAAAGAAAATATGCAGAAATTTTAAAGTCATAGTCAGGATCACACAAAATTTAGCAGCTGCCTCATTAAAGAAGCTGAAATGTTAGAATATGCTATTCTGAAAAGCAGAGGAGCTAGGATTGCAACCAAAAATAATCTATCCAACAAAACTGAGTATAAACCTTTGGGGGGAAATGGATATTTAATAAAATAGAGTACTTTCAAGTACTCATGATTAAAAGACTGGAGATGAATAAGAAATCTGACTTTCAAGTCCAAAACTTGAGAGAAGCATAAAAAGGTAAACATGAAATCATAAGGGACTTTAAAAGATTAAACTATTTGTATTCATCTATGGAAATAAATAGAATAGAAATAACTCCTAAGAATTTTTTTTTATTATCATGGCAATTAAAAGGATTCTAAATAAAGAGAGAAAGTGCAGTAGTGGATCAATTATGTTGGGATGATTTTTAAAAATGAATGTATGAAAAAGAGAAATGTACTGTGAAAAGTGGGAAGGAAAAGGAAGAATAAGGAAAATTATTTCACATAAAATAAGTATGAAAGGAGAAGCTCTTACAGTTGAGAGGAAGAGTGTATGTGTGTGTATGTTTTTCTCACCCACACATACAAACACACACATGTACATATACATACCAATAGGATAATATGCAAATTCTCAAAAGAAAAGTTTAAAGGAGTTATAGGAGAAAATAGACAGTAAAACCATACTAGTGGGAGACCTCAAGATTTCTCTCTCAGAGCTAGATAAATTTAACCACAAAATGAATAAGAAGGGTTTAAATAGATGAAAAGAGTTTTAGAAAAGATAGATATCTCTTTAAAAAACTGAATGAGAATAGAAAGGAAGCTGCCTTTTTCTCAGTAAAACAGAACTATTAAATTGCCATTTTCAGACCATAGTATAATAAAAATTACCTTCAATAAAGGGTTGGGGAAGTATAGATTAAAAATCATTTGGATAATAAATAATCATTCTACAGAATGAGACAGTCAAAAAATCAAAGAAACAATCAATAATTTCATTAAAGACAATGATGTGGGATGCTGCCAAGGCAGTACTGAGGGAAATTTTTATGTCTCTAAATATATATATATATATATATTAATGAGGGGGAAGAAAGAGAGA
>JAJPUD010001753.1:264052-274602 GCA_023553655.1 Myrmecobius fasciatus
GAGAGAGAGAGAGAGAGAGAGAGAGAGAGAGAGAGAGAGAGAGAGGAGGGAAAGAGGGAGGGAGAGAGAGAGAACAGATGATCAATAAATTAGGCATGCAACTAAAAAAAACTAGAAAAAGAGCAAATTTTAAATCTCCAATTTAACACCAAAATGAAAATCAAAAGAGAATTTAATAAAACTGAAAGTAAAAAATTGACCAATAAATAAAACTAGGAATTGGTTTTATTTTTTAAAAAATATAAAGATAAATCATTAGTTAATTTGAAAAAAACATCACATTACAAATATCAAAAATGAAAAAGGTGAGTTTATAACTAATAAAGATGAAATTAAAGCAATTATTTAGGAGTTTTTCTTAATTAAACACTAATAATATTGATAACATAAGTGAAATATCATAAAAGTAATTTAGTAGCATTCCTTCTTTACCTATTTTCCCCTAAATAATTTATATAGTACTGGGATTTCTTGTTGTTTAAGCATTTGGTAGAATTCAATTGTAAATCCATCTGGTTCTGAGGATTTTTTTCTTAAGCAGCTCATTTATTATTTGCTCAATTTCTTTTTCTAAGATAGAATAATTTAAGTATTATATTTCCTCTTTTATCCAGACAATTTATAATTTTGTAAATATTCATCCATCAAAACCTAACCCCTTCCTACTTTCCTAGTTTTTAAAAAAAAAAAATAACTTATTCCCCATCATATTCTCTTTGTTCTAGTGAAACCAGGCTTTTTGCTATTCCATGATATTCCAATTCTCACCTGGGAATTTTCTCTCTGTCTTCCCATGTCTGAAATGGTGTCCCTCCCCATCTTCACCTACTGGCTTCCCTGACCTCTTTTAAGATACAGCTAAAGAAGATGACAGGAAAAATAATAATGAATATTAGGAGAGATTTTGGAAAACTGGGACACCTAATGTGTTGCTGGTGGAGTTGTGAACTGATCCAACCATTCTGTAAAGCAATTTGGAACTATGCCCAAAGGGCTATCAAACTGTGCATACCATTGAATCCAGCAGTTTCTCTATTGGGCCTGTATACCAAAAGGACCATAAAAAAGGGAAAAGTGCCCAAATGTTTGTGGCAGCCCTCTTTGTAGTGGCAAGAAACCAGAAACTGAGTGGATACCCATCAACTGCAGAATGGCTGAATAAGTTATGGTGTATGAACGCTAGGGAATATTATCATTCTATAAGAAATGATTGGCAAGATGTTTTCAGAGAGATCTGGAGAGACCTACATGAACTGATGCTAAGTGAAGTGAGTAGAATCAGGAGATCATTGTACACAGCAACAGCAAGATTATATGATGATCAATCCTGATGGACTCTCTTCTCAACAATGAGATGATTCAGATCAGTTTCAATGGTCTTGTGATGGAGAGAGACATCTGCACCCAGAGAGAGGACTGTGGGAACTGAATGTGGATCTCAATATAGCATTTTCACTCATTTTTCTTATTGTTTTCTTGTATTTTGTTTTCTTTCTCTTTTCTTTTTCTTTTTTGGTCTGGTTTTTCTTGTACAACATGATAATTGCAGAAATATGTATAGAAGAATTGCACATATTTGCCATCTAGGGGAGGAGTGGTGGGAAGGGAGGGAAAAAATTTTTGCAAAGGTTTTGCAAGAGTGAATATTGAAAATTATACTAACTAAAATTATCTATACTAACATCTCTCTCTATATATATATATGTTTTGAAAATAAAAAAGTTTTAGTACTAAAAATAAGATAATTTTTTTAAAAAGTTTAAAAATAAAATAAAAATTTTGCACCAAAAAAAAAGTCCAGCTAAAGCACTATAAGTCTTTTCCAATCCCTTTGGATCCTAGTGCCTTCCCTCTCAAATATTTCCTATTTATCTTGTATGTAGTTTGTATATTTGGTTTCTTATTGTCTCCTCCAATAGATTGTGAGGTTCTTGAGAGCAGGGACTGTCATTTGCCTCTTTTTGTATCCCCAGACCTTAGCACAGTACTTAGAACACATCTGGCACTTAATAAACATTTACTGATTGACTAAAATATGGTGAGCTGATACATGTGTCCCCTCCAAATCCTAACATTGATGGGTCATAGAGGGAATTTAATTAAATAAAGCCTGAAAGAGGTTCTGTTATGTTTTGCTAATTTTAAGGGAAAAAAAGATGGAGAAGGGAAATGGGACATACTTGAGGTGGGAAGAGAAAGGAAGGTTTAGGAAAATTATCTCACATGATCACAATACACAAATAGTCATCCATACAAACAAGGAGAAGACAGTTGGAAGGGGCAGCTGACATTTGAAAATCACTCTCAGCTCCACTGATCAACACACATACACACATATACATGATCACGCACAGTTTGGGGCACAGAAAGGAATTCAGCAGGGAAATAGGAGCAAAAAGGGTAGAGGCAGGAGGACAATTAGTGAGAGGATAGATTAAGGGCAACTAGATGTTAAGTGGGTAGAATGTCACGCATAGAGTCAGAAGACTCATCTTCATGAATTCTAATCTGATTTCAGACACTTAATACCTGTGTGACCCTAGGAAAGTCATTTAACCTTATTTGTCTCAATTTCCTCATCTGTAAGATGAGCTGTATCTTTGCCAAGAAAATTTCATATGGCTACATGAAGAGTCAGATCTGACAAAATGCCTCAACAATGACAAAAGATTTAGGGAGAAATTAGTTTTGGAAAAAAAAAAGCAAATTCTAAGAGTTTCTAAATCTTTCTAGTTTTTTTGAGGTGGTAAAGAATGGGATTCTGAGGGGCTGACCATAAATTGGGGAACATGTTATAATATATAAATATGATGGGATACTCTTGTGCTAAATCTTTATGAGTAATAATCATTCAGGATTCCAGAAGTCTAATGATGGAACAAGTCACACACTTTCTAATAGAGAAATGAAGGTGCCAGAATACAAAATGAGAACATGTGTTTTTCAACACAAAGTAGAAAATTGTTCTGATGGACCTGACATGTTTGTAGTGGGTTCTGTTTTTCCTGTGCTCTCAATTTGATGGTAGAATAGGGGTGAGTGAGATGGAAGATTTTGACTGATGAAAACAAATAAGATATATTTTTAAAATGCTTACTGTGTGCAAGTCAGTGTGCAAGTTGCTGTGGCAAATACAGGGATAACTAATACAAGGCTCTTCTGACTTCAACAAAATGGAAAGGAATAATTCCATGGATCTGTGATTTCATCACCACAGGTCCTGCTTATATCCAACACTCTATATTGAAAACCATCCAAGGTTTTTTATCTTCTATTAATATTTTCCATATCCTTCCATAAATCTCCCACAGAAGTTATACCCAGTGTACTTACCACTTTCTTCTAGAGCTCTTGATGTTTTCTAGATGCTTAAGAAAAGTGGACTACTCAGTAGTTCTTTCATTCATAAGACCAACCCATATATCTCTTGTGATGCCATTTACATGACTCCTCTTGTGTAATTCTTTATAATAAAAAGGAAAGACAACATTTATAAAATGTTTTGAGATTTACAAAGTGATTTACAAATAGTATTAACAACAACCCTGAGAAATAGGTGTTAATATTATTGCCATCTAAAAAATGGGGAAACTGAGATGGCAGAGATTAAGTGACTTGTGCAGGGTCACACAGCTACTATCTAAGGCTAGATTTAAGCTGAACATTTCCTGATTTCAAGTCCAGCACCCTATTCCACCATGCCACTTAGCTTGCCTCATTGGTATTACATTATAACCTACACATACTGACTATATACTTGTTTGAATGACAACTTTAGTTCTTTAGAGATCACAATATTCCATTATTTTAGCCATATCATATCAATGACAGATCATTAATACTGAAAAGATGGGTCTTTGTTTCAGAGAGAAGCATATTATGATAGAATTGATAACTGTTAGGGTAACCCTTCCCATCCTCACCTCATGTAGGTAAGAATAGTTCTTTCCCTAAAAATCATGGAAGCGGTCCCCCTGACTTGATTAGCCCACTGTTTAATGTTAGTGAACTGGGATAAGATTAAACAATGATGTAGCATCTGTTGGTTCCATTCCATATTGTTATAGATTCCTGGTCACCTAAGGATATAAAAAGCCCCATCTGGGGTGAAATCTGGGACCTTTAGGCATAGATATCACAAAGCTGAAGGAGGCACCACATCTTGCCTTCCTGACCTCATATATTTCTATATAGTATGGTAGCCTTGTTTAAAATTTTTTTCTATGCTGTGATTAAGTAAACTTCATTCCCTTAAATCATTTCATTACTAGACCTAAACTACCAGTGGACCAGCCTAAGTCAAGCCCAGCTAATAACACATGGGGTTATTAAAGAAGCACTGTATAATTTCTTTAAAGTAATCCATTTTGCTCTTCTATTCCTATTCAGTTTTAGACTCAGTTCATTACCATCTGCCTTACCCATGAAATAAATACTGATGGGATTACCATTATGAGATATCCATCCAACTCCATATCAAAGCCTGGACAATAGATGTTATTCATCCACCCAGTATTTCTTTTGGAAAGAGGATCTTTTGAGTGATCATGGATCTTGCTTCATGATAGGAGAAGACAGAGCCAAATGTTTTATAGAAATATTCCTACCCTATCTGTTATTGTATAGTCAGTTGGAAAGGGAAATAATTGCTTGCCATTCTTCAGGAAATACTTAGGGATGTCAAGTATGTCAAAGATTTGTTGTAACTGACAGTGCGGATAGTTGAAAACTAGCCTTAGTATGACAGAATGGAAGTCAGAGGTCCCAATGAATATATAGTTGGGGTATGCATTTCATCACAAAAACAGATGCTAATTTAAAGAGAAGGCAGCAATTATAGAATGTGTTCATAGGAACAGAGAGGATAGAGAGCCTTTCTTCTGAATGTACATGTGATAGGAGTGAGTATATGGGAATGACTTGCTACCTAGTTACCAGGACTTGATGTAGAGTGCATGTCATTAAAGGCTGAGCAATGTTGAGATTGTTTCTTAGAGAGGATCAATCCAGCTGAACTTGAGGTTTCTATTTCAAAAGGACAGCGCTTAAAAGGGTAATAGGAGATAACAATAGGAAGATAACAATAGGAGATAAAAATAACAGTAACAGCAGCAATAGTGTTTAAATAGAACTTTAAGATTTATAAAGCATTATATAATACTAGCTCATTTTATTCTCACAATCCCTTGGGAGGTGGGTAATATCATTATCTCCAGTTTACAAATGAGGAAACTGAGGTTAGCAGAGAAGTTACACATATAGTAAGTTTCTGAGCCAGGATTTGAACTCGTCTTTAGAATTCTAAGTTTTGCACTATATCCAGTATACAGCCTAGCTGCTTCAGCATACACAAGTAAGCAAAACTGGACCAGGACAATCCACCAACCTCAACCAACCTCAACCAAACACACACACACACACACACACACACACACACACACTGCAACAATAGTTCAAAGGAGTATCTTTTTTCCTTTTTCGAGGACTTGAAAAATAGAATGTTTCCAACACAAAATGCTACTTCCTATGTAGACTGCCCATAACTCACACATCTGACTATCATATAATTAAGTACTTATAGCCGATAAGCTAGAGGAACTCATCTTCCCTCTCTGCTTTTCCCACTCCTTTTCCCATTCCAGAGTCTGCTGCCAACTTGGAACACATCACTAAACCCTAATTCTGCTTCTCACCTTTTCCCCCCTGACTAATGCAGGATCTGCAAAATATTTGTAGTGAAGGAGAAGCCACTCTTAAAGGAAGGAGAAGGGAGAAAATGGAAGATGAAAAAAGGAGCAAGATTGAAAGCTTGGCCCTCCTCTATCCTGCATTTTAGACATGAAATAAAATGACTTTTCCTCATCCTTCCCATCCCTCTGCCTTGTCCAAGCTTCCTCCCTCATTTTTTGTTACCTCCTTTCCATTCCACCATCTATTCATTACTCGGTATGTGAGAGTCTTCTGTGGAGTTCTCAGATTGTTGAGGCTCTTTCCCATACATTACAAATAACTTGGGAAAGATTTGTCCCTACTACCACTATCGCTCCCAATCCTACCTCCAAGCCTGTAGCAGGAATATTGATATCCCTGGAGTCCAAATAGAAATTATGAATTTCTTCATAGAAGCATTTCTTTATACAAACATTGTAACACATTATAGTTGAGCTCTATATTAGTATAGTGCAGATCTTTGGGAATATTATGAATTTTTAAAAACTCTTTGGGTCTGCCCTGAGAACCTAGCCATGATGGATAATTGAATCTCTACAGAAAAAAAAGTCTCATGTTCTAGTAGTTGACAAACTTTGGACACACAATCTATTTTGCAATAGAGATGGCTTGCGTGCCCAGATATCTATATGCTGAACCTGACATTCTTAGTAAGTGAAGCATCTCACTAGATGGCTCCATTCCAACATCTGTCTCCTACTGCCAGAGAGAGCAACAGTGAAAAAGGAAATGTTTACGGATGGGGGTGGGGATACTGGTCTCTTTGTCTTTACAATTATATGACATATTGATGCTATCCAAGTGATAACAGCAGTCACAGGTATGCTTGTTCCTGGGCAATTGAAATCAGAATTAAAGAGCTGATGAGATTATAGTTTCATGAGTCAAGAAAACAATTTCTTAAAAAATACCAACCTAGACTCATTCTGTAATATTTTCTATTTACATTGAAGAAATATCATTCTTTTGCTTTAAGCTACTCAAGAGATCAAAGATTTAAAGATCCTCATGAGATGTATATAACTCTCTGATAAGACAATAACTACAATGCAAGAAGATATTGCTAGAAGGGGCATCTAGGTGGTGCAGTGGTTAGAGCACCAGCCCTGAAGTCAGGAGGACCTGAGTTCAAATATGTTCTTAGGCACTTCACACTTCCTAGCTGTGTGACTGTAGGCAAGTCACTTAACCCAAATTGCCTCAGAAAAAAGCAAAAAAAAAAAAAGAAGAAGATATTGCTAGAAATGTTATATTAGTCAAGATTAGTTCATTGTGTTCATTTTTTTTCTGACGACTTGTAAACACCTACGTGCCTTCTTCTCCCCTGAAAAGAGAGCAAATGAAGACTTTGGAGATAATAGACTTTCTCTTTCTCAAAGTCAGTCATCTGTATATGCATATATACATATATCTGGCAATATATACAACTAATATTAAAAGCAGGGATAGAAAATTAGATCTCAGTAGGCAGAAAGATAAACCTCTGTCTGTGATCTCACTAGTACTGAAAACTATTAGATGAAGAACCTCTCCTCCTTCCCACTTATTTCTTTCCAAATTATAGCCTTAGAAATTTGTGTGGAGTATACCAAGAGGTTAGGTGACTGCCCAGGCACTATGATTCAGAGGCAATTTGAATTCAGGTCTTCCTGTCTTTCGGGCCAAGTCTTGATTTACTCTGCCACAGCTACCTGTTATTAATCACAACAACTAGAAAGTTTAATAATTATCCTTTTAGTTTTATTTTTACTTCTAAAAGTACCATATAAGTTTCAAAGTCACATTTGATGCTTTTGCCCAGACTCAACCCACATTTTATCTGACTCCCCTGACAACCTAAAGATTCCTATTCCTCACTCCATCCTGTTCCTGACTTTCTCTGGACCTTAAAATTATGAACTTATTTTGGGTATATTCACTGTTCCCCCCATATACACACCCCTTTCCTGCTTTTTAGCATTATCTTTCCTTATTTGGATATAAGCTCCTTGAAGGCAGAGGTTGCCTTTCTTTTTTCTTGTATCCCCACTACTTAGCACAGTGTCTGACACACAGTAAACACTTTAAAAATGCTTTATCCCTTTATTTATTTTCTAGAAAACCAAAGGACAGAACAGAATCCATATCATTTCAGGCCAGGATTTAACAGTCAGTAGAATATGCTATTCTGAAAGCACTACTGGTACCAGTACTATGGTACCAGTAATCATGGAAAATTATAATGTAGATTCAGAATTCAGGAACTAGGGTTTTTGTAGCCATTGGTAAAGAATTGGACATCTCATGAAGCCAGACAGTATAAGGTCACTGGCTTTTAGAGAGTTCACTTTCTCTTTGTCAAGGATTCAAATTAGCTTTTTTTCTTAAACCTAACATAGCTCTCTATTTGTAAATTTCTTATTGTATACACTTCCTGAGACTAACAGGCTCTTCTCTCATGTAAAATCCCCAGTTTTGAGACAACTACTCAAAATCACAGCTCATGAGCCCTCATTAGCATTTTTACCAAACCAAAAATGGTCTATGTTAGTAAATAAGGTAACCAAAAAAAGGGGGGGGGGAAACTAACTCCCCACATATTCACATGATGCACTCTCTTATGAGTACAGGAACATGAACATATCAGGGAAAACATATGAAGGACACACATATAGAGAATATATATGCCCAGGAAACATTAATGAAGAAGCACAGGCCCGAAACTCGTGTGGCTACAGCATACATTTGTGAACAAGACTACTGTGAAAAGCAAGACTTGTGTCTAAGTCAACTCATACTGTTAGTGCCCTCTGGTGGTATCATCATGTTATTCTGAGGTTCTCTACAGAGCATTTCATTGTCTCTTCAGATCATTGCCCATCTCTGTTCTACTTTCCCTGCCAGTTATCTTTACATTTCTTGTGATCTCTTTTGCTCTGGTCTATACTCTAAACAGGAAGCAAAGTAAGTAAGCAAATATACTGACTCACTTTTATAAGATGTAATAATGGGACAACTCTTCCAATGTTCTAGTCTTCCCAGAATCTTAGTCAACTAAATTATTTTGGAAGCAGTTCAATCACTGAAATCTATTTCCTAGGAGAGTCCAGGGAAGGCTTCTTCCTAATCAGAATTTACCTAATCAGAATCTGTGTTTGTCCTCTTACACCATCATTGGAACTGTCTCAAATCTGTTAGTAACCTAATCAAATCTATTAGAGTAAAGAGAGACTTCCCCGATCAACCCTTCTCATAAAGGTTTGGAGGACGGTGTAAATAAAGGCATGGAAGTGGGAAGATCAGTCTGAGAAACACTGAATAGTCTAATAAGATAGCAACCTAGAGTAAGTAAAAGGAAAATGGTATATACCCAGGGATCTATAGATTTAATGAAAGATTATCTGAAAGTAAAAGATGAATTAGAAAGGGGAGTAGTTAAAGGCAAGGAGAATAGCTAAAAGGCTATACAAGAATTTACAATTACAACAAACTCAGAAGAAAGTTGTTTACAGTAGGAATTGAAAGGAAGATGCAGATTTGAAAGAAATCATATACATAAAATCTACAGAACTGAGTAATTGATTAGATGGATGTTGGCTAATAGGGAAAGGAGACAGTTAAAGATTACTATGAGGATCAAAGCTATCAATAGTCATATGAAAAAATATTTTAAATTACTATTGTCTAGAAAAATGCAAAATAAAATAATTGAGGTAACACTTCACACCTATCAGATAAGGTAACAATAGAAAAGAAAGCTAACAAATGTAGGATGGGATGTTGAAAATTCGGTGCACTAAACTAATTCGCTGTTGGTGAAATTATGAATTGAGTTCAATCAATATGGAGAACAAGTTGGGATGATGCCCAAAGGGCTATAAAACTACACATCCTTGGATTTAGAAATACCACTACTAGGTCTGTAACCCAAAGAGATTTTTTTAAAAAGGAAAAAGACCTATAGATACAAAAGTATAATAGTTCTTTATGTGGTGGCAAAGAATTAAAAACTGAGGAGACTGCAGAATATCTGGGCAAGTTGTGGCTAAGATTGTGATAGAATATTACTAGGCTGTAAGAAATGACAAGAAGGATGGACCTAGAAAAACCTCTAGTAAGAAAAATCCCTTTTCCCTACCACCATTCCAAGTTTGGTTTCCAATTCTACTGCTTAGGAACTTTTTCCTTACATCAAATTGAAATTGAACTGTCTTTCCCTTCCAACATTTTGTTCCAGATTCTACCCACTGGGGGCTTGGAGAGCACTAATCCTTCAAATATTTGAAGACAGCTATCATCTCTCTCTTAAATTTTTTTCTCCAGGATGAACAGCTGCAGATTCTTTAACTGATGCTTATATGACACAATGAAGTCTTCCACCATTCTGGTGTCCTATCCCTGGACACTCTCTGGTTGATCTATGTCTTTTCTAGAATATAGTACTCAGAATGCAATTATACATATGACATCAGACTAGAGCAGAGGACAGAGAGATTCTTGCCTTCCCAGTTCTAAAACCTCACCATTTCTAATTGCAGCATAAATATATCATATTATGGCACAGTAGCTTTGCAGGCTACCATGTAAATCAATCAATAAGCATTTTTAAAGTAACCACTCTGTGCTAAGCACTTTCCTAGACATTGCAGAAACCAAGACAAAAGTGGAATAGCACCTGCCCTCAAGAAGGTAGCACCTGCCATCTCATCATCCAACTGTCAAATGCAAGAAGAAAGAGAAAGAGACAGACAGACAGAGAGAAAGAGAAAAAGAAAGAAAGAGAGAAAGAAAGAGAGAAAGAAAGAAAGAAAGAAAGAAAGAAAGAAAGAAAGAAAGAAAGA
>JAJPUD010001753.1:274612-286437 GCA_023553655.1 Myrmecobius fasciatus
AAGAAAGAAAGAAAGAAAGAAAGAAAGAAAGAAAGAAAGAAAGAAAGGAAGGAAGGAAGGAAGGAAGAAAGGAAGGAAGAAAGGAAGGAAGAAAGGAAGGAAGGAAGAAAGAAAGAAAAAGAAAAAAGCAAGCTACTCATATGTATAATCCATATTCTCTTCTCCATTAGAATTTAAGCTCCTTGAGGACAGGAACTATTTCATTTTTGTCTTTTTTAATCTCAGAATTTAGTGAAACACTTGGCACATAAATCCTTGTCAACTGATTGACTGACTGATTGATTGATTTTCTGATCTCCAGCCAGGACCATATACCAGACAGATGGTTCTGTAGCCTATTTTAAAATCTCCCATGAAATAGATTCTGTAATTTCCTTTAACAATCTATTCCAGAGTTTCATACCATACCGTCCCCATCTTCCCTTGAGGCAGTAAGTTTTTGTTTCCCAACCTGTCACTCAAATTCATAGCTTCTCATTAGCAATCTACTGTCCAAATCAGTTACTAATTCTTCATATACTTGAAGAGCTTTATTAATTTACCCCTCAGACTTTTTATTCTTCCCTGTCTCATTTGCATTCCATGCCCCATCAGACCTCTTTTTGGACCTTTTAATCATATCTCTAAAGAGTACTAAAGACCTTAATTATGACCATCTCATAATCCAGTCAGTGAGAAGCATAGGAGGTTAATAACTCATCAACTTCATCAGATTTGCAGAGAATCCCCTCTTTCTGAAGCACACTCTATCAAGTCATGTGCCATCTTGATGAGGCCCTCTAGAGGAAGACAAGTTACAAGAGCCATCCAAGAACATGTGCAAGAACAAATGATAGTTTGTGGCCACTTCATCTTTCTAAATGGCCTAAATGGTGTGGTGACAAGAAAAAACAACCCTTCCCCTGATTATTCTTCCTTCCTTAATTTTGTAGTGTTTTAAGTGAAAATCACTCAGGAATTAAGGAACCCATTTTTGCAGTTGCCATTTATTCCTTTTTTTATTTTATTTTTTATTAAAGATTTTTTTTATTTTCAAAACATATGCATAATTTTCAACATTCACCCTTGAAAAACCTTGTGTTACTAATTTTTTCCCTCCTTTCCCCCACCTACTCCCCTAGATGGCAAGTAATTCAATTTATGTTAAACATGTTCAATTCTTCTATACATATTTCCACAATTATCATGTTGCACAAAAAAACAGATCAAAAAGGGAAAAAAATGAGAAAGAAAATAATTCAAGCAAACAACAACAAAAAGAATAAAAATGCTATATTGTGATCCCCACTCAGTCCCCACAGTCCTCTCTCCACATACAGAGGGCTGTTTTCATCCCAAGACCCTTAGAACTGGCCTGGATCACCTCACTCTTGAAAAAAAAAAGGCCAATTATTTCATAATATAAGCTAAGGATCACCAAGGATTTTGAGCTCCTTTACAGGAAAGGGGAAGAAAAGAGCTGGATCACATTTTCCAGTTTGAGAGCCCCAGGCAATTAGAAAAAGATATATTCTATATGAAATTGTGTGAGAAGTCCTGCAAGGAAGCCAGTACAAATGCAGGAAGTTTTTTGGAGCCTGGGGATCATTTCTAAAGAACCATGATCTCCAAAAGGACCAACATTTCTCTATTATCATCAGGCTCAAATCCCCACCCCAACTTTAATTTTCTGTGTGACTCATGGGAGACTGGAGTCACTGCAAAGAGGCCATACCATATATATGAAGGTGTTGAAGAAGTTGAATTAAAACAGGATGTTGGTCAAGAAGCTGGACAAAACGTAGGATATCTCTTGAGCTTCTGAATCTTGGATCAAGCAAATTTTTCCAATAAGGACTCTGCTCATGACACTGGCAAATGTCCATCTCTGTTCACCCACAATGAGAATATGGTGGCCAAGCGATCTGCTTAAATCTACTATCAACTCTCAGGTGACAAACGTGCTGCATTTGACAATAGCTGATGGCTATATGAAAACTACAGAGGACAAACAGCTACAATATCCATTTCACTGTAAAGTCATTGGTATCTTTATTAAAGAACTGGAAAAATATGGGGATATTATGCCTCATTATTTTCATCCTAGCTAAGATCTAGCATCTATAATGAATCATGATATTATTTAATTACAAAAGCTGCTTTAAAAAAAAGCCTGGGTCAAGCAAAGAAAAAAAAATCCAGAGATTTTTTTAAATTTGTAGTCCAGCACCTGAATTTGAAAATTTAAGTATTGAATGTTGAAGCACTACTTCAAACCACATTCCATAATACTGTTAATTAATATTTATCATCTACAAAATGGAAATGATAATGACACCTATCTTTCTAGATAGTTATGAAGATAAAATGAGTTAATATTTGGAAAGCTCTTTGCAAACCATAAGACATTATGTAGATGCAAGCTGTACTCATATTACATAAAAAGTTAAGGTCTATGAAGTAATTTTTATTCATTATTTCATTTGAACATCACAATAATCCTGGGAAATTACTATAATTTCTCCTGTTTTATGAATAAGAAAACAGAGGCTCAGAGAAGTTGACTCTCCAATTTTTACCCAGTAGTAAAAGTCAGAAACCGAATTTGACCTAGACTTTCTCCTGATTCCAGGCCTACCACTCCCCACTATTTCTAACGATAGCTGTTTGTTTTGTTTTGTTTTCTTGTTTTTCATGTAGGCTCTACAGAGAGAAAGCATAAGGGCTAAGCAAGAAGGAGAAAAAGTTATTAAGGCAATAATGAATAAAAATACGAAAAATTTACCAGCTTAATGGAATTTCTAACCACTCTTACTTTGCAAATTACTTTGCAGGCCTCTTACCATTATCCTGGTCTAAATAGGTAATGATGATGATGGGGAAATTGCTAAATGTATATAAATCAATCAAGAACATGTATTAAGTGACTATCATGTCAGACACTATGATTCGCTCTGGGAATATATTTCACCACCTATTATGATTAATCATTGGGATACAAGCACTTCACATCTCTCTTTGATCTAGTTTTTAGACTCATTTTCAATATTGGAAATGGGGGCAGGGAGGGGCAATGAAGATGAGATGCCTGTTACCTGGTTTATTCTAGTGCCCCAAGCTGAAAGCTAGGTCTAATATATTACATTTCTTTCTTAGATTTCTCTAGTCCCCAAATTCTTAAATTGTTTTTCAATATCCCATATGTCTTATAACTGAATGTGGGGGTCATGAAATTATGATTTATTATCAGTAAATGTTTGATTTGTATATCTACTTTATATATCTATATTACCCATTATATAGATAGATATATTCTTATATATATTCTTAGGAGAAAAAAGATTGCAAGTGGAAAAAATTGAAGATGCTCTAATCTATAGTTCTGAGGTAGTCAGGATTGGGGGGTGAGGGGATGGTATCTCTCTTCTTTATCACTGTCTCCAGTCCCCTCTGATTATATTTCACCTACATTAGTGGCTAAGTATTTAGGACCCCAGTTTCATTTAATCGCTTGATGCCAAATTTCCTTTTACAAAGGGAAATTGATTTCACAGATATAGCAAGAACTAAAATGCCAACATTTTCCCCAACATTGTTACTGGGTATAATAACCCTCAGTTTCAGGGGAAGGGAAAAGAAGCCTAGTTCCTAGCTAAAAGTAATTCCATTAAGTTCAAATCTAATGTCCCATCCACTCAGTGTCCCCGACTCTTACTGTCTAAGGCTTTGCTGTTGGGCTGGCTGCACACTACCTTATATGAATTCTTAGAATCTTAGATCTCCATAGGTCAAGTTCCAAGGTTAGAGACTCCACTCCAAGATCTAAGAACTAAAAAGGATGAAAGCAAAAGATCTCCACACCGGTTTCTTTGATTTACACAGCCTAAGAAAAGGGAGGGGATAATAGTCAGTCCTGCCCCACTCTCTTAGATTTTTTCTTTTCTTTAGGATTTTTGTGACCTCTTTCCAGATTATTTCCCTACCTGTTCAGCTCTTTCTTAGCTTCCTTTTCTTAATTATCATCAAGAATCATTCTCTGATCCTGATCCCCTTAGCTACTGATGACTCTTAAAAAATCTTTATATTTACTTATTATACATTTTGTAAAAACATATATATATATATATATATATATGTGTGTGTGTGTGTGTGTATGTGTGTGTGTGTAGATAGTTTCTTCAACAGAGTATAAAATCCTTGAAGCCAGTTACAATATCTGTCTTTTATCTCATTGCCTAGTACATTATGGGTTCCTTAATCACCTTCTTCAGTTCACTCCAAAGTTATCAAAGGTGAGCTTAGTTCAGTATGCTGATGCCTCCACCTCTTCACCAGCTATTGTGCCCCTGCCCTTTTTATCTCCCCTTTATGTTTTGCTTCTTTTATTAAAATACAAACTCCTTGAGAATAGAAAATTCCATGTTTTCTTGTTTCTGTATACTCAGTGCTTAGCTCAGTGCCTAGGGCATAGTATCTATTTAATAAATCTCTTATTTATTAATCCATTTTTGCTGGTTGATTGAGTCAAGTTTTTGTTAAAAACCATTTTCACCTAAGTCATGTTATGAAAGAAGAATCAGAACAAATGGGAAAAGCCACAGAAAAACAAAAAAAAATGAAAACAGTATGTCTTGATTTGCACAGTTCTTTCTCTAAGCATGGAGAGGATTTTCCATTATGAATCTTTTGGAATTTGGATCATTGTATTGCTGAGAAAAGCTAAGTCAAGCAGAGTTGATCATTGCACTATGTTGCTCTTACTGTGCACAATATTCTCCTGGTTCTGCTCACTTCACTTATCATTATTTTATGGAAGTCTTTCCAGGTTTTTCTGAAATCTGCCCGCTCATTATTTCTTATAGCACTCATTCTTTAGAATTCAATTATTTAGTTTCTTTCCATGGCCCCTTATTACATATAATTTCTTTCATGCATCATGATCTGAAAAGGACACATTTAATAATTCTGGTAACCTCCTCTAACTTTCCCTCAAACCAACAACATATGAAGCCTCTAGACTGATTTTGAAGTAAAAAAAAAATCCACAATATCACATTTAATAATTCTGCCTTTCTGTATTTGAATGTGAGGTTTTTATGTCCTAATAATGCTCAATTTCTATGTGGGTGTCATATTCTTCTGAGAAAAAAGGTATGTCCTTTTCTATCTCCCTTCCATTTTCTCTAGGGATCTGTCATAACTATCTTTTCTAAAATTCTATTCACTTCCTTAACTTCTTTCTTTTTGTTTTGTGGTTTGATTTATTTAGTTTTGAGGGAGAGTTGAGGTCCCCCATTAACATAGTTTTGCAATCTATTTCTTCTTGTAACTCACTTAACTTCTCTAAGAATATGAATGCTATATACTACTTAGTAAATATATGTTTAATATTGATATGACTTTATTGACTATGGTACCTTTTAGTAAGATGTAGTTTCCTTCCTTGTCTCTTTTAATTAGATCTATTTTTTTGCTTTTGCTTTGTCTGAGATCAGGATTACTACCCTTGCATTTTTTTTACTTTAGCTGAGGCATAATATATTTTGTTCCAGCCTTTTACCTCTACTATCTGTATATTTCTGTTTGAAATGTGTTTCTTATAAGCAACATCTTGTAGGATTATTGTTTTGAATCCACTCTGATATTTGCTTTCATTTTATGGGAAATTCATCTCATTCACATCCATAATATTGATTCGTAACTGTATATATTGTTCCATTCTATTTCCCCTTCTTTTGTAGTTTTCCTCTCTCTTTTTACCTTTTCCTTCCTCACCAGGTTTTTTTTTGTTTCTGACCACAGCTACCAGAAATCCACTTTCCCCTCTATCTACCCCTCTCTTTTTTCTTTCACCTTTTCCCTCCAATTTCCATATGGAGAGATATATTTCTATACCCAACTGATTGTATATATTATTCCCTCTTTCAACCAGATACAATGAGGGTAAGATTCAAATAATGCTCACCTCATTGTCTTCTGTGATAGGTCTTTCATGTCTCTTCATGTTATATAATTTACCCCATTCTGCCTTCCCCTTTCTTCTTCTGCCAGTACAATCCTTTTATTCACTTCTTAATATCTTTTTTAATATCTTTATGTTTTAAACATA
The DNA here is from genome assembly GCA_023553655.1 of Myrmecobius fasciatus. Lineage (NCBI taxonomy): Eukaryota > Metazoa > Chordata > Mammalia > Dasyuromorphia > Myrmecobiidae > Myrmecobius > Myrmecobius fasciatus. The sequence goes on from JAJPUD010001753.1 coordinate 280,701, forward strand.
AAAGTTAACATACTCACTTCATCTGTCTAAGTATACTCCTTTTAACTTCCCTGAGTGACAGTTTTCAAGTGTTACAAGTATCATCTTCCCATGAAGGGATGTAAACAGTTTAACCTTGTTGAATACCATTTTTTCTTTCCTCTTTACCTTGTTTATGCTTCTCTTGAGTCTTGAAGTTGAAGATCATTTTTTCACTGAATGTTCATCTTTTCCCCAAAATATTATGCTCAATTTTGCTGGATAGTTGATTCTTGATTATAATCCAAGCTCTGTTGCCTTCTGGAATATCATATTCCTAACTTTCCAATCCTTTCATGTAGAAGCTGTTAAATTCTCTGTAATCCATACTGTGGGTCCTTGATATATGAAGTATTTATTTCTGGCTACTTGCAATATTTTCTCCTTGACCAGATAGTTCTGAAATTTGGTTATTTCAGAGTTTTCATCTTGGGATCTCATTCAGAAAGTGATTGGTGGATTCTTTCAATGATTATTTTGCCCTCTGGTTCCAGGACATCGGGGAACTTTCCCATGATAATTTCTTGAAAGATGCTATTCAGGCTTCTTTTTTGATCATGACTTTCAAATAGGCTACTAAACCTTAAATTATCTCTCTTAGGTCTATTTTTTCAGGTCAGTTGTTTTTCCAATGAGGTATTTTACATTTTCTTCTATTTTTTTCATTCTTTTGAATATGTTTGACTGATTCTTAATGTCTCATAGAGTCATTAGCTTTCACTTGACCAATTCTAACTTTTAAGAAATTATTTTTTTCAGTCAACTTCTATACCTTTTCCCCCTCTTGGCCAATTCTACTTTTAAAGGAGTTGTTTTCTTCAGTGGATTTTTTACGTTTTCTCAGTTCTGGTTTTTTTTAAGTATTCTTTTCTTCAATCATTTTCTGTGTTTTCTTTTCCAGACTACTAACTCTTTTTTTCCATTCTTCTCTTGCATAACTCTGGTTTCTTTCCCCAATTTTTCTTCTACCTCTCTTACTTGATTTATAAATCCTTTTGAGCTCTTCCAAGAGGACACTTTGAGTGTGAAATCAATTGAGACTCAGAAGAGGATAACAATGTCAGAATGCAATTGTTGTCCTTCCCTGTCACTATAGTAGCTTTCTATAGTCAGTATTCTTTTTTGGTTTTTGCTCATTTTTAAAAGTTAAGTTCTACTCCTGGGATACAAGAGGAACTGTCCCAAGCTTTTTGCACTGAGGGAACAGAGGGTCTAGTCACTGACTTTCTGTACTGGCTCCTCAAAAGCTAGCAGCTTGCCCACTGCACTAGATTGGCCTGGACTAATGATTCATATTGTGCATGTCAGCCCTGTATTGCTTGTGTTTAGCACCGGAACAGGAGACCTCCTAAGTGGCCTGCTAAACCAGAATTGTGGGGCTTTGGTCGTTGACTGTGCTGTGGCTAAGAGACTCCCACTAGTATGCCTGTCAGGACATCATCTGCACTGGGCTGCACTCCCCTTTTACTCAAATGAGACAGACCTTTGCTGATGTCCTTCTAAGCTATCTTGGGCTGGAAAATTGTTTCACTCCATCTTCTTGTGGATTCTCTCATTCTGTGGATTTCTGTCAATTCTTTTAGAGGCTTGATTTAAGGTTGTTTCTGAGGAATATTAGAGAGATTTTAGGCAAATTCCTGGCTTTTCTCCATCATCTTGGCTGCATTTCTTAATGTATTTCTTAACATTTCTTAAAAGCACTTTTTTAAAGTTTACTGTGTGCTACACACTGTGCTCTAAGTTTGGAGAACACAAATGTACATAAAAAATAAAGATGTCTCTGTTGTCAAGAAATTTACAATCTAATGAGAGAAAAAAATTTAAGGCTGTAAAATAAAGATAGGAGGAATGTATATGCTACAGGGGTGTGATAGATAATTCCAGATTGAATCCTGGTGATAAATGAAGAAGAAATGAAGGTCTGGGAACCATTGATTGAGATTCTAACAAGAATTATCCAATCAGAAGAAAAGTTATCTGGGAAGAGGAGGTACTTCTGAGATATGAATTCCAAGGATGAAGTAATCTTCCAGGAGGAAGAATTTACCAAAGCATGATGGAAAAGACCGTAAATCTCTAAGGAATCATCATGGCATCACAAGACATGGAAATTATCTACACCAATTCCTTCTTACAAATGAAGGAAATGAGATCAAGACAGATGAAACAATATTGTCCAATATTACACAGATGATGACAAAACCAGCCTTTGTCTTCAGGATTTAGCATAATCTTCTATTCTCTGTGTACATAATAGTGGCTTAATAGATATTTATTTATTGATAAATTAAAATTCCTGTAATTTAACAGAAAATTCATTGTTCTTTCAATCATGACTGGATGGTAATGGTCAGAAAAAAAAAGATAAGTGGGACTTGGAGGTCTGGGTACTTGGTTTATTTTTTGAAGTTTCATTCAGAAGTCCAGGATATGCGATCAATGGCATGAGGGCTCCAGGGAATGGACTGAATAATCATATACTTCTCATTTACCTCTGATTTTCATTAGTCCGCAGTTTATTAAATGCCTACGTTTTGTCAATAAAACATTATTGTTACTCTCATGCTAGGAGAGCTGAGGCTGTCTTCCATTTGGACAGAAGACAATTATTGTTTGTTTGTTATGAAAGAAATGCACAACCACAAATTGGCTTTCAGACCAAAGCCAGGTTCTGTCAAGCTGGAGTACAGACGGAGAGAATTCTGAAAAGTGAGCTATAAACCAGCCTTCCTCATATGAGCCAACCCCTCCACCCTCCCATCCACAAACTGGTTCCTACAGTAATGGATTTGTTGGCTGAGATTTTTCGTCTGGCAGGTGCTTTCAGGAGCTGCAGTAATCTATACAGATGTTTTAGCACAGCCAAGAGAGAACACGCTGGAAACTCTGATTCATCATTTGGATAGTGCCAGCTAAAAGGGCTTCAGGGCAGAGACACTCCCACCCACAGGCAGAAGTGATTATGGAGGCAAGCTGATCCAGGCAGAATCAGCTTTGACATGATTGAGATTTACAGCAGTAGGATCAACAAGCATTTGCTGAGCACTTACTATGTGCCAAGAGCCATATTATGTGCTCAAGATATGAAAAAAGCAAAAATATGATTCTTACCCTCAGTGAACTTATATTCTTATTGGAGAGACATAATGCCAACAAAAACATACATGCTCAATATATCTATATGGTAAATGGTAGGTCACATCAGAAGGAAGACACTAGGTGCAACAGGGTGGGATAAAGGGAATTGAGGGAATGGTGGAAACTAGGAAAGCCCTATTGCAGAAGCTAGGATTTAATCTGAGTATTGAAGGAGGTAATGGAAATCAGGAATTAAAGGTGAGAAGGAAAACCATCCTAAGCATAGGAAAGAGCCAGCAAGAAGGTGGAGGATCTGTGCTAAGAAGAGCTAGGAGATCAATGTCTTTAGGGTGCGATCTCTCCCTCTTGCACTTACCCAGTTTACCTGGTATCTTTCTGAGTAAAGAGAGAGCCTTAGAAAAAAGGAGTCAGGTCTATTCTCAGTTTTAAGTTGTATCCCTCTTCCCCTATTCTTTTTGCTTTTCTTGTTCCTATTATTTTGTCTAGTGCTTGATCCTTTTTCTTCTTCCTTCCTTCCTTCTACTCACTTCTTTTCCTTTCCATTCTTTTCTTCTTCATTTCTCCATGCTTTTCCTCTTCTATCTCATCTTTTCTTTTTCTTAAAAAAAAACTGATAAAAATCAATATTTCAAAGAAGAGAATGATGATGATGATGATGATGATGATGATGTCTTAGAAGAGCGTGATATAAATACAGGAGGCAGGGAGAAGACCTCATTTCCGTGAACTAAGCAGCTACCTCTCAATCCCAGAGTGAAACAGCCTATAAAAACTTGCCAATTCAAGTTATTCCTATAGATACTCTTCTCTCCTATACTGTCCCTACATTCTCAAGAGGGTTCATTTTATATTTTCAACTAGGCTGACCTGTGGGGAATAAGGAAGGGATCCTTATAGGGGAAAGAATAGGTGCATCAGAAACTAGCTCATTTTGTTTTATCTTATTACAATTTTGTTTCAACATTTTCTATATATAAAGGACCTTTGTCCAATGGAGTTTTCTTCAATGAGATCTTTTCCCTATGAGATTTAGCCACTAAGTTTTGTTTCCTTTTGTCTAAGCCTCACTTCAATAAGAAGTCCATATCTGTCCCAGAGAGAAATCTTTCCCCTGTTTTCTTGCCCTTCAGTTCCTCAAAAAGCCATATCCTGGAAGCATCTATAGAATCTTCTTCCAGATCATCATGACTTCTTCACCTACACCACTCTCTTAAACCTTCCTTCCCTTCTACAATGGCTGGCAACTCTAACGCCCCAGAACTACAGTTAGTAAGCTCAAAAAGACCGCCAAATCCATAGAATCCAAATCCTGACCCAGATTTGCAGCTGTTCTCTAAAGCAATTGAATTATTCCACAAAGTGAAGAAGGAAAACTTTCTTTCTTGTCTTGCCCCATACCATTGTGTTCCAGGTCCTACCTGGCACCCTGAAGCCAACTCAACAACTGATGAATGGCTATATGAGAAGGTCTACCCAGTTTGCACACTTTCCACTTCTGGTTTACACTGGCTACTTAATCACTATGTGAGGACTCCTTCTCCTGTCCATTTCCAGATCCCCTTTATGTTCTATCTTCTATGAGAATATGAGCTCCTTTTTTTTCTTCTTCTTCTTTTTTTTTTTTTTTTTTTTTGCTGAGGCAATTGGGGTTAAGTGACTTGCCCAGAGTCACACAGCTAGGAAGTGTTAAATGTCTGAGACCAGATTAAAACTCAGGTCCTCCTGACTTCAGGGCTGGTGCTCTATACACTGCACCACCTAGCTGCCCCTCCTTTTTTCTTTTTTATATATACTCAGAATATTAGCATAGTAACATGGTAAATGTTTTATAAATGTTCTAGCTATCAGTAGGTAGCTTGCACAGTAGACAGAGACCCAGACTTGAAATCAGAAAGGGCTGTATTCAAATTTGACCACAAACATTCATCAGTTGTATACAAGTCACTTAACCATTATCTACCTCATTTTCTTCATCTGTAAGATAAGAATAACAATAGAACCTAGCTCGTAGGTTGTTGAAGGGATAAAATGAAATATTTATAAAGCTTTTAGGAATGTCTGGCACAATTTAGTCATTTAATAAATACTTGTTTCCTTCCTATGTATGTATGTATGTATTTATTTATTTATTTTTTGCTTTTTGCTGAGGCAATTGGGGTTAAATGACTTGCCCAGGGTCACACAGCTAGGGAATATTAAGTGCCTGAGACCAGATTTGAACTCAGGTCTTCCTGACTTCAGGGCTGGTGCTCTAACCACTGCTCCACCTAGTTGCCCCACCTTCCTATGTATTTAATAGTAAAATAAATAAATCATAAATATTTATTAGACATTTACTATTTGCCAGACATTGTGCTAGATAGGATATAGTTTCTGCTCTCAAGGAACTTCCATTCTACTGGTAAACTACAATATATTCACAAATATGTAAATATAGGATTTTATTCAATGATTTTGATGTTGATGTTTATTGTTATGATTTGATTGTTATATTTATTTTAAATTATTTTATTGTTTATGTATATCTAGGACTTTATTCATTGATTTTGGTTCTGATTATTTATAATTTTATTATTTATGTAAACATGAAATTTTATTCAATATAATCTCTGAGCTTGGG
>JAJPUD010001753.1:287153-297170 GCA_023553655.1 Myrmecobius fasciatus
GCAAGAGTAGCTATTCTATGCTCTGGCAAGGGCCAGCCAAGCTTTTATTACAAACAGCTTTGAGTTTCAGATACAATAGAGATTAAATAGAAAAAGAAGAAAAACCTCAGATGGGGTGAGCTAGCAAGTCCATCTCCTGCGTGCCTAGCATCTTTTTTGTTTAGGAAAACAAATATGAATACTAATGTCTCAGTGAAAATTTAATTTTTCTAATTCTGGGAAGGATCAATCAGCCTGAGATCATGAAGGTTCTAGAGAGAGATGAAATATTAAATAGAAATGGAGAAAGGAGGTATAGATAAGATTTCAGAGGGGATTACCATAAGATTTGCAGGCTCTGGGGTGAATGAGACTCAGCAAGATCTGTGTAGTGATAGCATGGGGTTCAAGGAACACATATTGTTTGTTCATGCCCATTCCCTCTCTATACAATACTCTGGTAGGGTATGCCTCCCTAAGGCATCACAGCTGTGAAGTCTAGTATTACTAGCATTTAAATTGATCTATATTAGGTCTTTCCAGTCAAAATTATCTAATTTAACAATCAAGGACCTCTCCTCTCCATTCTTGTCCTTTAATCTCATTTGTTGAATAAATATTCCAACAATAGAAGATCCCAGGATCTTCTGACATTTGTGTCTTTGGGGAATAAGACAACTTCTTAGTGTAAAATCACCTGAGTGTATCTACTGGAGGAGATGGTTCTCTTAAGAAGGACATGTAAGCAATGTATAGCTTTGATCAAAGAGTAATGATAGCTAAAATTCGTATAGTATATTAAAACTTGCAAAGTATTTCACATAGAACATATCATTTGATTCTCACAACCCAATAAGTATTATTCTTATTTCCATTTTACAAATCGGCTGAGAGAGGTTTTAAGTGACTTGGGCAGGGTAACAAAGCAAGATTTGAACTTAGGTCTTTTTTTTATTACAAGTGCAACTCTATTATACCACCTAGCTGTCTCTGTTACAATCATCCCAAATGATATAAGTTGGGGACATACAGAAATTTTGCTAAAAATATTTTAGCAATAATCAAAAAGCTTCCTTCTAAAACTTGGAATCCTCAGCTCTATTTAAGGTTCAGCTCAAAAACTGGTTCCTGTCATGATCCAATAATTATAGTTCTAGTCTCTACTCCCACAAATTACTTTGTTTTTACAATATATAAAATTTGTATTGACTTATCTGTGTACATGTAAGCTTTTACCATTAGGATATAAGCTCCTTGAAGGCAAAAATTACTCTAATTTATCACTTTTTGTCCTTAGCTCCTAGCATAACATGTACTATATAGCACCCACTTAATAAAAACTTGTTGAATTCAACTAAAAAAGTGTTTTTCTAATAGAGAGCAAAATGAGATAAACTAAAAATATTGTGTAAGGTTGATACTCATGCCTGTCTATCTCCTTCCCTCTTTTTTTCCCTCCCTCTCTCCTTTCCTCCTTTCTCTCTTTCCTTCCTTTTTTTTTATCTTTCTTCCTTCCTTCTTTTACTAATTCATTCAATACTAATTTATTATGCATCTATTATGTGTAAAGCATTGAGCTGTATGGGAAAGTGGATTTGAGTCTTACCTAGCTAAAAGTTCAGAAAGGTTTCTTCTTCAGATGAACTTTATTTGTGTGCATGCATGCGCACACACACACACACACACACACACACACACACACACACCTATACACCCCACAAACACTTAAAGCAAAGATAAAGATTTAGATTTAAAATATATGACAGTTATTTAGATATTCACCCACACATATGCAACCATATATCTTAAGAACAGAGAACCCTGATACTTGCCAATACTCCAAATTCACTTGGCTGATTGGGGTCCTGTTATACTTTAGGATGAGTATTTTCAGGCATATGCTGGTAAATGTTTAACAACCATAGGGAGTAGGAAGAGTGTTCCCACAACATACTTTTATGTTTGATATGCATTATGAATGCTTTCTTAAGTCTAGACAATCAACAAAGCAATAATTCAAGTTCTGATTTGTAGCAATCACTGATTTCTGCAATATAAATGCTCAAACTAAAAATTGAAAAATCAGCCCTCCTAAGCAAGTTTCCAACTGGTTACAGCATACGCCTCCCTAGGTATTTCTGACTGCAAATTTCCTTGACTGTTATTCAAGCCACTCCACAGTACTCCACAGTCTCTTAACCATGCTATCTTTCTAGTCTGATATCATTTTTTAATCCCATATTATTCCCTTTCATATACCCTGAACTCTAGTCAAATTTTGGGGGTTCCAAAAACTAAATGGATTAAATCCTCCAATGCATATTTTATAGAGAATCCTGAAGATACAAAAGCAGGGCAGATAAGAAGATGGTCTCTTTGAGTGGCCATGTGAAGTTCCTATTTCTCTAGGTTGCACTCTTTCCTCTCTGGACTTTCTCTATCATTCCACAGAAGCCTAATTGGTCCAGAAGTTCACCCTGAAATTTCTCACAAAGGAAGTACTCTATTACCTGTGGTGCTTTCTTCTCATTGGCTGGTTCCTCCTAGAACTTTCATTTTAAGTATATAATTCCAGGCCATTCTCTACTTTCTTTACCATGTCCCCTCTCATGATTCTGCTTCTCTGCTTTTCAGCTTCCTTTTGTCTTCCATTAGAATGTGAGCTCCTTGAGTGCAAGGACTGTCCTTGTGTTTGTATTTGTATTCCCAGTACTTAGTGCAGGTCCTATGACATAGTAAAGGGTTCGATATTTATAGACTTGACCTGCTCTGAAGGCAGTGTCCATCTGGGAGTATTTGAAATCTTATCTGCATGTTGATCCCCAAAATATTTGTCTTTAAATTATCCTGTGCCCTCTTAGTTCCCCTCAGTTTTGATTTGAGGTTCAACTTCTCTTGAAGCCCCATTTTCCTGGGACCCATTATCTTACCAAATAACCTTTTCATTACCTTTATCCCCAACTTGAAGCAATATTTCAGTTTATTCATTCTACACATACGAATTCAATCTTATGTGTTGAACCTATAAATTACTATACTGCTGGATCATATGATATTTTCTTCCTGGGCACAGAGAGTACAGTGCATAAAGTATCAATCTTGGAGTCAGGAAGACTTGAATTCATATTCAATAGGATAGGCTAACAGAACCTTCTACAATGCAGCCATAAATAAATAACTGTGTCTTAAAATATCAAGAATTAAAAGATGGCCCATGCTCTTTCTAATGTTATTAGATATCCTCTGTATTTAAGTCAAAGGATCTGAGTTCAAATTCTTTGTAATTTGCTCTGTGGTCATGGGCAAGGCAGTTCATTTCTCTAGATTCGATTGCTCGCATGCAAAATAATGAGTTGAGCTAATGGTTTATAAGATCCTTTTAGCTTTAAATCTATGAGCCCATCAATTCTAATGGACATGGCTCTCTGCAACAAAGAATTGTCTCAAACCAGTTCCAATTGTTCACTGAAGAAGACCATATACACCCAGAGAGAGGGATATGAAATATGGACCACAACATAACATTTTCATGCTCTCTATTGAGGTTTGCTTGCATTGTGTTTCCTTTCTCTGATTTTCTTTTTTTTTTCTTGTAGATAGGATTTTTCTTGCACAACTTGTCAATTATTATTACATTATTAACATGTAGTGGACTTCCTGCCATCTAGGGGAGGGGAGGGAACTGGGGATAAAATTTGTGATGGAAAGCTTTGTAAAGATCAATGCTGGGGAACTACCCATACATATGTTATACAAATAAAAAGCTTTAATAATAAAAAAAAATCTATGAGCCCATATTGGAACTTGTTACATTTGTTCTTTGGGATTAATGCTTCTTTTCCTAGATTTCTCTAATTACCCATTTAACAACACATTCCATAATTTTATAACAAAGTCAAATAATGTAACCTATAGTTTGTCCCTTTTTAAAAATCAGAACAGTTGCAATCTATCTCAGCAGTGGGCATGGCATTATATAATAGGCTTCATGTCAACTAACGGATAGAGTGGGCCAGATCATGTTCCTTAAGCAATTATATCAAAAACCTTATATAACACAGTGACTCCCAAAAGGAGATATTCTCATCCTGCAATAATAGCATTAGAAAACAGTACTACAATATTATTATTGGATATATATTGGAATCCTCAGCTCTATTTAAGGTTCAGCTCAAAAACTGGTTCCTGTCATGATCCAATAATTATAGTTCTAGTCTCCACTCCCACAAATTATTTTGTTTTTACAATATATAAAATTTGTATTGACTTATCTGTGTACATGTAAGCTTTTACCATTAGGATATAAGCTCCTTGAAGGCAAAAATTACTCTAATTTATCACTTTTTGTCCTTAGCTCCTAGCATAGCATATACTATATAGCACCCACTTAATAAAAACTTGTTGAATTCAAGTTTTTGAATTCAAGCAATTATATAAAAAACCTTATATAACACAGTGACTCCCAAAAGGAGATATTCTCATCCTGCAATAATAGCATTAGAAAACAGTACTACAATATTATTATTCTTGCTGTTTGTGGGCAGAATTAATTTGCTATGACTAATTTGTAGAAAGCAATGCTGAGTCATTAACCCATCCTTCCTATAGATCTTAATAGTCAGGTCAAAAAGAGGAAACTGATTCTGAATCCACTGTTGAATTCTAGAAAGCCAAAATGGATGATGTGTTGTGATCTGAGTTAGGAAAACTTAGATGCTTATTTGCTTGATCTTAGGCCAATTGTTTTAACCTCCCTAAATTTCCTTATTTAGAAAGGGGAATAACAATATCACCTACTTCATAGGATTGTTATGAAGCTTAAATGAGACAATGTATGTAAAGCACTTTGCAAATCTTTTAGCACTATGTAAATATCTCTTACTTTTATTGCCATCTTCTCTTCTAATCAGGTTGCCTCTAAATCACAGAACCTCAGAGTTAGAAGGGACAATGGAAATCATATCATAATGATAATAATCATGGTGATATTTATATAGCACTTTATATAGCTAATATGCTATATCATTTGATCTTCACAACCCCTTTTTGATAGCTGAGGAAAATGAGGCTGAGACTGGTGAAGTGATCTAGTTCTATCTCCCATCCAATATATAGTAAAGATGTCATGTATCCTATCCCTAATAAGACCATCCTGCCTCTACTTAAATACTTCCAATGACAGGGAGATAAGCTGAGGTAAATTTTTCCTCATCTCCCACTTGTCCATTAATGCTGCTCTCAGAAAACAAAGGGCTACTAAGTGGAGCAGTAGATAGAGCACTGGGATTGGAATCATGAAGACTCATTTTCATGAGTTCAAATCTGGCCTCAGACACTTATTAGACTCTGGGGAATTCATTTAACCTTTTTGCCTCAGTTTCTCATCTATATAAAGAGTGGGAGAAGAAAATGGATTCCAGGATCTTTGCCAAGAAAAGCCCAAATGGGATCATGAAGTGTCATATATAACTGAAAAATGATAATAACGGGGGGAGGGGGGGCCAAGCCAAGATGGCGGAGTGAAAAGGTGACTTGCTGCCTCTCCTCTTATCTTCTCTCAAATCAACAATAAAATAAGCCCCTGAACTGATCTTCAAGTCAATGAACTCAGAAATATTTGGACACTGCTCTCTGGATAACTTCATATCAGGTTAGTCGGACTCGGACAGAGAGATAAATAGACAACTCCTGTGTAGGCCGGAAGTGAGGGTGGGACTCAGCTCAGCTCATCGTGGCAGAAATTCCAAACTCCAAATTCCAAACACCTGGAGTTGATCTGAGGCACTCGGGACACTCTGCCCCGATTAGGGGCAGTTGATCTGGCAGACTTGCCTTGTTTAAGGAGTAATTCAGATTTAGTCCTAGCCCCCACCAGCCCAGCACCTTAAGTCAACTCCCCGAAGTGCCCCAGGGCAAAGCTTTTTCAGCCGCCATTTTTTCCCTACCTTAAGGAGATATCCACACTATCTAAAAAAAAAATGAAGCAAAAGAGAGCTCTCACCACAGACAGTTTTTATAAAGAGAAAGAAGTGATGATCACCCCAGATCCAGAGGTTCCTTTAGACAAAACTCAAGAGAAAATCAGCAAGGACCATCACTGGTCCCCTTTTCAAAAGGCCTTTCTGGAAGACTGCATAAAGAACCTCAAAAGAGAGCTGGAGGATAAATGGGAAAATAAACTGAAATCAGTGCAAGAAGGATACAATATCTTGCAAGAAGGATATGATGCCCTGCAAAATAGATATGAAAAAGACACCAATTTATTGAAAAATAAAATTAGTGAAGTGGAAAAAGAGTGCAATGAACAAATTGGCCAGTTACAAAAGGAGCTTAAAAAGGTAACTGAAGAAAACCACACTTTAAAAATAAGAATTGAACAAATGCAAGTGAATGACTCAATAAGACTTCAAGAATCAGTCAAACAAAAACAAAAAAATGAAAAATTAGAAGAAAATATGAAATATCTCCTAGGAAAAACAACTGACTTGGAAAATAGATCTAGGAGAAACAATCTAAGAATTATTGGACTTCCTGAAAGGCATGATGAAAAAAAGAATCTAAACACTATCTTCCAGGAAATCCTGAAAGAAAACTGCCCTGAGATTGTAGAATCAAAGGGCAAAATCACCATTGAAAGAATTCACTGATCACCTCCTGAAAGAGACCCCAAAATTAAGACCCCAAGGAATATCGTGGCTAAATTTCAGGACTATAGCACCAAGGAACAGATTCTGCTAGCAGCTAGAAAGAAACAATTCAAATACCGAGGATCAATAATTAGAATCACACAGGATCTGTCAGCCTCCACACTGAAGGATCGAAGGGCCTGGAACCAGATATTCCGAAGGGCAAAGGAACTTAGATTACAACCAAGAATAACCTATCCAGCTAGAATGAGCATTATCCTTCAGGGAAGAAGATGGTCATTCAATGATATAGGTGAATTTCACCTATTTCTAATGAAAAGACCAGATCTGAACAAAAAATTCGACATCCAAACACAGAACTCAAGAGATGCATAAAAAGGTAAAAAGGAAAGGACTCTAGAGAACTTTATTTTTACTAGGGGGAGGCTTAAAGTTTGGGGGTATAATTAACTAGATATTACTTTGATAATATGAAAAAGAGAACTAGAGGGGAAAAGGTTGTCATACTGGGAAAAAGAGGGAAAAAGTGGTAAAATAAGATCTAAAAAAATGAGGTAAAAACAAGGTAAAATCACTTGAAGAGGCAAAGAAAACCTAATATAATTGAGAGAAAGAGGGGAGGGAGATGAGCATTGTGTAAATTTTACTCTCATCAGGTTGGGCTCTAAAAGTGTATATCAGACACTTGATTTCACATAGAAACTTGTCTGTTGCTAGAGGGAAGTGGGAGGGAAAGGAGGAAGAGTAAGGGATAAAATAATAGAAGGGAAAAAAGAAGAATCAGGGAAAGGAGTAAAAACAGGGGGAGGGGATCTAAAGGGTGGAGTATTGTTTGGGGGAGGGGGTCATCAAAAGCAAAGTACTGAGGAGGGGGGAAGGGAGAAAGGGGAAAGGAAAGGGGAAAACATAACTTGGGTAAATAAGATGGCAGGAAATAAAGAATTAGTTATTCTAACTGTGAATGTGAATGGGATGAACTCTCCCATAAAGTGGAAGCGGATATCAGACTGGATTAAAAACCAGAATCCCACTATATGTTGTCTACAAGAAACACATCTAAAACATAGTGACACATATAGTATGAAGGTAAATGGCTGGAGCAGAAAATATTATGCTTCAGGTGAACAAAAAAAAATCAGGGGTAGCAATCCTTATCTCAGATCAAGTAAAAGCCAAGATAGATCTAATCAAAAGAGATAAGGAAGGAAACTATATTTTATTAAAGGGTACCATAGATAATGTAGCAATATCTATACTAAATATATATGCACCAAGTGCAATACCACACAAATTCCTAGGGGAGAAATTAAGAGAGATGCAAGAAGAAATAGACAGCCAAACGATACTAGTGGGGGATCTCAACCTTGCTCTCTCAGAATTAGATAAATCAAACTACAAAATAAACAAGAAAGAAACTAGGGAGATAAACCAATTGTTAGAAAAGTTAGGTATGATAGATCTATGGAGAAAGTTGAATGGAGACAGTAGGGAGTTTACTTTTTTCTCAGCAGTCCATGGAACCTATATAAAAATTGACCATGTGTTAGGGAATAAAAACCTCAAAATCAAATGCAGAAAGGCAGAAATAGTAAATGCATCCTTCTCAGATCATGATGCAATAAAAATCACATGCAATATAAGGCCAGGAGAAAATAAACCAAAAGTTAATTGGAAATTAAATAATCTAATCCTGAAGAATGAATGGGTGAAAGAGCAAATCATAGACACAATCAATAATTTCATCCAGGAGAATGACAATAAGGAGACAACATACCAAAATTTGTGGGATACGGCTAAAGCGGTTATAAGGGGCAATTTTATATCTCTAGATGCTTACTTGCATAAAATAGAGAAAGAAAAGATCAATGAATTGGGCTTATTATTAAAAAAAATAGAAAAAGAACAAATTAAAAACCCTCAATTAAATACCAAATTGGAAATTCTAAAAGTAAAAGGAGAAATTAATAAAATTGAAAATAAGAAAACTATTGAATTAATGAATAAAACTAAAAGAGTTGGTTCTATGAAAAACTAACAAAATAGATAAGCTTTTAGTTAATTTGATAAGAAAAAGGAAAGACGAAAATCAAATTGTTAGTCTCAAGAATGATAAGGGAGAACTTTCCTCCAATGAAGAGGAAATTAGAGCAGTAATTAGGAGTTACTTTGCCCAACTTTATGCCAGTAAGCTTGATAATCTAAATGAAATGGAGGAATATGTACAAAAATATAGATTGCCGAGGTTAACAGAAGAGGATATAAATTATTTAAATAGCCCCATATCAGAAAAAGAAATAGAACAAGCTATTAACCAACTCCCTAAGAAAAAATCTCCAGGGCCAGATGGATTTACATGTGAATTCTACCAAACATTCAAAGAACAATTAATTCCAATACTACACAAACTATTTGAGAAAATAGGGACAGAAGGTATATGGCCAGAATCCTTCTATGAGACCGATATGGTGCTGATAGCTAAACCAGGTAGGGTGAAAACAGAGAAAGAAAACTATAGACCAATTTCCCTAATGAACTTTGATGCAAAAATTTTAAATAAGATATTAGCAATGAGATTACAGAAAGTCATCCCCAGGATAGTACACTATGACCAAGTAGGATTTATACCAGGGATGCAGGGCTGGTTCAATATTAGGAAAACTATCAGCATAATTAATTATATTAATAACCAAATTAACAAAAACCATATGATTATCTCAATAGATGCAGAAAAAGCCTTTGATAAAATCCAACACCCTTTCCTATTAAAAAGACTAGAGAGTATAGGAATAAATGGGCTTTTCCTTAAAATGATCAGTAGCATCTATTTAAAACCATCAGCAAGCATCATATGTAATGGAGACAAACTAAAACCATTCCCAATAAGATCAGGAGTGAAACAAGGCTGCCCACCATCACCATTACTATTTAATATTGTATTAGAAATGTTAGCTTTAGCAATAAGAGAAGAAAAAGAGATAAAAGGAATCAGAGTAGGTAATGAAGAAACCAAATTATCACTCTTTGCAAATGACATGATGGTATACTTAGAGAACCCTAGAGACTCCACTAAAAAACTACTAGAAACAATTCACAACTTTAGCAAAGTGGCAGGATTCAAAATTAATCCAAATAAATCATCAGCATTTTTATATATTACCAACAAAGTTCAGCAGCAAGAGATACAAAAAGAAATTGCATTCCAAATAGCAGATGATAGGATAAAATATTTGGGAATCTATCTGCCAAAGAAAAGTCAGAAACAATAAGAACTAAATTACAAAACACTTTCCACACAAATAAAATCAGACTTAATCAATTGGAAAAGCATTAAGTGCTCATGGGTAGGCAGAGCGAACATAATAAAAATGACAATACTACCCAAACTAATCTA
>JAJPUD010001753.1:302170-376804 GCA_023553655.1 Myrmecobius fasciatus
TTTTTTTTTCTTGTAGATAGGATTTTTCTTGCATAACTTCTCAAGCATTTCAAAATTATTAACATGTAGTGGACTTCCTGCCATCTAGAGGAGGGGAGGGGACTGGGGGTAAAATTTGTAATGGAAAGCTTTGTAAAGATCAATGTTGGGGAACTACCCATACATATGTTATACAAATAAAAAACTTTAATAAAAAAAAGAAAAATGATAATAACAAAACTGAAAATTAGAGACTGCTAGTTTGCAGAATTTAATCAAAACAGAGAAAAAGGGGGTCTGGAATGGTATAGGTGAACTAAACATTCCCTTCTCCTCTATGAAAGAGGCATAAATCTCTAAGAATTGGAGGGAACAGCATTCCTGAAGGGGTCTGCAAACTTGTCCTTCACCCAGTCTATGGCAGAGCTCCTCTAACAAAATAATCATGTTGATAAGATTTTGCTTTATACACTGAGCCATCATTTCAGTTGTTCTGTGTCCACTCAAAATGTCAATTCTCATATGAGACCGAAAGGGGAGGTCTTGCCCTCTTGTGCTTATTTTCCTGCAGGCAGGGAATTGATAAGATGAATGCTATTGCTAGACACCTTCAGGAGAGGCAATATAGTTACACTGTCCTAGACAAGGCTGCATCTTTCCTCCCCAGACCTTATCTTATTTTTTCCATATAGAATCTATTTCAGCATCTGCTTAGAGGGAGATGCTTTTGTCTCCATCATCACAAATGGAACCAACAGACTAAGAGTGTGAATTATGGTCATATATGACAAAAAAATTAGTGAAGTAAGGAGTGGTCAGAACTAGGAACAGTCAATTAGGAAGAGAACCAGGAGAGAAGAGAATAACAGGAGAAAGAGAATATTCAACAGTGTCAAAGGCTGTAGTATGAGGATTGAGAAAAGGCCATAAGACTTGGCAATATAGAAGAAAACAGATGGAAGTTGCAGTCTGGAGTTCAAAATGGGTAAAAATAAATAGGGATTGGGATAAACATTGTACCTGTGATTAATATAAAGAACTTCCAGATAGTGCAACTCCTTCTATCAATGTACATACATCTTTTTTAGTAACTTAGAGCATTTTTTAAAAAATAATTTTATTTTTTTCTGGTTAAATGTAAAAACAATTTTAGCATTCTTTGTTTCCTAAGATTTTGAGTTCCAAATTTTTCTTCCTTCCTCTTTTCCTTCTCTTCTCTCTAAGACAGTAAGCAATTTGATAGCAATCATGTAAAACATATTTTCATATTAATCATGTTGCAAAAGAAGAAACAGATCAAAGGGAAAGAAAATTTTGAAAAAAAAGTGAGAATATTATTTTTCTATCTGTGTTTAAACTCTACCAGTGCTTTCTCCGGATGTAAAAAGCATTTTTCATCATGAGTCTTCTGGAATCATCTTGGATCATTGGATTGCTGAGAAGAGCTTAGTCAGTCATGGTTGATCATTGCACAATGTTGCTGTTACTGTATACAATGTTCCTGTGATTCTTTTCACTTTACTCACCATCAGTTCATGTAAGACTTCCCAGGTTTTTCTGAAAGCATCTTGCTTATCATTTCTTATAGTACAGTAACATTCACACATGTACCAACTCTTGTTCAACCATTTTCTCAATTGATAGGTATGTCCTTCATTTCCAATTCTAGTAACTTAGAGTATTAGAGATGGTGTGTAAGTGATTAGTTCAGTCATACAGCCAGGATATACCAGAAAAAAAATTTGAGCCTAAGCTTTCAAGCTAGCTCTTTATCATTACACCATGCTAAGGGAATAGACAGAGAACAACATCCAGGAAGATAAACTTCGAATTGCATTTCAAAGTCCAATAAAATCAAGTAAAACCACACAAAACTGAAATTAGGGAACATGAGACATAGACTGTCTGCTCTATTCTTACTTTAGAAGAATAAAAGCTGAAAGCTGTGTGGGGTTCCCCAGAGTGAAGCATGATTCCATAGATATTTGTACCTTGTAACTGATATATTAGAAAAGGTCTAGTTATCCAGACGAATCTTTACAGTTCTCATACTTAAAGATAATCATGAAATCAGGACTTCAGATATTCAGTTTAACATTATCAATACTGGATTATCCTGATTCCTTCACAGGGGTACAAAAGAAAATGAAAGAATCTCAATTGTCTTCCTAGCTCTAATAAATGACACTAAAATTGATTTTATAATGATTCCATCCCTCCCATCTAAGAGCAGTGGTTCCTTTGGGAGGGCAATGATTTTGACTTTTTTTCTTTGAGATTCCTGTAAGATAATGGGAAGATTAGTAAACTAGAAGTCAGGAGACCTGAATTTTCATACTAGCGCTGTCACTAACCAGGTCTTTTCCCTTAGGTAAACCACTTGAACTATATGGGCTTCTGTTTTCTCACCTTTAAAATAAAGGGATTGAGGGGCAGCTAGGTGGCGCAGTGGTTAGAGCACCAGCCCTGAAGTCAGGAGGACCTGAGTTCAAATCTGATCTCAGACACTTCCTAGCTGTGTGACCCTGGGCAAGTCACTTAACCTCAATTGCCTCAGCAAAAAGCAAAAAAAATAAATAAATAAATAAAAAATAAAATAAAATAAAATAAAATAAAGGGATTGGATAAGATCATCTCTAAGGACATCTTAAATATAAATTTTTCTTAGGTTCATGAGTTCTGTGAGAAGTGTTGATGAAGTCCAGGATGGAACAATGGGAAGAAATAAACCAGATGAAATTGAACTGGAACAAATGTAAGCCAAGCACTTAAGTTAAAAAAATTATACACAGGCACAAATATAGAATGTAGAAGACTGCTTTGCCAGAAGTGGTCTAGGGAACATAGTGGAGAATGCAGAATAAGTAAAGTCCAGCTTCACCATAACTGCTCCAATAATGAGCTAAAAAGAATGCCAGACTAAACAGTGATTGAGAAATGGGAGAAACTACAGTTGCTAATCTTTCTAGCCCAAGATCATATAATTGGCCCATAGGCAAATGACAAGGAATAGTAGAGCAATGGTTCTCTCGAATAATGGAAACAATAACCAGATTTCTGATTTGGGTCAATAGTAATAGGGTAGTCAGAGTTCATCATAGGCTTAGCAC
Source organism: Myrmecobius fasciatus (assembly GCA_023553655.1). NCBI lineage: Eukaryota > Metazoa > Chordata > Mammalia > Dasyuromorphia > Myrmecobiidae > Myrmecobius > Myrmecobius fasciatus. The sequence goes on from JAJPUD010001753.1 coordinate 305,260, forward strand.
AAATCCCAAACCAGAAGCACAAGCTCTTCCAGAGAATTTGGGAGCATAAACTCAGTGTCCAGATTCCTCACCAAATTATGGATTCAGGCCTCTAGCCAGGGTACCAGTACACGGTACATGAGGAGCTTATTCTCAAAAGGGCCAGATTATCAAAGTTAAAAAAAAGAAAATGACAAATGCTAGAGGGGCTAATTTTAATACACAATTGGTAGATTTTAATACACAATTGGTAGAGATGTACATTGATATAACCATTTTGGAAAGCAATTTGGAATGATATTCCCAAAGTTACTAATCTGTACAAACCCTTTGATTCAGTAATACCACTATTAGGCCTATACCTCAAGAAGATAAAAGAAAAGAAATACTTGTATAAAAAAAATTACAACAGTTTTTTTGTGTAGTGGCAAAGAACTGGAATCTGAGGGTAGTTCTCACAAATTAGGGAATAGATAAACAAATTATGGTGTCAGAAAAAGAAGCAGTGCTATTATGCTATAATAAATGAAAAAATAGTTTCAGAAATTTTTCAAAAGATGATTAAGAGCTGAGGTTGAGTGAAGTGAGTGAACCCAGGATAAGACATATTCTACAGTAAATTTGGCACTGGAAAAAAAAAAGAACAATATTGTTCAAATGTTCTAATGCAATGGTCCTCTAATATTCTCCACCTTCCATCCTGAGATCAGATGATATGCAACACGATTTTGTGAACTCTGAGAAGCCTTAGAAGCCACTTCAAAACAAGCCTTATTTCCTGTTTAGGAGCTGAAAGAGTAGCAGATATCAAATTCATTCCTTTTCTGTGCATTTAGAACCTGCTTGTCTGTTTTATGTAACCTACCCTTAATAAGAATCTGAAGATTGTTAAGATTCCAGGTTTTTTAAACCAGTTCAAGATCCCAACCAGAATTTCTTGACCTTCAAATTAACCAAGTTTATTGGCAATGAATGATTATTCTGTCTCCTTAATGAAAAGCAAAAATAAAGTTATATTTGCGCCAGAATATTAAGTAAACAATGGAGAACTACCAATGTCTTCCTTGTTGGTCAGTCAATAAGCTCTTATAAAGCATCTCCTTATGTATTACTGTGCTATTCAATTGGAGATAAAAATAAAGACAACAATAATAGTTCCAACCCTCAAAGATCACACATTTTACTGGGGGAGAAAACATAAAACAACTATGTGTAAACTAGAAAGGTAGATAGATGGATAGATAATAAATTGTAGCTAATCACAGAACAGAAGTATTAACATTTAGGAGGTCTGGGAAAGACTCCTTGCAGAAGATGGAACTTTAGCTGAAACCTAAAGAAAGCCAAGAGGCAGAGATAAGGATGGAGAGAATTCCTAGCAAAGGACAGTTGGGAGATGAAATATTTTGTTTAAGGAATAGCCAAGAAGTTAGTATCACAAGATCAAAGAAAATATAAAGGGCAGTAGAATGCAACAAAACTGCAAATATAGAAAATGTTTTAAAAGACAAATCTGGGAGGAAGGCAATACTAAGATCACTACCCAGCAAGATTTCCCCAATATGTTATTCTCTTTGTGGTTCATAATAGCATCTCTCTTTATCCATTATTCTCGTTGATTCATTACTACTTTAATTTCTATAATTTTGGGTTTTTTAATTAAAAATCTTTGAAACTATTGCAAAATTATTTTCTTTTCTTCCTTCCACCCCATTGAAAAGGGAAAAAAATTCCTTGTAACAAATATAGTCAAGCAAAAGAAATTTCCTCATTGGTTATATTTATATATACATACAAACATACAAAAATCATTTTGTACTGTGCATCCATCACGTCTCTGTTAGGAAATGGATAGGAAAAGCTGAAACTCTCAATGTCAAAGGGAGCCTGCAGCTACTCTGTCCTCAGCAGCTCCTGCAAAGTCCCTGTTTCCTCAAAGCTCTCCTTAAGTCTCTCAGGAATTGGACAGCTCCCCAATTAAAGTTTGTGATTGATACTCAGGACCACCTGCATGGGGGGAGAAACTAACTAGTTTCTCTTGTGTCCCTCCCTGTCACTACTTTATCACAGCTCTTTTGAATTGCTGCGTAGCTTTTTTTTAAAGTAACTTTGAAAAGCCCTCTCAAGTAGAACAGGAGAAGAAAACTTTTGGAATAAACTTTAGGTGTCACATTCCAACTGCCTGTCCCCTCTGTCCCTTTATGTATTACTCTGAGGCTCACTTCCCCTTGGCTTAGCAATAAAGTGCACTGTATTTTATGCTGAGTGCAAATATGTGAAAATGGAGCACGATATAGCATCTTCTCTCACAGGGCTCACAATCTAAAAGAGAGAGATGGCATACATAAATAAATACAATTCATGAGGAGTCCGTAAGGATGATGCAAGCTCCCTCTCCCTTCTATGTAGAAGTGGTCCTAGGACTATGGAATATAGGAATATTAGTCCTTTTTGGAAATGAAGGACAAACAACAGTAATTCTCAGATACAGTTGCTGTATTAGTTGTGATTTATGAACTACTTTTTAAAAATTATTTTTAGGGAAGAGGGGAAATTTTAAAATTCACATTTCAGAAATGAAAATGAGGTGAAAAAGAAAACATTAATAAAATGTTTTAAAAATAAAAATAAAATCATTGTTAATATTTGGGGGAGATCAAAGAAGGCTTCACAGAGGAGGTGGCATTTCATCTGAGATGGATATGATTTTGATAGAATATTGGGAGGGAATGTTCCAGGTAAAGGGAATGAAGTCAGTAAAACCAGTCAGGACACACATAGACAGTAATCCAATTTGACTAAAGCATAGAGTACATGTAGGAAAACAGTGTTTGAGACAAAGCCAGAAAAATAGGGTGCTGATTTGGGGTTGTTCCCAAATGCCAGGCTAACAACATTGAAATAATATGGAGGCACATAAGGGTTTGGAGCAAAATAGTGTTATGATATCTAAGTATAAGAATACCTGACATCTGTAAAGTTTACATTTTGTCATTTGTTCAGTCAAGTCCCACTCTTCATGCCTCCTTTTGAGGTTTTCTAGGCAATGGTTTGCCATTGCTTTCTCTAGCTCACTTTAGAGATGAGGAAACTGAGGCAAACATGATTAAGTGACTTGCTAGGGGTCACACAGCTAGTAAGTGCCCTGTACTCTATCCACTGCACTACCTAGCTGTCCCTAAAGTTAACAAAGCACTTTTCACACATCAAGGCTTACAACCATCCAGTGAGTTTAGCACAACTCTTACTATTATCTCTTATAAATAAGAAAACTCAAAAGGTTAGGTGATTTGTTCAGAAGCCAGTAAATGTCAGGGATCAGACTGTAAGCCAGATCTATCTGGTCCCTAGTTCAGATTTCTAACTAAATTCTAATTATTGAAACTAAATTCTAATTATCATTGCAAATATATGTACCCATCTTAGTCACACAAAGCAAAATTAGAAAGTCAATAAAGATGATCTTTGACTTCCTACCTTTCATTTCCTTTTCTCTCCAAAATTCATATCCTGTTGGTTTCATTCTAAGACTTCCATTTTTGTCTTTATATCAGAGTGCCTTGTACATTACAGATTCCAAAATGTTCATTGAATTGAAAATTCTCTCACATTTATGTTCTAATCTGTTTGCCACATAGTAAGAACTTATTTTTATAATAACATTTTCCCAAATATCTGCAAAGATAGTTTTCTCCTTTGCAAAACCTTGTGTGTTCCAAATTTTTCTACTTATTTTTTTATTATTATTTTTCTTCCAACCCTCCTCTCCTATACAGCAAGCAATCCAGTATAAGTTAAAAATGTGCAATTCTTCTAAACATATTTTCACATTCATCATGCTGTGCAAGAAAAATCGGATCAAAAGAAAAAAAAGCAGACAAAAAAAGGTGAAAACAGTAGGAACTTTTATAAATGCTAGTTGAATAAATTAATAAGATGTACTTCCCAGAACTGAGCACAATTGTCTCATTTATCAGAGTATGCCCAAACTATTACTCTCTCCCTCCTTCCCCTTGCATCAGAAGATGGAAACAGCCCTTACTCTAGAGTCAAAAGATATGGTTTTAAATCCATCCTCTGTTATTAACTGCATGACCTCGGACAAGTCATTTAACTTCCCTGAGCTTCAGTTTGCTCACCTAAAAATGGAGATAGACTAGATAGCCCAAGACTCTTTTCAGCTCTAGCCTTATAACCCTATGTTTCCCAGCCCATTGCTCTTTTCCCAGTATTCTACCTCCTCTTCCAATTCCACTACTAATCTTGATAAATACAGAGGTACATGGTGGCCAACAGCCACAAGCATTGCTTGAGCTGTAGGGTGGGGTGGGAGGTGGGGAGGAAGAGCAGGCAATTTGCAAAGTATAGCCCCTGCCCAAAGGAACAAAGCTGCAGAGAACTCAGTGAATTGGCTTCTGCTGTTTCTCTCCATTCCTGCCTAGCCACTTCTCTTGCTTTAAATGCTTAAATTATTTTATGGGAATTTTGACAACTTAGATTAGATGGTGTAATCAAGATAAACTAGTTATTAAACAGGGCCCCTGAGGACAAATCAGGGATTCTAAATGTTTGTGTATTGACATTTTCTCTTGCAGCCATGGTAGAGGTGTGGTCTGGGTATTTGTTAACATTGGACCCATTTTGTTTTTTAAACCAGACTTCTTATCTCTGCTTGTCAAGTATAGCACCGCTTCATCCATTTTTAATATACCACTTCCCATTTCTTCAGTCTCCTGAGACTTTCAGAAAAGGCACAACATTCATTTCCTTTACTAGAGGAGCAGCCTTAATGTAGAGACAAGTCCCAAAGAAGGAAGCTAACCTTCAGGGTTAAAGGTGGAGGAAAAGGAGTGCTAATTCTCATATGGATTATAGATTTATAACTGGAAGGGACCTGAGGAGGTCAGTAAGTACAGAGAAGGAAACTGAGGCCCAGGAAGATTAAGTGACTTGTCCTAGGATCAAATAGTTCATAAGTGCATTCCGCACTGCTTCCTATAATTGTGTAAACTAAGGGAGAGTGTGGATAATTGCAATCCTCAGATCATCTGCAAACTTAATTTTAACCAATGTTCAATCTCAGTCTATGCTGTTGTGGATATCTCTTGGAATAAGTAATCTCATTTCTCTGGTGATAGAATACAATGAAGTCTGAAAATGAAATGTCCTATTCAAAGAAGTGCAAGTTGAGCAGAATCATTCAGGTCATAGAGTGGAATAAAGCATAAGACTGAAATGATGGGATGGGGCAAGTTATGAAAAGCTTTAAATGCCAAACTTTATATTTGATCCTGAAAATAGTAGGGAGTTTCTGAAGCTCATTGAGCATTGGGGCAGCCTGGATGGTTATATCTTAAAATAAAATTACTTGTTGGATTGTTTCTGTGTGATAAGTACTTAAAGCATTCTAAGAGTGTAGTATTGTCCTTTTCTTGGTCCAAAAGAGGAATAGCCAGGGGTTACCAGGAAATCAAGCTGGAGGCAGACAGGCCGGGGACAAGGGAAAACAGAAAACAGAGAAGACAGTCTCAAATAAAGAAAATTACCAAAGTCAGCAACAGTAGTTCTAAGTAGATGAGGAGCAAGGCAAGTAGCCAAAGTATGGAAACAGCAGACAAGCAGAAATATGTTAACAAGCTGCATCCAAAATATCTTCTTGATGATGAGTGGCTAACCAAATTGTGGCACATGAATTCAAGGGAATATTACTGTAAACTAAGGCATAAAAAATGTGAAGGATTCAGAGAAGTATGGAAGAAATCTGAGCTGATGCAGAATGAGATAAGCAAAAAAAAAATTCAAAGTACGGCTACAATTAAAAAGAAATGACAATAACACTAAGCTAATTGTTATGTGAGTATGATGGCCAAGTTTGGCCCTTGAAGAGGGTTGAGAAAATGTACCTTCCTCCCATCATTGTGCAAGTGTCCCTCATGCAATATAGAACATTGCAAATACTTTTTTTTAAGGTTTTTTATTAAAGGTTTTTATTTTCAACATTCACCCTTGCAAAACCTTGTTCCAAATTTTTCCCTCTCTTCCTCCCACTCCCTCCCCTAGACAGCAAGCAATCCAATATATGTCAAACATGTGCAATCCTTCTATACATATTTACACAAATGTCATTTGTAAATACGTTTAGATGGCTAATACGCTGATTGTCACTACTGAATTATTTTTCCTTTTTCTAAAATTATTTTCACTATGTTTAGCTTCTAAATTGAAAAAAGATAGGAATATATATCCTGACATAAATGACAAAAATAAAAGCCATCAATTAAAAAATAAGTAGAAAAACAATGCCTTGTCATCAATTATGTTAGTAAAGGTCGGTCCCTCCTACTCTGAGCTATATCTCTCAGTCTGTAAGACCTAGTTTTTTTCCATGAAGTTAGAATAACACTTTTTCTAGACAAAGGCAGAAAACTTACAAGATCCTGACTATACCCAAGGATTATTTTGGGCTTTAACAGAAGGTAGAAAGAGAAGCTTGATAGATAATCAACCCTTGAATAAATGAGAATTGGGCCACATTGACTAATAGGAGAAGATCACAGAGGCTTCTTGTGGCCCAGTTAAGTCAGAAGCTAGTTTTATTCTGTGTATTTCTTTGAATACTCTCCCTAAAATTATAATTTGTTTTCTTTTAAGATTTAACTTAAAAATATTTTTCCCCAAGCAGCTGTGGACCTCACACAAGAATAGGAAACTTAGATCTTGAAGTTACAGGAAAACCACTAATTCAGTAAGGAAACTTTCTTTTCAGACAGTCTAATTTAGAGGTGTTAAATAACCAGCCCAAACCAGATTAAAAAGTGACAAGGAAATAGTTAAAGAAATAAATAAAATACATTATAACATTGTTGTTGTTGAGGTATGTCCATTTTGTCTTACTCTTTGGATCCCATTTGAGTTCTTATTGGCAAAGACACAAGAATAGTTTGTTACTTTCTTCTCTAGGTCATTTTACAGATGAGGAAACAGAAGCAAACTGGATTAAGTGATTTCTAGGATCACACAGTAAGTATCTGAGATCATATTTGAGTTCAGAAAGAGGAGGTAAGCCTGGCACTCTATCTACTATACTATCCAGCTGCCCTAGTAGTACATAGATAACATTAATATGTAGTTTTCTAAGATAATATAGGGCCACCATTTCTATTGACATCAGTGATCTTTATCATACCCCACCTCAAATTCTGAAGATAAAAACAAACTCAAATTGTTTAGAACTATTTGATCATTTGCCTGTGGTCTCCCTATTGAAAATTCAAAAAGTCAAAAGGGTGATCCTGAGACAATAGTAGGATTTCAGAACTAGAAATTTATTGAAAATTATAAGGTCAGGGCAGCTAGGTGGTGCAGTGGATAGAGCACCAGCTCACAGTCAGGATGACCCAAGTTCAAATCCAGTCTCAGACACTTAATACTTTCCAGCTGTGTGACCCTGGACTAATCACAACCCCAATTAACATGGGGGAAAAACAAAAGCAAACAAAGAAAAAGAAAATGGTAGGGTCATGGATTTAGATTTGGAAAGAATCTTAGAGATCAGAGGACTTTCTCACAAGGTTGTTGTGAGGGTCAAATGAGATAGCATATGTACAGCCTTTGCAAACCTTAAAGTATTATAAAAATGCTAGCTATTCTTATTATAGGGAGACCTAAGTGCTTCAATGGATGGCATCAGGTCTGGAATCAGGAAAACCTGAGTTCAAATCCAACCTCAGATACTTCCTAGATGTGTGACCCTAAGTCACTTAACTATTTGCCTCAGATTTCTAATCTTTAAAATGGGAATAATAATAGTACCTCTCATAGGGTTGTTGTAAAGATCAAATGAGATATTTGTAAAAGCGCTTACCATGTACCTGTCACAAAGTGAGCACCACATAAATATTAGCTATTATTACTGTCTAGTCTAATTCCTCTACCTTATAGTTGAGGAAACAGGTATAGAGTGACTTGCTTGAGATAACACAGATAGTAAATGATAGAGCTGGGATTCAAACCCTGCCCTTTGTTACTAAATTTAGAGTTATTTATCTAATCCAACCCTCTCATTTTATAAAGTAAGACCAGAGGGCTCCATGACATGCTCAAGATCACATCCCTAACAAACAGCAGTGCCAGGAAGAAAACCCAGGTCATTTCATCCTCAGTCGACTTTCAATATTGCCCAGACTGACTCAGAGGGCATCCTCTCTTTTCCCCACTGTTCTGCCCTCCCATCCTTGACCCCTTTCTCTTCTGCATGTATACAAGCCCTCTTCATCAGAGCAAGTATTCTCTCCTATTCTGTCTTTGGTCACACCTACACCTGGATCACTCCCTCTATCACTCAACCCATTATACTTTTCCTCCCTCATCAAATCTGTTTTCTATCTCTTCAATTAGTGCTGAATGCCACAGGTTGCTGGGGAAGGTAAAACAATGTTGTTTGTTGGAATCAGAGACACAGAAAAGCAAGGGACCTAACAAACCAGGAGTAATACATTTTATTGAAGATTGACACATTTAGATTTCATCTTCTGAAATCTAAGGATTTTGTAAATGTGAATCCTTGTTCATATTCCAACAATATCCCAGCCTAGAAGAGTTGATAAGCTTTTTTTTTTTTTTTTAATCATCCTTTGGCAGCTCAGAAAATAAGCACAGAGATAAAAGTAATTCCTTGAAGTCACACAATACCTTGGACAGTGACCAAGGAGGAAATAGAAGAAAAGTCTCCTAAATTCTTACCTTCCTTCCCTCCCCCATACTCTCCTCAGGATATATTCTTTGCTTAATGCTTTCACTGAGCTATGATTTAGGGAAATCTGTGAAAACTTAGATACAACTGGTTGGGACATACAGGGTCTTCCACAAGTGGAAGTAGAAAAGGAGAAGAACAGGGAAAAACTTAGAAAATGCCCTCTCGTTCTTCTCCTCTGGAAGTTCAGCATTCTTTTTTTTTTTTCTTATTCAGCACATATTTACTATGGACTATTTTCATTGTTGTTCAGTTGTTACAGACTCTTTATGACTCCATTTGGGATTTTCTTGGCAAAGATATTAGAGTGTTCTGTCATCGCCTTTTCCAGCTCCTTTTTCAGATGAGGAAACTAAGACAAAGAGGGTTAAATGACTTAGTCAGGATCACACAGTTAGTAAGTGACTGAGGTTAACTTTGAATTCAGGTCCTCCTGACTCTAGGCCCAAGGCTTTTTCCACTGTGCCACCTAGTTTTGGGGTTTTTTGTTTGTGGTTTTATTGTGGTTGTGCTGTTGGTTTTTGGAGGGCGTTTTAGGGGGGATTTATTGGCAAGAATGCTCCAGTTTCTTTTATCAATGACAGACCCACAGGATTTTGGAAACAATGAAGGAGCCTCAAAGGTTACCTGACCTGATCAGTACCTGAACAAAAATCTAAACCATGTGTACTAATTTTAGGGACAGGAAAGCCTACCATGTACCCAGGTTGCCATTTCCACTTTGGGATCATTCTCATTGTTTGAAAGTTTATCCTAACAATAAGGAGAAATTGGACTCTCTGCAACTGCCCAAGTCCACAGACTTAGAGCCAGTAAAACTGGAGAGTTCAGTCAGTCCAATCTCTTCATTTTTAGATTTAAAGAAACTGAGGCCCAAAGCATTACCTGTTCTTTGTTCCTAATATGTCCCTATGAGGTCAAGCAAAATAACTTTCGTTTCTCCAGGTACCAGAAGTACCTTGTTTCCCCCTTTTATCTCCACTTAAGCAATAACTATTGAGCAAGTCTTACAAGCTGTGACTAAAAAGAAAGTTTAGTTTAATCAATCAGTCAAGATTTATTGTGTTTACTCTGTGCCAGGCATTCTGTTCAGTGTCGGGCAAAAGAAAGTCCTTGACTTCAAGGAACTCACAATCTAATAAGAATGGTTATTGTTTAGAAAGCACTTGAAAGTTTATAAACTGCCTTATGAATACTATCTCATTTTATTCTTACAGTCACTTTGGGAGGTAGATGCTATTATGATTTCCAGTTTACAGATGAGAAAACTGAGGCAACTGCAAGTTAAATGACTTGCTCACATAGCTATTTGTTCTTATATCTTCCTGATTCTAGATCCATCACTCTATTTGCTCTATCACCTAGCTACTTAGTTTAGCCACATTCTAGAAAGGATGATGAATGAAGATCAAGTTCCCGTGGCCAACCTCAGCTCTTTTGGATAACAACAAGGGATGATAAAGAGTTTGAGGGAACAAGCTCTGAGATCATTTGAATTCCCCTGCCCTGCTATTGCTGCCTTTCTCTTCTTCTCCTCCATAATAGATGTCCCTATCAGAGTTAAGTTGGCAAAAATCTTGGTCCCCCAACTCCAAAGAGTCCTAAACTCAAGCTCTCTCAGGAACATTGTCAATATAGAGATCATAGATTTGGAACTTGAAGGGACCTTAGAGGTAATCCAGTTGAACTTCCTCTTTTTCCAGATGAAGAAACTGAAGCCCAAAGAGATTCAGTTGTCCAAATAGTAAGTAGTAGTCCAAAATCAGAAGCAAAATTGTCTGCCTCCAAATTCAATGTTCTTTCCTCTGCCTCAGACCCTAATTCAGCTTTATTGATTTTCAAATATTTCTTTATTACCTAGATGAGGTGCTGCGTGGCACCTGACACTTCCAGCCTAGCCCATTTGATCCTACTCTGCTTCTGTTTTCTTAGGGTTAACCCTGCCATAGTTCCATGGTATTTTCTAGCTTGGCCTCCCATTGCCACCAGTGGCCAGAACACTGCTTCCTGAGATAATAACTAACAATTAAATAATACTAAGTGCCAGGCACTGTGCAAAGCACTTCATAATTATCATCTTATTTGGTCCTCACAACAACCCTGGGAGGTAGATACTATTCTTATCCCCATTTTACAGATGGGGAAATTAAGGGAAACAGAGATCAAGTGACATACCCAAGTTCACATAGTATCTAAGGTTGGAATTGAATTCAGGTTTTCCTAACTCCATGGCCAACAAGCTAGTCATTATACCACTTAGCTGTCGAGGAACTTGGTTTAGGAGTGTACAATAAGAGATAAGGATGGCAGACTGAATGAAGATATGCTTCCTGAATAAAATCCCAGTTCTTCTACCCTAATTATTTCTGCATTTGCTCTCAAGTAACTGAAATAAGTTCAAGTCACAGAGTGAGAAACTCTGTGGATATTTTTTGAGGAAGTGAATGAATTGTGGTGAGAAAGAATCTTATTTAAGTTGTGAAAAAGTTGAAGTGATTAGATTTAGATAAGATGAAGCAAGTGAAAGGGGAACAGATTTCCAGCTCAGTCTATCAAGGCTTCCCTGAACCTCCCACCTCCAGTAGCCCCACTTCCTCTCAGATCACGGAGAAAAAGGAAGTCTCCTGTGGCTGCAGCTAATGGTAACAAGCAAGTACCTGTCCAATTGTTATTAACAATCTGCCCTGATAGCCTCTGCCAGAATCTCTATTTTTAGAATAATGGGAAATGCATGAATTATTGAAAGTAGTAGCCAAAACTGTAAATGCTAAGCCCCAAGGGGAGGGTGGGGCAAAATGATTTGGACAATATGACACTCAGGATAGGGTTTGCTGTTAACCTGTGGAGGAGGGAGACTACATGACCCAATTGCAATCTGGGGGAATTAACAAACTTTATAAGCTTTCCTTAGGACCAGAGATTGAAGCCAGGTACAATTGGGCTAGGGAGCTCTATAATGGCATCCTGGGAGGCCCCCTTCAAGCTACAATATTTTCCTGCTGGAAAGAGGCTCTTCTTCCCCATCATGTGTTCAGTCTCTGCTAACCCAGGATATGGTGACATTGATTGGTCTCAAAGGTGCTTATGCATTTCATGTGTATAATGGGCCTAATGATGGCTTGGAATATAATGGCAGTAAACTATGCTGTTTATTTAATACTTTGGGAGTTGCAAATCTATGCAAATTTCTATGAATATTAATATATGGAGTCATGAGTTTTGGCAGTGTTCATGTTTTGTTTCGTTTAGTTTTCAGATGTGATTGTTCCACAGGTCTCTAAAATAATCCCAACCCTGAGATAATTGGAGAAGTCCTCAGTTTAGATATGTACAAATTCTGAACTCTAGGAGCACCTATTTACCCTCTCCTGAACTTGCCTCTTTCCCTCCACTAGGACATTCTCCTTTCCTGGACTACTCATTCTCTCTAGCTCTTCAAATCATATTCATCCTTCAAAGCCCAGCCCCAATGTATCTAGTAATAAGACCCTCTTTATCCATCCCTAGGTGATCTGTGTCTCTTCTGATTGCCTATCAACTGAGTGCTATATGTCATTCACATATCATATTTGTTTTTGATGACCACCTCCCACCAATAGTCCTCCCCCCTTTAGAGTCCCTCCCTTCCCTTTATACCTTTCCCCTAATCCTTCTATTAGTTTATCCCTTTCCTTTCCTGCTTTCCCTCCCACCTTCCCACAAGGAGGGTCAGGCCTTTCTTTGAAGCCAGATGTGTCCGTTATACTCTCTTAGAGTCCAGTTCAATGAGAGTAAGATTTACACAATACTCATCGCCCTCCCTTCTTTCCCTCAATTATATTAGATCTTCTATGTCTCTTTATGAGATTTTGCCTTATTTTACCTCCTTTATTTTTACTTTATTTTGCCTCCTTCCCCTCCCCCTTTTTCTTTTTCAGTATGGTTTCCCTTCCACCTCTAATTTCTTTTCTATTATTATCAAAGAAAAATCAAATTATACCCCCATTCTTTAAGGATACCTATAGTAGAAATATAGTTCTCAAGAGTTCTTTCCTTTTTACCTTTTTATGCTTCTCTTGAATTCTCTATTTGGAGGTCAAATTTTTTGTTCAGATCTGGTCTTTTCATTAGAAATAGGTGAAATTCTCCTGTATCATTGAATGACCATCTTCTTCTCTGGAAGATGATGCTCATTCTAGCTGGATAACTTATTCTTGGCTGTAATCCAAGTTCTTTTGCCTTTCGGAATATCTGATTCCAGGCCCTTCGATCCTTTAATGTGGAAGCTGACAGATCTTGTGTAATTCTAATTACAGTTCCTCGGTATTTGAACTGTTTCTTTCTAGCTGCTTGCAATATCTTTTCCTTGGTGCAATAGTCCTGAAATTTGGCCACGATATTCCTTGGGGTTTTAATTTTGGGGTCTCTTTCTGGAGGTGATCAGTGGATTCTTTCAATGCCAATTTTGCCTTCTGATTCTAAAACATCAGGGCAATTCTCTTTCATGATTTCCTGGAAGATAGCATCCAGGTTCTTTTTTTCATCGTAGCTTTCAGGGAGTCCGATAATCCTTAGATTGGCTCTCCTGGAACTGTTTTCCAAGTCAGTTGTTTTTCCTAGGAGATATTTCATATTTTCTTCTATTTTTTCATTTTTTTGTTTTTGTTTGATTCTTGAAGTCTTATTGAGTCATTCATTTCTATTTGTTCAATTTTAATTTTTAAAGTATTATTTCCTTCAGTTATCTTTTTAAGCTCCTTTTGTAACTGGCCAATTGAATTTCTTGATTCAAAGCATTCTTTATCCATTTTGTCATTTTTATTTTTCAGTGAATTGTTGTCTTTTTCCAATTCACCAATTTTGTTTTTCAGTGAATTGTTTTCTTTTTCCAATTCACCAGTCCTGTTTTCCAGTTTTTGATATGTCTGTTGCCCTGATCTCAGTTTATTTCCCCAATCTTCTTCTAGCTCTCTTTTGAGATTCTTTATGTAATCTTCCAGGTAAGCCTTCTGAAAGGGAGACCAGCTTAAGTCTGCCTTTGTGGCTTCATCTGGGATTGTTTTCAGAATCTCAGGATCTGGGGACTGCTCTATTTTTTCTCCATAAAAGCTGTCTATGGTGAGAGCTCTCTTCTGCTTCTTACTCATGCTTTTGAGCTGAGGTATCAGTCACCAGCAGGGAATATTGCCACAGTTTGTATTTGCCCTGGGGCAGTTTGCTGAGTTGACTTCCGGTCTGAGGCTGGTTGGGCTAGATCCGCACTAGGACCATGCTTTCAGCTGCTCTCGATCCACCCTTTACCGAAGGCAGATCTGCCAAAGCACCTGCCCACAAGCAGAGCAAAGTGTCCCAGGAGTCTCCCAGGGGCTTCCTGGGTGCCTAAAATCTGCCCCTCTATCGCAGCCCTGCCTTCCACCCCAGCTGGCGTCTGATTGCAACCAGTGGCCGATTTCCCCTGAGGCTAACCTTCTCCAAAGTTCTTTCAAAATAGATTGTTGATAGAAGCATGTTGTAGTCCAAGTGTTTGATGGCGCCCTCATTTCAAAACCAGTTCGGAGGCTCAATTTGTCTGGGTCTGAGGGAAGGTCTCAGGAGCTCACAGAGAACGCTGTCTGCAGTTCGCCATCTTGGCTCCGCCCCCCCCCCCATATCATATTTGAAGGCAATGTGGCTAAATGGGTATAAGGATGGTCTCAGAATCAGGAAGTTTTGGATTCAAATCTTGCCTCTTGCAAGTCCTTCTGACAATGTGACCTCAGGCAAGTCATTGACCCTCTCAGTATCTCTAGCAACTCTACAACTTTGAGCTGCTTATCCTTACTAGCAGGAGTTTCCTACTAACCAATAAAATATCAGATAGGATCTGGCACAAATAAGGTCAGCTAGATGGCATAGTGGATAGAATAATGGACTTGGAAACAGGAAGCTTTATCTTTGTGAGTTCAAATGTAGCCTCAGCACTTACTAGATGTGTGATTCTAGGCAAATCACTTAACCCTGTTTGCCTCAGTTTCCTCATAAGTAAAATGAGCTAGAAAAGGAAATGGAAAACTATTCCAGTATCTTTGCCAAAAAAAGCCCTGAGATGGGGTCATGAAGAGTTGCACACAATTGAAACAACTCAACAATTGTCGTGTGTGTGTGTGTGTGTGTGTATTCAATTAATTAATGAAAAAGGATTAAGGAATTACTATGTACTAAGCGCTATGCATAAATTTGTGCAATTTGTACAATATAAAAATTAAATGATTCTTGCCTTCAAGGAGCTTACATTCTAATAAGGGAGCCAATCCCCATAGAATAGTAGTAACAGAGAGATCTTTTGGTTTGAGAAGTTATAGAAGTGATGAGTAGAGTCAAAGAAGAATTTATTGATATTTACTTTTTAGTAGCAATGGCATGATTGAATTGATTTCAGTGAGGTCCAGGGTGGAGGAAGGGGATCAAGAGGGTGAAATTGAAAGCAGGACAAATGACAAGAAAATTATTGGACTGAATATGAATATGAAGCATATTGAAATGCATTTCAAGTCTTCAGGAGATAAGGAAATCTGTCTTAGCAGATGTTGCCTCAGATAGTGGAAGCTAAATTTTGCCATTGAGTCAGAGATCTCCCTGAGTCCAGTATATTAATTCCCCTTGGGCTGTAGCCTTCTCCTTTCCTTGATTCTTCTCCAGCATCCATTCCCAATGGAAAGCCCTTGGCTTAAAAGGTCATTTGTATGGGATTATCTCCTTATTGGTGGAGAATGATTATTCAATGTTCCCATGTAAGTAGAGTTAATGAGAACTGGAGACAAGAGAGATACCAGTTCTTTCGGCTTACCAATTTTGAGAGAGACTTGCCATTCTAACTTCCATTCAATCTGAAGAGAGAGCTTTTATTCTGGGAGGAAGCTAAAATGTAGAGGAGTTAGCAATCTCTATCATGTCCTACTCTCAGTTTACCACAGTGGAGACTTTAGGAAATTTCCCCATGGGTGAAATCTGAATTCTCAGTTAAGTTCTCTCAATGGGGAGAGCTAATTCACTCTGTGTTGTCTTGTATATATTCTTATACATACATATATATATATATATATATATATATATATATATACACACACCTTGATTTCTGTTCTATTGACTTGGACAAATAGGTTTATTTGCTCTTTGTATTCATTGTGGAACTAACATTTTGTGGGAAGAGAAACAAGCCTTGGATATCTAGCTTGGATCTTTCTTTCCCATTAAAGGATAGTAATCAGACACTCATAAATATAATTTTTTCTATTATTATATATCCTTTCTTGAACTGGAAATTTGTTCTCCTTTAATCTTTAAATGCCAAAGCACTTATAGTAACCTGTGGTAAATCTTTTTTAAAGGACAATTAATTTTAAATGTGAATCCCTAAACTTTAATTTTCTGTTTCCATAAGTTTTAAATCTCTTGTTTTCTTAAAGAAGGGCCTATCCCCAAGATACCTTTGTTACAAGGCATAACAGGACATATAGATACAGGAGCATGCACATTTATGTGACCTTGGGCAAATCAAAGAAAGCATACAAGCCTCAGATTCCTCATCTATAAGATGGGCATGATACTATTTGCACTACCTACCTCAAAAGTTATTGTGAGGAAAATGTTTTGTAAAGCCTTAAGAATGACCCATTTACATTATGTTCAAATAAAACAAATTTCCAAATTGATCTTGTGATGGTAGGTCATTTTTAGTCTGGAAACTCCATTTGTCAAAACTACCAGAAGAAATGTGGGCCATCCCAGCCATCAAATCCCACTTCTAGATTCAAAAACTTCTGGGGGCAGAGATAAACAGTGGCTCTCTCAGCAATTTCTGGCAGTGTTCAGTCAACCTGATGTTTGGAAAGTCCTGTAGAGAATTTGGCCCTAAATGTAATAGAGTTGGCTGTAGTACTCTTACCACTAGGGACTGAAGCCAAGGGAGGAGGCTGCTAATCTGTGATTACAAGCTGTAAAGATACTCCAGGCCTAGTGTGGAGGATGGGGCATGTAACAGGTGTGGGGAGGGGGGCCACCAGGAGTTATTCTGGGGATTTCCACATTAAGGCACTTTGAGTTGGCTTCAGCAGTGGCCCATTGCCAAAAGAACACAAGGAGAAAGTGGTGGATGGGGGTTTATCCAGAAGAAACATGAAGGGGAAGAGAGAGAAATGGTTTGTGCTTCTGTTCCACTGGTCTGCAGACTATGGCAAAGTTCCCTGCAGTGACCAGCCCTGTTCAGAGTCACCATTTTTATTAGGATTGGCAAAGGTGAGGAACAAGCTGAAACTGTGAAGTGCAGAGTCCTAAGTGGAGGGACAGAGGGAAAAAAGAGGCTCCTAGATCCTCAGGGGCTTCAGTTACAGGAACCAAGCTTTTTTAAAGAATACATTAAATCTTGCATTTCCTGGGGTTTTTCCACACTGCAATCATTTCCTTTTAAGATTATTCTACCTCTACCATTTTATTTTTTCAGTGAACAGACTTCTATTTTACCTTCTCTCCTCTCCAAAAATTGAAAAAAGAAAAAAGATATATTAAAATTATATTAAAACAAAATTCTCAAGTTGATTTTGTCCAAAAATATATATTTTCCAATCTCTACCTTTAATCTGTCACTTCTCTGTCATGATATGGGTTCACATTTAGACCTCTGGAATCATGGTTGCTCATTGCAGAACTCTTAAATCCCTGTCTTTTTATTGTTATAATTATTTTATAAATTGATCTTCAAAGTCTGCTCACTTTACTCTGTATGAGTTTATATAAGTCTTCCCAGGTTTCTTTGAAATTATTTTTTTCATCATCATTTCTTACAACACAATAGTATTCCATCACATTCAAGTACCGTAATTTGTTCAGTCATTCCCCATGGATACGCCCCACCCTTAGTTCCCAATTCTTTGCTACTCCAGTAAGAGCTGCTATGAAGATTTTTTGTAACCTATGAGTTCTTTTTCCTCTTTCTTTTGTCCCTTTGGGATCTAGGCTTACTATCCTTCTATCCTTTTAAACCCTTACTTGTAATGGAAACCAACATTGAAGCAAAATCAAACAGCATCCCCCAATAACAGATGGTACATTCTACAAAGGATGTAAATTTCATCATCAGTTCCCTGGAAAAGAGATTCAGAACCATAATGAAGGCAGAGGAATCTGGGATCTGCTTCATGGCATTTCCATCTGGTGAATGGGGATTCCTTTCTCTAAACCCCACTTACCATATGACCTGCCTCTATTTTTCTTTTAAAAATTAATGGCTTTTTATTTTTTAAATATAATTAAAGATAATTTTCAATATTCACCTTTGCAAAATCTTTTGTTTCAATTTTTTCCATAGACAGCAAGAAATCTAATATATATCCAATCTTCTATACATATTTCCACAATTATCATGTTGCACAAAAAAAACCAGATCAAAAAGGAAAAAAAATGAGAAAGAAAACAAAACGCAAGCAAACAACAACAGAAGTGAAAATGCAATGTTGTGATCTACATTCAGTCCCCTCATTCATTTTTCTGGATCCAGCTTTGCCCATCTTTTTCAAAATGTCTGATGACATCTCTTGTGTTCTATGTGTTGTGCTCACGCCCATTCATATTTTTCAGACACCTTCAAAGAATTACAAGCTAATAGAATTAAAGATGGAAGGCATTTTGGAATCCCTCCAAATCAATGCCTTTATTTTAATGATGAAATAACTAAGGCTCAGAAGGGTTAAGTGATTTATCCAGTGTCACACAGATTTGAATCAAGTACCTCTCATGTCAAACCTCAGAGATTATAGTGTTATGATTTATAGCTCCACCAAAAAAAATAATGGCACTATTTAATTAGACTTTGTTTCTGAAAGAAGTTTGGAATCATGAAAGAAGTTTGGGATCATTAAAGAAGCTCTGTAAATACCCAATTGTAGTTTAATTCTGGACCCAACTCATGCAGTTTTACTGTCCAAGAAGGACAAGTTTTGTCAGCTTTCTATTCCACTGCCTGTTATTTACTTAGTCCCTCACCCCGACTCCAGAAAGATATTTAGGCCAAACTTTATGCATTAAAGAATAAATAAAGAAAGCTGTATTCTACAGTAATAGCTCAGTTTCTTAGATCTTCCCTTACCTTTATTCAAAAGCTCTTGAAAACAAAGAGATAGAAAGAACAATCATGTACATTAAAAATAAAAAATACATAATTTTAAAATAATATGTAACTCCCTCTGAAAGTATACAAAGAAAATTCACCATCTATTTTCTGCTGAATTCATGGGCTAGTTCGGTTCAAGACCTCACAAAAGAGAAACACAGCTTGACACTCCTTGGCTCTAAGGTCAAGGCTTATGGACAGCATCCAAATCACCCATGTTACACTCACATTTAAAGAGGATGCAAAGAGTTATGTTTTTTGCTTCACTGCCACCATCACTCTCAATTTTGTTTGATTCTGAGAAGTAGGGCTGCAAACATAATTGCTATGCAGTAAATCAGCTCTGCCCAGAACCGCAGACTGACGGGGGTGACCTACAGGGCTCTGGGCAAGCTGGAGGATCTATAGAACAAAGGGGACCACTCTAGGGTAAGCAGACCCCTACCACGCTTGCATGCACCAAGTAAGAGCAAGCCAGGGAATTATAAACACAGGGCTTGGGAGAATCCTTTGAAGTCCATAAGTGCACTCAGTGATTCAGGCTATTATCTATTTTGCATCATTATCTTGAGAGATGCTTCCTGAACTGAGGTCCAAAACTAACAGTGAAGAGAGCACTAAATAAGAAAAGAGATTCTCTCAGGTGTCTGGGGTGAGATATAAGTGGGAAGGATAGTAAGTGTGAAGTATCTTCAAAGTCTTTCCTGGACTATTAGAGCAAACTGGGATAAGGAAGGTCCAAAAGTTTCATTTTATTGGGGGGAAATGGCACAGTAGTTGGCTCATAGTAAGAAGCAGTGCAGCCTAGAGCACTGAGAACCAGTCTTGAAACCGCAAAGGTCTCAGTTTAATTTCAACCTCTGACATGTTTTGGTTGTGTGACTGGGCAATTCACTCCCCCTCTTGCTGCTCCAGACAGCAGCTCTATAAGATTCTAAGTTTCTTAATGCTTCTTGCATTGGTAGAGGGATCTTTCTATGCTAGTGAGAACACAGTCCTTGCCTTCTATTTCCTTATTAATATACCGGCTCTCTAACAAAGTCCTCTTAAATACTCAATACATGTGTTCAATTTAATCATTTATTAAGTATCACCTATGTGTTTGGCACTGCAGTATGCATAAAAAACCTTGTCCTCAAAAAGCTTAATATTCTACATATACTTTGCTATATATTAACAATATTTCCTTTCAAAGCCTTTCAAAGTCCATCCCTCACCATCAACACCCTCAGAAAATTATTTTTAAAGGGTATGTGTCTCATTTTAGAATGAAAGTACATCTGTATATAATCTATATAAAATTGCTTACTGTTTTAGGAAGGGGAGAGGGAAGGGAAAGAGAAGAGAAGGGTGAAAGATAGGGGGAAGAGAGGGAGAGAGGGAGAAAAATTTGAATCTCAATTTTTTAATGAATGTTAAAAATTGTCTTTATATGTAATTGGAAAAAACAAAATACTATTTGATTATTATTATTATTATTTTGCTGAGGCAATTGGGATTAAGTGACTTGCCCAGGGTCACACAGCTAGGAAGTGTTAAGTGTCTGAGGTTAGATTTGAACTCAGGTCCTCCTGACTTCAGGGCTGGTGCTCTATCCACTGAGTCACCTAGCTGTCCCTACTATTTAATTTTTTTTAAGAATGAAAGTACACTTTCAGGAATTAGTAATAAAATGAAGAGTGAATAAAATGGATTCAGGACACACACAAAACAAAAGAGGAAACTTAAAACAAAACAAAATCCAATTCCATTTTCACTAACCAGCTGAAATGATAGCCCTGGCAATGTTGAATCCAGTAGGCTAATGCTAAGAGAAGGGGATTTCCAGAGACTTATGAGCAGGCAAAGGCATTGCTGAAATTGCATTCTAAAGGGAGGGTGTGGTGTATTCCTCTCTGGCAACCCAGAGCACAAACTGGCAATGTCACAATTATAAGAAAGTCGGGCATCTCGACCAAGATGCTCCAGTGGTTGGCTCCCAGCTGAGCTCTATGATAGGTGCAGAAACCCAATGACCTAGAAGAGGCTCGACTGCTCGCCAGCTGCCATGCTGATGTAAGACCTGCTGTC
Source organism: Myrmecobius fasciatus (assembly GCA_023553655.1). Taxonomy (NCBI): domain Eukaryota; kingdom Metazoa; phylum Chordata; class Mammalia; order Dasyuromorphia; family Myrmecobiidae; genus Myrmecobius; species Myrmecobius fasciatus. The sequence goes on from JAJPUD010001753.1 coordinate 326,184, forward strand.
ATGAAACCTTGGCTCAACTTCGGCCTCTGATATTTACTAGCTGTTTGACCATAGACAAGTCCCTCTGTCTCTGATCCTCATTTTTTCCCATTTTGCCTGTCTGAGCCTCAGTTTCTATATTTGTAAAATGGAGCAACACATTTTCTGCTGCCGCTATAGAAAAACACCTTTGTAATATTAAAAAGCTATTTTTAAAAAATGAGTTGTCGGGGGCAGAGCCAAGATGGCGAACTGCAGACAGCCTTCTCTGTAAACTCCTGGGACCTTCCCTCAGACTCAGACAAAGTGAGCCTTCAAACTGGTTTTTGAGTGAGGGCTCCGCCAAACATTTGGACTACAACACACTTCTATCAAAAATCTACCTTGAAAGAACTCCGGAGAAGGTTAGCCTCAGGGGAAATCGGCCGCTGGTTGCAATCAGACGCCAGGGGGCAGATTTTAGGCACCCAGGAAGCCCCTAGGAGACGCCTGGGCCACTTTGCTCTGCTTTCAGGCAGGTGCTTTGGCAGATCTGCCTCTGGTAAAGGGTGGATTGAGAACAGCTGAAAATGTGGTCCTAGTGTGAATCTAGCCCGACCAGCCTCAGACAGGAAGTCAACTCGGCAAACTGCCCCAGGGCAAATACAAATTGTTGCAGTTTTCTCTGCTTTTGACCAATATCCCAACTTTAAATTATGAGCAAGAAGCAGAAGAGAGCTCTCACCATAGAAAGCTTTTACGGAGAAAAAATAGAACAGTCCCCAGATCCTGACATTATGAAAACAATCCCAGATGAAGCCACAAAGGCAGACTTAAGTTGGTCTCCCTTTCAGAAGGCTTACCTGGATGATTGCATTAAGAATCTCAAAAGAGAGCTAGAATAAGAATGGGGAAATAAATTGAGATCAGGGCAACAGAAATATCAAAAACTGGAAAATAGGACTGGTGAATTGGAAAAAGAAAACAGTTCACTGAAAAACAAAATTGGTGAATTGGAAAAAATCACCAATTCACTGGAAAATAAAAATGGTGAACTGAAAAACAAAATTGGTGAATTGGAAAAAGACAATTCACTGAAAAATAAAATTGGTGAATTGGAAAAAGACAATTCACTGAAAAATAAAATTGGTGAATTGGAAAAAGACAACAATTCACTGAAAAATAAAACTGGCAAAATGGAAAGAGAATGCATTGAATCAAGAAATTCAATTGGCCAGCTACAAAAGGAGCTAAAAAAGATAACTGAAGGAAATAATACTTTAAAAATTAAAATTGAACAAATAGAAGTAAATGACTCAATAAGACTTCAAGAATCAGTTAAACAAAAACAAAAAAATGAAAAAATAGAAGAAAATATGAAATATCTCCTAGGAAAAAATGAGTTGTCATTATCCCTGGAGCCTGTCTGATTGTGACTCTGGTCTCCTATCAATCTGTATCCTATAATAGGTTCAAGTAAATCAAATCTATTTGCTGGAATCCAACTAAAAGTTTCTTAAGGCTGCTCCTGCCTACATGAAATCCTACTCTGATAAAGAGCCAAATCCAAGAAATTCTGGGCAGAGCAGTTAGTTCATTTCTAACCCTGCTAAATGCCTTTTAAACTGTGGGCATTGAGAGAACACGGTGATTGGTCAGAGATGATGTCACAACTGTCCTCTCTTTCTCCCTTTGCTTAAGCCTCTGCCTTTCTCCCCCTACCCCCATCCCCACATCAAGCTCTGCTGGCTGATGCAATGCCAGGATGCCAATCAGTCCTTCCCACTAGCCCCAGGATACCCTGGCCTGCCAGAGGGCAGTTCTGGGGGTCAGCCTCCCTTGGGGCTTCTCTGGCCTCCTGAGTGATTTCCAGCATGCAGGAAGCTAAAAACTGTTCTTGTTGCCCTGTACTAATATGATGGAATTATCCAACTCCCCAGCCTATAAATAAACCCAATCAGCAAATATTTATGTACCTTGGGTGAGCCTGGTGTTCAGCTGCTATATCTGCTATTTTTTTTTCTTTCAAAGGTGAACTCCTTGCAATTTCCCTGGGAGAGGAGAGGCTGGGGGCAAGGTGTTTGGTAGTTATTTGTTTTAATTTTATTGTTTTTTGGGGGGTCAAGGTGAAAAATAGTTAGAACTGAAAATAGGAAGGAAGTGTCAACACTCAAGGTTTAGTCTCTTGTTCCATACACTTTAGTTCAAATTGGGAAGGTTGGGATCCATGCCTACCTACCAGAGAATGAGAAAGGTGAACTCATTTAGTTTGCCTTGGAGGACACCTAGGGCCACTTCTCCAAATTCAGATATTTCTTTCTGAAAATAAGTGGACTTTGCTGCTTAAAGCTCCTGTCCAGTCCTTCAGAGAATGGTCCTCAGATTTAGGGGTAGTGCAAGGAAGGTGAGGGTCATATTTCCTTAGGGGAGTCATTACTGCTCACCAGAAACACTTTTGAAAAAGGCAAACTTGAAAGATAATGAGGGGATTCTTGGCAGCCCCATAACTGGGGAGAGATTGAGAAAACAGGTACTCAATCAGGCTTTTGGACTCCAGGATCTTTGGGGGAAGCCAGCCCTGCCATAACAGAGATAAAATGTCTCGAAATCCAAGGCCAGAAAAAAAGCATGAACAAATCTGTTCTAATGTCCCTTCACAATATCTGAATACCTATGTGGTAAAGCAGGAGGGAAGTAATGAAAGGAAAAAAATCCAAGACACTAATTGTAAATCTGGGTCAGCATCAAAGAGCTCTGAAGTCTTTTCTCTGATAAGAGAGAAGCATAAAACTCTTCTTTCCATAGAATGTAAGCTCTTTGAAGGCAAAGATTTCCATTTTTGACTCTGAATCCCCAAAAGCTGGCATGGTACTTGGCACACCATAGGTGCTTAATAGATGCATATTTATTGTCTTATTTTCAAGTATCTAATTTTTTATCTTATTTTATATTTTATATCTTATATCACATAAGATATTTTCAAATATCTTATGGAAGAGAGACTGATTCCCCAGCCCCTCCACACCCCCAGCTTAATCTAATCATAGAAGATAAGACATGAATATAGTTAACAAAGTATTGACACCTGATGATTTTTAACAAGTGAGAACACTTTTGTGTAAGTGAATAGGAATCAGCTTTTGAGACGGATAGATAGGGCTGGTGACCTCTCAAAGATCATTAGTGTATCAATTGGAGTTAGGATTGGAAGCCAGAAAAGAGATATCCTATTCAGCAGTTGGAGAGTCACGTTGAGGTACAATTGAGGAAACCGAGATGGTCTCCAGACAGATAGCTAGCTATGAACTCAAGAGAGTTCCCAAGGACAAACCCTGGGAACACTTCTGCCCAGGAGAGCCAGAAATTGTCCTATCTGCTCCCTACACAAGTGCCACAATACCACTGAATTCTGAACTTGCACCTTCTCTTCTAGATACACTTTGTGTTAGTGGGAGAGTGTGCCCTAGGTTTATGGGAAGAATCAAATCTGGCCTTTACATTTATTTTGTTTGATATCAGTACATTTGGAAGTTCATAGATTAAAATAAGGTGAGACATATTAGAAGTTTCTGAAGGATTTAAAAAAAGATAATTGCTGGAGGACTTAGTAAAAAAAGACAAAAGACAATCACACACACATAACACACACACACACACGCACACACACACGATTTATATACTTCGATCAAAGAACTGCTCCTTTTGCTCTTTTCCCTCACTGATCTAGAGTGGAGTCTCCTACTTTATTGGACAGCTGAATACAATACACAGGCTAGAGTAAATAGCTTCTGAAGGAAAAGGACTTGCTTGTTCACTCAGGTCACTGAGACATCATTCTTTCAGGAGGAGTGACACATAGGGATGAAAAGACCCTTGTTTGGAATCCTCAGGGTTTCAAGCCTTTGAATGATCTCATTTACAAGAGCAATCTTTCTGGCTACTTGAATGTTGAGTAGGCTTGCATGAAGAACTGGTTCAGTACAGAAAAGACAAATAGAACTACGGGCTCTTAGGTAAGTTCTGTCCATAATTCTACTTAGCAGGCTGTGCCTTATAATTTGTGCATCTATTATAGGAAACAAGGATAACAGGAGCCTTTCTTGCAAAAACATCCATTTTGCCAGTGAATAAAGGAAGTCAGTATCACTAACTGTACAACTGCTTGACTTGCCACAAGTTAAATGGAATTTGTCCTCTAAGCAAGATCAATCAAGCTCTGTATTAGGATTTGATTCATAACCAGGATCCTATCTCCCAAGGAGAGATTTGCGCTAGATCCTTCTTAGGGATTCGTGGAAATATAGATTTAGACCTGGAAAGAACCTTTAAAATTATCTAATCCAATGCCAAATGCAGCGGCCTAGATGCCCCTGGCCATATTCTGCCCTGTTCGTGCTGCTGTGAAGTTTTCAGGTATCTCACAGATTACCTTTAATGAAGTTAGACCTTGGAGGCTGACTTTAAACTGTTTTAATCACCTGTTTACTTCAATGAACTTTTCCCCATCCCCTGATACTCTGATGGAACTCATCCCTCAATGGTTAATGTGGTCACTCCCTTACTTTCTGCTTTCTAGTGGTACTGAAACCCTGGTTGATGAAAGGGCAAACCCTCTTATTTACCCTCTTCTGCCTGATTATTCTCTTCCAATTTGACTCTACTCCTTCCAATTCCTCACTCTAGAGCTTCCCACTCCTTCTACTATAAAATCTAGAAAGCCTGGCTGTTTCACAATCAACAAAATGTATCTCACTTAAATATCTTCCTTGCTTCTTCCTTCCATTTTCTTGTACTCACTGAGATTTCGTTCCCTCATGAGAACCTTGCTTCTCTGGTCACCTTTTTTCAGATTGACACATTTCACATCTCTGATAAATCAATCACAGTTAGGTCAGAATATTCCTTGCTCCCCCATTGCTGCTTCCAGACTAAAGACTGATCAGGCTCACTCAGAAGCCTCTTCTCTTTTAAGGTTCATACTATCCAAATTTATCTCTCTATCCAGGTTATGGTAACCAGTATCTACCAATCCTCAGGACACTCATTGAGTTTAGTATCTAGCTCATAGTCTTTCTCTCCTCCCCAACTCTGGTCCTCAGGCTTTAATATACATATTGACATTCCCTCCAATACCCTAATTTCCTAAATCCTTAATTTGCTTATGTCCTATGATCTCCTCTTCTATTCCAAATCAGCTATATATGGAAATTCATTCGTTTGATCTTGCTATAACTCCCAAATGTTCTATTTTAATGTTCATGCACTCCAAAATTCCTTCATCTGATCATAATCTGTTATCGCCTCTTTTTCTAGCTCCTAACCCTCATCATGATCTTCATTCACTGTATTGCTCAATGCTTTCTCAAGACATTATCCTTGGATGTGCCTATAATTTCTTCCATTCCCAATATAGAACTCTTGTTGAACCAGTTCAATATTACATTTTCAAATAGCTGGCTTCCTTGTCCTATCATCATTCGCATTTTGTCAAACCCCACACTGGATTACTCCCATAATGCACCTTCTTTGCTCCTATTCACATGCTTCTGAATGGAATGGAACTAGAATTATGAAAATTTAATGACTGGATCCAGTACAAATTAACAGTGTCTAATCTAAACGGAGCCCTAATTCCAATTATGCAATTCTTATACTCCCCCAAATTGATTATCTGTCCCACTCACTATAGCATTTCTTTCAATCTTTCTTCACATCTGAAGTCTCCAATGGTATCTATTATAATGTCCTTTGCAATTGACAGCCTCACTTTATATTTCATAAATTTCCTCTGCTACCTTTCTCTAATCCCTCTGATATTCTCTGCCACTATTTCTTCTTTCACTCCAGCCTTTGATGCATAGATGAAGCTGCTCCTTCCCAAGGCCAATCCTTCTACAAGCACCTTTGATTCCAACCTTTGTCTGCTCTAGCAAACTGTACCCATTATTATCCTTTTCTAACTCTAGTAGTTAATCTCTTCCTATTGACTGATTTCTTCCTTGCTGCCTTACAAACATGCCCATGCCTCTCCCATCCTAAAATAAATAAAAAACAAACTTCTGTCTGCATCCTGCCATTCCCACTCACTAGTGTGATATATATATAATCTTACCATTCCCATTTGTTGTTGTGATATATAGTAATCTTGAAAAATCCATTCACACTCAGGGCTGCTACTTCCTTTCCTGTCATTCAATTCTAAGTCCTCTTTAAACTAGCTTTTGACTGGAGCATTCACCTGAAACCAGTTTATAAAGTTACCAGTGATTTTTTAATTGTCAAATCTGTTCATCTTTTCCCAATCTTCATACTTTTTAATCTTTCTATGGTATTTAATGTCAATTAACTTTTACTTCTCTGTCTCTCTCTCTTTATATATTTCTATGCATCTCTTTGTCTCTCTGTCTTTGCATTTGTTTCTCTTTCTCTGTTGCTGTGTCTCTGTATCTGTCTCTGAATCTCTGTCTCTTTGTTTCTGTCTTTTTCTCGGTGTCTCTATGTTTCTCTTTCTAGGTCTCTGTTTCTAAGTGTCTCTGTCTCCCTCTGTCTCTTTGTTTATGTTTCTCTTTCTTGGTTTCTCTGTCTTTTCTCTGTGTTTCTCTTTCTCTCTGTATTCCCCTCCTGTTTGAACTCTCCAGCTTTCCTTAGAATCCTTTGATGGATCATCTTCTATGTTAGGATCACTACTGTGAGTGTTCCCAGTACTCTGACCTAAGCCCTTTTTCTTTCTTTTGTTCTTTAAAATATTCGTTCAGTTGCTTCCAAACCAATCTCCCCATTCCCCATTCAAGCCTCCTTTTATGTATTATCTTTTCCCCTATGATGTAAGGTCCTTGATGGCAAGGACTGTCATACTTACCAGAATTTGTATCCCAACAGTTAGCTTAACAATGCTTTTTTATTCATTAATTCATTGATGATTGCAACAGATCTCAAGGGTTCAATGATCACCTCTACACAGATGACTCACAGATAGATCATCTATCTAGACCTAGCTTTGTATCACTTCCAGCCTTCTAGACATTACAAATTTAATATTCCATGGGTAACTCAAACTTAACATGTTCAAAAGATTACTCATTATGTTTTCCAACAAATACCTAATTTCTGGACTTGCCCATTACTGTTGAGTAATTTTCCTAGTCACTTAGGTTCACAATCTCAGTGTCATCTTTCTATGCTTGCTCTTATTTATTTGTTAAGTCTTGACATTTCCACCTTCACCTCTCAAGTATTACACTGGGTCTCCATTTAGATGGACATCACCCAAGTTCAGGCACATGTCACCTCTTTTTATTTATTAATTTTTAAATTTTTATTTATTTATTTTTATTAAAGCTTTTTATTTGCAAAACATATGTATGGGTAATTTTTCAACATTGACTCTTGTAAAGCTTTCTGTTACAAATTTCCCCTCCCTCGTCTCCACTCCTCTCCTAGATGGCAGGGAGTCTACTACATGTTAATTATGTTAAAATACTTGACAAATAGAATATATGTATACATATTTTTACAGTTAGCTTGCTGTGCAAGAAAAGTCGGATCTACAAAAAAAATCTGAGAAGGGAAACATAATGCAAGCAAACATCAATAGAGAGCATGAATATGTTGTGTTGTGGTCCACATTTCATATCCCTCTTTCTGGGTGTATATGGCTTTCTTCAGTGAACAATTGGAAGTGGTTTGAAACATTTCATTGTTGAAGAGAGCCATGTCCATCAGAATTGATCATCATATAATCTTGTTGTTGCCATGTATAATGATTTCCTGGTTCTGCTCATTTCACTCAGCATCAGTCCATTCAGTTTCCAGCCACCACAAAAAGGGCTGCCACAAACATTCTTGCACATGTGGGGCCCTTTCCTTCCTTTAAGATTTCTTTGGGATATAAAACCAATAGAAACACTGCTGGGTCAAAGGGTATGCACAGTTTGATAACTTTTTGAGCATAGTTCCAAATTGCTCTCCAGAATGGCTGGATCCATTCACAGTTCCACCAACAATGTATCAATGTTCCAGCTTTCCCACATCCCCTCCAACATTCATCATTATCTTTTCCTGTCATTTTAGCCAATCTGACAGGTGTGTAGTGGTACCTCAGAGTTGTCTTAATTTGTATTTCTCTGATCAATAGTGATTTGGAGCACCTTTTCATATGACTACAAATAGTTTTAATTTCATCATCTGAAAATTGTCTGTTCATATCCTTTGACCATTTATCAATTGGAAAGTGGCTTGAATCCTTGTAAATATGAGACATGTCACCTCTTACCATGTCTGTATCAATAGCTTTCCAGTTAATCTCCCTGTCTCAGAGCCTTCCCTGCTACATACAATCCATCCTCTTCATAGCTGCAAAAATGATTTTTATTCAAGTACATATCTATGCCATTCTTTTACCTCCTATATACAATAAACTCTAATAGCTCCCTATTACTTCTAACATAAAATTTACAGCTCTTGGTTTAAAAATTCTTTATAATCTAAAATATGTAGAGAATTGACTCAAATTCATCAGAATTCAAGCCATTCTCCAATTGAAAAGTGGTCAAAGGATATGAACAAACGATTTTCAGATGAAGAAGTTGAAACCATTTCTAGTCATATGAAAAGCTGCTTTAAATTACTATTGATCAGAGAAATGCAAATTAAAACAACTCCAAGGTACCATTGCACACCTCTAATGTTGGAGGGGATGTGGGAAAACTGGGATACTAATACATTGCTGATGGAGTTGTGAACTGATCCAGCCATTCTGGAGAGCAATTTGGAACTATGCCCAAAGAGTTATCAAACTGTGCATACCCTTTGAACCAGCAGTGTTTCTATTGGGCTTATATCCCAAAGAGATCTAAGAGGAGGGAAAGGGCCCACATGTGCAAAAAATGTTTGTGGCAGCCCTTTTTGTAGTGGCTAGAAACTGGAAACTGAAGGGATGCTCATCAGTTAGAGAATGGCTGAATAAATTAAGGTATATTAATTTTATGGAATATTATTGTTCTATAAGAAATGATCAGCAGGATGATTTCAGAGAGGCCTGGAGAGACCTACATGAACTGATGCTAAGTGAAATGAGCAGAACCAGAAGATTATTGTTCATGGCAACATTATATGAAGATGAATTCTGATGGATGTGACTCTTCAACAATTAGATGATTGAGGCCAGTTCCAATAATCTTATGCTGAAGAGAGCCATCTACATTCAGAGAGAGGATTGTGGAAACTGAGTATGGATCACAACATGGCATTTTCACTCTTTTTGTTGTTATTTGCTTGCATTTTGTTTTCCTTTTCCTTTTTTTCTTTTTGATCTGATTTTTCTTGTGCAGCATGATAATTGAATAATTATATATATAGGATTTAACATATGTGTTTTATTAAAGCTTTTTATTTTCAAAACATATGCATGAATAATTTTTCAACATTGACCTTGCAAAACCTTGTGTTCCAATTTTCCCTCCCCTTGCCCCACTCCCTCCTCCCCTTGAGAACAAATACTCCAATTAACATATATATATATATATATTTTAACATGTTTAACAGATATTAGATTACTTGCCCTCTAGGGGAGGGGATGGGGGGAAGAGGGGAGAATTTGGAACAGAAGGCTTTGCAAAGGTTAATGTTGAAAAATTACTCATGCATATGCTTTGAAAATAAAGCTTTTGCATTTTCTTTTCTTTCTCATTTTCCCCTTTTTGATCTGATTTTTCCTGTGCAAAAAGATAATTGTATAAATACATATACATATATTGGATTTAACATATATTTTAATAAGTTTAATTTTTATTGGATTACTAGCCATCTAGGGGAGGGATTGGGGAGAAGAAGGGGAAAATTTGGAACACAAGGTTTTGCAAGGGTCAGTGTTGAAAAATTATCCATGCATATGTTTTAAAAATAAAAAGCTTTAATAAAAAAACAAGAAAAAAGAAAATAAGAAACCTTAATAAAGAAGATACTTAAACATTAACAAAAAAGTTGTTTATAAGTAGCCCCTAAGCCTTGCGAAGTTTTCTTATACTTCATTTATTCCCCTCCACATCCTCTATGATCCAGCCCTACTGGCCCAGTGGCCATATCACACGTGATAATCTCTGTTCCATCTCTGTGTCTTTTCTGTGGATATCCCACATGCTTGGCATCTTTTAGAATTCCCTTCCTTCCTTCAAAACTCAGCTCAAGGGGCAGCTAGATGCCACAGAGGATAACGTGCCAGCCCTGAAGTCAGGAGGACCTGAGTTCAAATCCAACCTCAGATACTTAATACCTTCCAGCTGTGTGATCCAGGGCAAGTCACTTAACTCCAATTGCCTCAGCAAGGAAAAAAAAAAAAAAAAAGACAGCTCAAATATCACCTCGCTAAAGAAACCTTTGCATAATCCCCACCCCACCCCCAAACTGCTAATGCCTTCCCTATGAGATTCCCACCAATTTTGTATGCTTCCTGCATGTACCCACTTATGTACTTATTGTCCCTTGGTAAGAATCCAAGTTCCTTGAGGATAAGGGCTATTTTTACCCTTCTTCACATTTACCAACGTCTGGCACACAAACACTTAACAAATGATTTTCTATTGAAGGTCTTTAAGGAAAAATGATCAGTCAGAGGTGAAATGATCAATATTCAGTAGTATTTAAGTGGTAGAACCAAGAAAAGCTATTCCCCAACTTGAAATCCAGGATTGAGGTTTCTTCACCACATAATTTGATCTCATTGAGACCACTCTAGATTCATTATTTTGAATGACCTAAATCTCTTGAATTAAGTCTGCCATTATATTGGGAAAAACAAGGGCTGATGACACACTTTTTGGGTCTGCTACTGTTGGGAATTAGATATCCTTTTATGATCTTCCCTACTCCATACTGATTCAAACCCAGGGGGTTAGTAGTTTGATTCTCAGCCATTCATCAACTTTCTGGTTATTTCAGTAGAAATCACACTGAACACAAGAGATTTTACAAGGGAAAAAATTTCCCCTCAACATTGTAGAATTGGGTCTTTCCATTCTTTAAGGTCAATGGCAAACACCTTTCCTGATGATCCCAGCCTGAAAGTGATACATTCCCCCCCCCCCATTAATTTGAGTCCATACATTATCTGTATTATCACTTCTTAACATGAGTTATATTTTTTTTTCTCCATTTCCAAAACTAGACTAGTAAGATCTTGAGACCAGGGTCTGTATTTTATGTAAGTTTTATATCCTCTGACTTCATAATATATCACAGTGTCTATTTATTGACCCTCAAAACTTCTAGCCCTCTCTTCGTATAGCATTGCTTAAGAGTAATGCTTCTATGTCCACATTCAACTTTCTGACCCCTCATTTTCATGCTTCAGCACTTTGCAACACCCCCAGCAGGAGTTAATCAGATACCTAAGGCTAGCTGGGTATTTACCTGGCTTAAGTCATGGGCATTTGACAAGCAAGCCTGTTTACCTGAGTAGACAATCTGAATTGCCAAATAGCCCATCCTGACACAACAGGAGGAGGATGGGGAAGGAAATCTATTCCTCTTCTGTCACAAAGATTTGTTATGACAGCAATCAGACAACTCCAGGTCGGGTGGCTACCAGAAGATATGCATACCCTGTGGGGTTTGAAACACTGGGAAAACATCTTGTGTCTCCTTGCTGTTCCAAGGATGTGATTGTTTTCCCTGATAACAAATTTTCTATTTCTCCTTACCATTACTCCTCCCTTCTCTGAAGCTGCAGCTGCCTATGAGGCAGAAGAAACCCATTAAAGTCCCTGATGGCAGAGATGCAGATTTTACCATCCTACAGAGAAAATGGATATCTGGCAGGAAGGCGATTTTTGTAGAGGTTTACCTTTAGGTATTTTTCCAAGATAGTTTTTTCAAAGTAGCTAGATTGTTAGACATTTAGAAGGTCGGGTCATATAGAAACTGTCACCTGTGCCCCCAAAGGGCACATAAATTAAAGCCATTATATGGCCTCCTTGAAAACATCCATGACAACTGACCTTCGGCCCAATTTTATCTTTCTAACATTTATCCTTACCATACATAATGGGGAAAACTTGAATAGGAGTGACAACATTTTTTTTTAAACATAGACATCCTAATGCTCCCTTGCATTCATAAAGTGCTTTTTAATTTAGTAGAGGGCCAAAGAACTTTCCCAACAAGATATATTACTGACATTGTATGTGCAAGGTATAATCTGGCTGCTCAGTGGTATCATCCAACAGTTTTTAGAATAAAAGACACTTTCATGGGGCAATCACTTGGGTAATTTGAAAAGGTAAAATACTCAAGAACTAAGCTAAAATTTGAGAACTGAAGGTGACTGCTTATTTCCTGAATAAGTCACAGCTGAAGTCCAAACTCTAGCTAATGCAGAAATGACTCCATTTTCTAGTTCTTAGCCCCTGAAAAGAAAATATAAATTTTGTCTGTTACTTAGATTTAGATAGTAGCTAGCCTTCAACTTTAGTAACAATTGTTGATCTCTCCTCCTCCCATTGCTTTGGAGTGGTAGGAGGTCTATAGGTGCACATATCATGTTTTCAGATTTTTTCCCCCTCCATCAGTTTTGCTGATTTTTCTCCCTTTTTCCTGCTTTTTCTTTAAAATTATTTGCTATAACAGAAGGTTCTATGGACTGAGGAAGGGTGGTGTGATATAGCAGAAAATTTAAATGACATAAAAATACATTTAAAAAAATACTAGTCTCTAAATGCTATGTATTGTTATGAATCATACTATTTTGTTTAGTCTGCTAAAAAAGAAAAAGTAATTTTTATCTGTTCCCTTGGAAAATGCTAAAAATTGGCCAGATGTCAAAACTAGCTATGATATTAATCTTAGCCACGACATAGACATAAACTCATTTTTGTACTTGGAATTAATAAGATCATTCCATAGATCATAGAAATTATCTCTCCTGAACAAATACTTTCCTACTGTAAGGAATTGTTAATATTTTTAAAGGCAATTTCAATGGCATTGTAAAGGATAGAAATAAGATGAAAGAATCAGAGAGTGAAGTCTGTCCATCAGCTTCCTTCCATAATCTACTCTTATCAATTTATCTCCAATAAATATTTCCAAGTTTGTTGAGAAAAATTCAGCTCAACATTAAAAATCCTCTATTTCCCTGTCCAGGGACCTCAAGTCTCTAGAAGAGTAGTATTCTAAGCCAGCCCTATTAGATTCACAACATGACATTTCAAACAGGCTCCCTTGCTTTATATATAAAATCAATTACCTGTAAAACCAGATTTCTGTTCAGTCCTCTTTGTGATTTAGAATTTCAGTACTTTTCTCCCTCTCTAAAAGCACAAGTAACATCTGATCATTATTTTCAGCATATGTTCTATTGTGGGAATTATTATTCAACTTAAAGGCTTATTTTAGTTAATTATATGGATACTCTCTTGAACTGAATTCCTAGTATCCAATATAAGAGGTATTATTTTTATGAAAGGGTTCTATAGAAAGACTAAAACCTACCAAACTGGATCTTCTAATGGCAAAAAAATCTTTCTAAGTCAACCAACTATCAATAATAGGGTCATTATCTCTAACCAGCTCTTGACCTTTGGGCCAGGAACTATGGGAATACAATACTCACTGAAGCTGGTCCAAAGCTTTTCCAGTCTGTTAAAGTCTAAGAGACTTTTACAAATTAATCGTGAAATCAATCTTCCTAAAATGCAAGTCTGACTATCACTCTCATGTTCAATCAATCCCATTTACCTCCAGGATCAAATGTAAAAAAACATGTTCGGCTTTTAAAACTGTCATAACCTGACCCCTTCCTACCTGTCCACCCTTTATAGATTTTATTTCCCATTAGTCACTATGATACTGGCCTCCTTGCTACGTTTGGATATAACATTGCATAGTGTTTTTCACTGGCTCTCTTCCGCACCTATAATTACCACCCTCCTCATCTCTGCCTTCTGGTATCTCTGGCTCCTTTTAAATTTTAGCCCAGGTTCCACCTTCTAGGAGAAGCTTTGCCCATTCTTTAATTTTTAGTGCCTTTCCTCCAAGATTATCTCCTATTTACTTTGTATATATTCAGTTTGTACAGTTGCTTGCATGTTTATCTTTCTCATTAGACTGTGGGTTTCATAAGAACAAGAAGTGTCTTTTATCTTTCCTTGTATCCCCAACACTTAGTATAGTGTCTGGTACAGAGTAAGAACTTAATAAATTGACATCTTGGAACATCAGGGACCCATAATGTATTAGTTTTAGATCCATAAGTAGGCCTAAACTCAATATTTCTGATTTTTTTTTCTATTATGGGAACCTAAGGGCTCAAATTAGAATATTAAATAGCATTCCTAGTACTTGCTCGGGTAGTGTCCCTTTTAAATAACAATGATCCTATTTACTTCTTTAAGGTTCTTTGAAAGAGCCTTTTTGGTTTTAGGTTTAAGAATGGGAGCTAGAAACAAAGCAAGAAAGGTATATATTCATTCTAATGTAGAACACTTTTTTTGTTGTTCAGTTGTTACAGTTATGTCTCTTTGTGATCCCATTTGGTATTTTCTTGGCAGAGATAATGGAAACGTTCATCATTTCCTTCTCCAGATCATTTTACAGATAAGGAAATTGAGGCAAATAGGATTAAGTGACTTGCTCAAGGTCACATGGCTAATGTCAGTGGGCATATTTTTACTTGGGCCTTTCTGACTCCAGGCCTGGCACTCTAACTCTTGTACCACCTAACTGCCCAAGAGCATTTTTACAATATACACTAAAATGTTGCAATCACAATGCACTAGACCAGAGTATAGGGGTTTGGGAAATAACTTTCAGAATTTAGAACCAGGACAACCTGGTCCCTGCTTCTGATATTAATCATGGAAAGGACTCATGGGCTCTCCTATTGATTCACTGTCCTACCCATTTTCATCCTATTTTGTATTTCATAGTGAGTGAGGAGAGCAGCTTAGAGTGATTTGGCTTGAAATACCAGCATTGTTATGCCTCTCTTTTATCATCTATAAGTTGGGTGGGTCAGAGACTAAATTTAGTCTCAGTCCTTAAGTTCTATTATTTCTTTTCTTGTATCTTGTCCAATGTCCTAATACTTTGGACAGATTAAAATCCACATTTCTGGGCTCCTAATGCAAAGATCATTTTTAGTAAGTTTTCAACTTTTCAACTAGTAATCAACTTTTCTTATCTCCAAATCTCTTATTTTGTAGTCCTAATAACTCTGTAGCCTGAAGTCAGGAAAACTAAACTGAATTCAAATTTGACCTCACATACTTAGTAGCTTTATGATATGATCCTTGACAAGTCACTCCACCCTGTTTGCCTCAGTTTCCTCAAATGTCAAATGAGCTGATGAAATGGCAAATCACTTTAGTATCTCTGCCAAGAAAACCCCAAATGGGCCAGAGAGCTGGACACAAGCTCTATAAAGTTGCCACTTTTATCTTGACTTAGTGACTTGTGCAGTCACCTATTTACTGGCATAACCAGTATGGGACCCCAGATCTTCATGCACAACTCCTGTTTATCTTATAAAGGGAGTTGTACTGGACTCCATATCACATTTCTCTTCTTTGATGCAAGGTCATTGAATATATAAGCTAATGACCACATGGAACAAATTGAAGATCCTCTTAGATCTGCTTGGGAAGTAGTGAGATAGTCATCACAGGGATTCTCACCATTAGCAAAACTTTCCACCTTCTATCTTCTTTCACCCATAAAAAATCTGACACTTGTGCTGCCCTGAAATGATCTAGTAAATATGAATTGGTTAGTCCTTTCAAACAGCTTTGGAAACTCTTCAGGGCTATTTTTCCCAGGGCTATGATTCTATCTACAAGCAAAAACCTAATTTGTTCAATTACTTCTTTAAAGCTGTCATTTTTGAGGTAGATTCTTGTGGCATTATTGGAGGGATGGAAACCATATGTTAACTATAAGCCCACTAACTGAAATAAATATATGCACTGTGGCATAATGGGAAAGTACACATCACAAATTAGAATATCAACTGTTCCTCCCCTTGTCTCCAACCTCCACAAACCACCAAAGAACTCCTAAAATCCTAGCTCTTTCCAGGAACTTTTGTAGTATAATGTCTTCCTCTGGCTTCTTATTTATGAAAATATGGTTATCCCTTGCTGTTCTCCATTCCAAAAATATAACCGCCTTTGGAATGTGTTTTACTTTTCCAAAACTATGAGAGTTTTATCTAAGGTATCCTTTTGTTGTATGACTTTTCCATGTTTGTTAACAGTGATATCACACTTAGGTTTAAGATTTTTTTTTTGTTTTGAAAATCTCTCAACTGGAGAACTGCAGAAACAGAAGGCAGATTGGTTTTGGTCCTTGAGCTATAGTTTGCCCATGGGTCTTAGAAAAAAAAAAGGGAGGATTGTAAACCATGAAATATTCATAGCATAGTACAATGTTAACACCACTTGAGTGTAACACTGAGCAACTTAAATAAGTGGTTATTAGAAAGAGCAGTACTGGCACATGCTAGATGATGCACTGGATAGAGTAGCAACCCTGAAATCAGAAGGACCCAAGTTCAAATCTAGCTTTGGACACTTAACACTTACTGTGTGACTCTGGGCAAGTCACTGAATCCCAATTGCCCCCACACAAAAAAGAGCAGTCACGGGACTTAAACATTTCCCTTCTCTGGGCCTATTTTCTTTCTTCTATGAATTGAGGGAGTTGGACTAGAAATCTCAAGATATTTTCCAGATAACACATTTGCATAAACTAAATCAGTTACCAAAGACTTAAAACAAACATTTTTCTGCAAGTTTCTCCATCTGCATAAAAAAGACCTACCTTATAGGATACATGTGAGGAAGTGCGTCATAAATTTTAAATGGAAGTTAAAAGGAACTTATTAAGTTATTAAATCTGACACCAACCTAAACAAGAATCTTTTCTAAGGCATCCCTCACAAGGATTTGTCCAGCTTCATATGAAATTGACTTATTAAAAATACAGTACCACATACCAATAACCAACCAATGATATATTTTGGAAATGATCTTGAAAACTTTCAAGCAACAGAGAGCATTCTCTAAACTTCCAAGTATCTGTGAGATGTTTTCTTACAGGGTTCCTTGTTCTTGAATTATCTATAGAGACTCCTTAGACAAAAATACCCTTTGTTCCCATTAAAGTTATCCTTAAAAAATTAGACTAAATTGAAATCAGAACCTGTGTGAGTGTAGCAGCTTAGTGAAGAATGCACAATCTAGAAGTCTATGTCACATAGATGCTACATATTATAACATCAAGAGCTGCCCCTCTATATCTTACCATTTCTTAATACCAACACACATTTAATGGATTGATTATATGTATAAACATATACTATTTCCCAGGTATAGATTTATACAAATAATGTGTGCATATATATGTAAATATATGCATATATGTATATTTCCCCCAACATATGTATACATTTCTCCAAAGGAAAAGAAGCTTAAGTTTAAGCGACATTTCTCCCCTTAAAATGATTTTTACTTGTTCAAAATGCCCAAGAATCTCTCATCATAGAAAAGCTTCTTAAAACTGTGGGCTACGTTCCCATATGGGATCACATAATTGAATGTGGGGATTGTACAATTATGATTATCAGTTAATATTTGATTTGTATGCCTATGTAAACAAGGTTACATATATTTCTCAGGAGAAATGGGGCCATGCGTACCAAAAGTTTAAGAAGCCCTGCTCTAGAAGTCCTACAGGTTAAGTCAGTATGACAAACATTATTCTTGCTATTACTAAGTTTAATTAAAAGTTATGAACTTCCACTTTCTATTTTCATAATGCCCTACATCTATCTGCCTATTACTGACTTAGGCAGGGATTCTAAAATCTTTAAATCTCTAATTTGAGGTACAATACCCTGGCCATTAATTGCTGGGAGTGGAGGGAGTATCTCTTCAGGGTCTGTTGTAGTAGCTGTTGTGGTAGTTGTAGGTATCAGTTTAGTGTGATACTGGACTGTTCTCAATCAGAGTGGAATCAGAAGTAATTGTAATTTCTTGTAACACTCAGATATAATTATCTTGATTGATAGAGGAATAATTTCAATGATTTGAGGGTAGGGAAAAGTACTGTGATAGATACACCATCCTATCAATTTTTATGTATCAAGCCATGGTCTAAATCAAACCTCAGGCCATTCCTATGTACATAAAATGTGTAAAGTGAAATTTTGTGGAAGTAAAAGTCTTTTGGTGAAAATAAACATCATGGTTTTAGTCCTTGTCCCTTCTTTTTCATTTCTTGATTGTGGGGATGCTATTTTTTTTTTAATGACTTGAAAACTATTTAAAAAATACTCAAAATACACTACCCAAATGATTCATGGCTCAAAGGTTTGGGTAATAGGATTTCCAACCTTTCTCCTTCAGTCACAGCACAAATCTAGCCTGCTCTGGAACTGAAAACCATGACAATCTGAAAGCTGTGTTTCACATAAACTGAGTTGGATGGAGGTCCATGTGACATTAAGTAGACTTGAGAGAAGTTTAAGTATTGAGCTGTCTGGAAGCACACACTTTCCACCAGCCTATGAAGTGTTCCTGGTAGATCAGGATCTGAAAACCCGGACCAGGTGCAGGGAGAAAGCTGGGCTTACATAGCTGATAGTACATCTGTTCAGAGATTTACACAGGAGTTCATGCCATGATGCTATTAACTCTTATCTCTTGTGAGCATAAAAATCATGAAACAAACAAACAAACAACAACAACAACAACAAAACCTGTCACCTTTTCTTGTCACATTTCTCTCTTAAATGATTTCAAATCTCATCTATAAATGATCATTTTGGGTAACTGTCTTGTCCATGACTGGAGCTAAAGACTCATTAGATCTCAGGTCTACAGTTCTTATAGTCTTTTCTTCCTTACCTGAAATGACAGAAACTTTCCTAATTTAGCTGTGGCTCAATAAAATATTATTATTTTTTGTTATTTGTTTTTATTTAAAAGAATTTGTTTCCCTATCATAAAAATTAGACAACCACACCACCACCAGCAGCAGCAAAGTCCATGGAGTTATGTTGATGGTGGAGAGTTCGCTGGGTGTTCCCAGTGTGTCAGAGGTTCTAAAGAGTCCGTAGATGGGGGAAAGGGATAAAAAAAAAGGGGGGGGGAAGAAAAAATTGAAAACAAAACAAAAAAACCCATGATGGTTTTAGGGAGGGACATTATCTGAAGGTTTCCTTTCTTTTCTCTTGGTTAACTGCAGAAATGGTTCAGCAGGACCCAATCAATCTTTTCTTGAGGGATGATCCTTCATACCAACTCGAGCACCTAATTTAAGAAAGAAAATTTACAAATGCAATTTGAAGGTGTAGCCTATAAAAAACTGTAAGCAAGAATACCCAAATAAAACCTAGGATCCCTTTTGTTCACTTCTCTAAGGATAGTCTAAGAGCTCAACTATTAGAGGGGTGGATGTTGAATCAGGAAGACTTGAATATGGATCCTGCCACAGATGCTGAGATGATTGATAACCAAAGGCAAGTCACCTAATTATATGACCTGATCCAGAGAGTTGTTGTGAGTATTGAAAGAAATAATGAATATAAAATGCTCTGCAAACCTTAAGGTATTATGTAAAATATCTACCATTATTGTTGTTGTTGTTATTAGCTAATTTGAAAACACTACACACTTTAAAGAGATTTAATCACTTTTCTTTTTAGGACAGAATGCATTATGTTGGGGCTTACAGATTCTAAAATGATGCAAATCATTATTAAAAAACTATAAGCTCATTTGATGATGTCCTAAAAAAAAAAAAACTGATGAGAATGCATGTTTGTGAATGGTAGATGAATTTTTTTTAATGCATTAATTCTTTCAAATTAATTTATTGCCATAGTTAATGAGTCTAGAAAGTAAAGTATAGTCAATGAATAAGTTTTTATTAAGCACCTAATGTGTGCTGGTTACTGGGAATATAAAAAGAAGCAAAAGACAGCCCCTGCCTTTGAGTAGCTCAAAGTCTAATGGGTGAGACAACACGTACATATAGAATAAATTTGCTGATATTTAGCAATTATGAAAACATTTTCAGGTGTTCAGCAAGTAAAATGGATTCTATCTGGAGCTTTACATATTTATGTGTAAAAGAGATTTGCATATTTATATGACAATAGTAGTAGTAAAAACAATAGCAACTAGTATGTATAGCATTTTAATTTATGTGGTTTTGTCATTTGGTGCAACCATATCAAAGGTGACATCTTTAGGATCTGTCCATCCATCCATCACCCAACCTTTCTGCTAGGAAACAGGTTCAGAAGGAGGCAATGGATCATTAGGAAGTGGAAGCACTAGGAGATGGAGGTCAGTTCTGACTCCAAGACCAGAGTTCTTTCTACTATACCATGTTGGTTCTCATTAAATTTGTACTACTCCCTTAAATGCACAGAATGGGGCATTCATCACAGAATATTACAGATATCTCAGAGCATTCCAGTATGCATTATTAGTATTTATTTGCTACTTGTGTGTGTTCAATAAAAAAACAAGGACCATAGGCATTAGCAATTGAGATTTTGTAGATTATTTCCTTCAATGTTTACTTGGTGAAATGATCAAGCATCAAGATTATTTGAGTTATATCTGTCTCATTATATTTAGCCCTCTCTTGATGAAAGATTAACTTTCTCTCCACTGTTACCACAACCTTGCATCAGTCACTTCTTTGCAGCATCAAAAATGTGTCTTATCATAAAGAAGTTGTAGCACTGTTATGCTGTGAAATCAATCAAGATCAATAGGTAGGAATGATCAGACAAAACCAACAGACCTGGTTTGGAATGGAAACAGAGAACACAAGAGATTGGCAAAATTGTGATTTTAAAAAGTTAATCAGAGATTCCAGTTTTAGGTGCCAAATATTTAATTCTTCAATCTTTTTTTCTTCAGCTGTCCTGGAGTCTGATTTGCCCAAGAGCCTTCATAATATCTTTTGTATTACTTTATATGTGACTAAGCAAACTACTTAACATAAAAAGCTGTGGCTGCTGAGCAGATTCTAGTTACCATCAGAAAGACCTTGTTCACACATTACACAATTCTGCAAGGCAGCAGGTGTAGGTCAATAATTCCAACAGCCTCAAAGACATAATTTGCAGGAGAACCACAAGACACAGCTTCATCAGTAGTGTATGTGGTCTTATATTCAGAGTAAGAGAGAGAATAGAAATATCAGATGTCAAGAACCTTTTCTACCTGTTGGAGTGCAACAAATGTTGACCATTTAAAAAACCTGGCTTTTGTTTAAGCTACTTGCTGTTCTCTAATTAGATTTTCAAGCCAATGGAGCAATAGTTAGCTGAGTACAGGAGAATACCATTTAAGATAAATTAATTCAGGTAGCCAGTGCTCACTGTTTTTCTATTGTATAGATAAGCTTGGTTTGGAGTTAATCTCGGGGTTACTCGTCAACATTCTCTTTTCATTAATAAGCAATAAATTTGTTAGTCTTTGGAAAGGACATCCATGGAAAACATGAGTGCTTGACGCCAAATCACAGAAGAATCACTAGGTATAGTAGTAAAAACAGCCATCTCTGTTTGCTTTCACATAAGCAGAGATTGCATGAGGGAAAGCTAATGTGCCAGGTACATCCTTTTGTTATTAAAATTTTTTTTAGAAATAGTATTCTGAGAAATCTCATTATTTCTGGATCTAATTCCTATCAATTATAGTTAGCTGCATTACAGCAAGTGCTATAGTTAACCAATATTACAGTTATAAAATAAAGTGTGTGAAAAACTCTGTGTCAGAAACTAAAATAATGGTGGGGGGGGAAGAGACACTAAGGGATGCTGAGGGGCATTTTCAAATCCCAGTAACAGCCATTATTTGATGAGGAAATAGCTTTTGTAGCAATAGAGGTATACAAATGGAAAAGAGAAAGTTCACAAAGGAAGAAAAGAATAAAATACCACCACAGCACAATAAATATCTGTAAAATGTCTATTTCTTAATACACTTTGGTCCCAGCCCAACATTGCAAAGGGATTCTAGAGCAATCTAGTATTTGTAGCCGCTGGACAGTGCCAGTGTCTTTTCCAAGAGTGAAAATTAGCTGGTTTCCTCTTGTTCCCCACACTATTGCCTTCTAAGTTGGAATTAGGTATGTGGCCATCATTTAAATTATAAGCATACAAGTGTCTGGACTGATCTCCCCTAATGGCTAATTCAAAGTGTATAGATTTCCATGACCGTTTTTTACATTCTAAAAAAAGAATCCACATTTAAAATGCTAATGCAAGGGAAAAACAAACAAATAAACAACTTACCTTAATTGTCCCCTGACTGTTAGCAGCAATCAGCACATTGGACTCCTAGAAAGGAAGAGGAATTTTTAGTGTCTGACCAGAACACTTTATTAGAAGGTAATAAAACTGAACTAAATTGAAATGGGAAAAGATCTGATCTAGCTAACTACCATGAATGACCTACTGCCTTTGACAACTTTGGAACTACATTAGGTACAACTTATTAGAAGACTGTCTGAAATTCATCTACTTGAGAGGCAGGTAAGCACTTCAGAAAAACACAGTAATTGCTGAATTCTATAAATTCTTGATATCTTAGGGGTTAACATACAGCCAATAGGATATTCTTCATCTTTGCATCTCCAACTTTGCTTTCAACTCTAAGAAAGAATTTGCCCCTTTGTTCCCTCCCCATTTCACTTTCTAGACTTCTTTAGTGTGTTGGTTCCCTTCATTAGATTGTAAGGTACTTGAGGCTGCCTTTCTTTTTTGTATCTCTAGCACTTAGCACAGAGTCTGGCATACAGTAGGTACTTAATGTTTAATGAATTGAAAAGTTGAAACAAAAAGACAAAAACAAATTTTTATTCTGAGATTCTTTTCTCAACCATTTAAATGAATAGGACTAAGCTACTAGAAATATCTCTATCTAAACTATAAGGATATATGTGCCTGAGTATTTCTCCAAATATCTATTACAGAGGACTAGAGATGGTAAGTGCAAGATTATCATTATTGGGTTTAAATGATTCTGTTAGTATTGTGCATGCCTGATAATCTCAGATGCTGTTGTAGTCTGGCAGGGTATCATTTTCAATAAGCACTGTCTCAGTAGGTTGCTTTAACTGCTAAATAACAAAGAATGCCAGCAGGTAATTCTGGCTTGTCACTTCACTTTCCTTACTAGGGAACCTGTCCTTTTCTAGTAATGCTTTTAGGCATGCTAAACTAAAGGGGTTTTATCCTCAATGTGAAGAAAAAACAAGAAAAGACAATTTGAAAATTATCAGAGAATTTTTACTAAACAAAAGAGAGAGCATAGATAGGTTGTATGCATGTTCACAAATAGGATAATTTGTTTGAAAAGCAAATAACATTATATCTGCTTGTACTACAGCAAAACTTGTGTGACACCCCTCCTCCCCCCGCCCCGGAAGAAGATGAACATAAGTATATTGTGGGCAATCCATCAAACAATTATTAATTTCCATACATTAAAATCCAAAGGAGACTATGAAATAAAAAGTATTCTAGTAATGTACACTACTTATTTCTATACACACACAATTGTTCCTAAAAATCAATTTAATTTTAATGCTGATGGTAAAGTCCACAGAAAAAGAGCAACAACAAAGGAACTTTGTAAGTCATTCAAGTTTAAGGATGGATTTCACTGCTTATCAAAAGAACTATTTAAATCTCCTATGATTTGTTAAGATGTTTGTTAACATATATAGTTTTTTAAAAAGTTACACATTTACCAAATGGAAAGAATAAATGTTTCTGTCATTCCTGTCAAATGAAAGCTGTATGAACAAAATGGTTACTTATTTCTCATTTTTGTTGGGAGAAATATATAAACTTCTATGCCAAAATGTGAAAATGTTGCTTCATTACAATTTTTATTTTTCTAAATGTCAACCTTTCAATAGTTAGTATGCATTTAAAAAAAAAAAGATCTAATCTTGATAATGAGATTAGGGAAAAACATTTCCTTTCTACAAGAGCACCTAACCTTTGGGTCACCACCAATTATATTTATCACATCAGAAAAAAAGTATTCTAATGAATAGCCTCTGTCATTAAGCAGGGAAAATACCTTCAAAAAGTGAGCCACTACCATCAGATTCACTGTTTCTTCACATTGGGCAACAAAATATAGATTGTTACTGTGTCATCTAGGGATCTTTCAAAGCCATTTGTAATTGTATTCAAGTATGCTAGATAAGCAGAAATATTTACAAACTTCAGGAATACTGAGTGCAAAAGATGAGGGGGGGAGGAGGGAAGTACTCCTTTGCCACTAAAGATAGAAGAATAAATGGATCTAAATTTTAACATAGTAGATGGTTAGAATGAGTTTCTAAGTGACAGGTTTTATTTCAAAAGGGTGGATTTAAAGTAAGTTCCTTTTTAAATCATTGACTATGTGTTAAGTATTTATGATATTTGAGGGCTGAGAGAACCTTACAGAAGTCAGTCAACAAGCCAGTTATTAAATGCTTACATTGTACCAAGCACTGAAGTGCTAGGGATATAAAGAAAGGCTTTTGTCTGTCCTCAGGATCTCTTTTTAATGGGGGAGACGAAAGATACAGTATAAAATGTAAGTGATCTCAGGAAAGACACTAGTACTGAAGCAAGACCAGGAAAAATTTCCTGCAGGATTTGAACTGAAGGAAGCCAGGTGCTAGAGATGAAGAGGGAGAATACTGGGGAAAAGGGCAGGGAATGGAGTGGTTAATGGAAAGGTTCCAAATCAGGAGATGAAGTGTCATTTCATATAACATATGTGGAAGTGAGTAAAGAGTTAGAAGATTGGACAGGAAGGATGGAAGAGGACAGATTGTGAAGGGCTGTTCTCATTTCCCTCATGGCTATAGAGTGACTTTTTCCAAATAACTGCAATGAGTGCTTGTTTTACATTAAATATATTCCAAAAAAAATCTTGTTAAAAGTAATACATATTTCCTTGATTTCTTTCACAGTATCTTTTACCTGATTTAACCTATTCTTGACAGTTCTGGGTCATAACTGAGGATTAAATATTGTATTATGTTCTGATGTTCTCAGCAGTCAGAGAGGATTTGTTTTCTAGTGTAGGATTCTACAATATTCTATTTCTTTTCTCAAATCTCAAACTTTCCTTTTATATTTGAGGGTACATATTAATGTACCCTCAAATATCTAACTTTGTATTGTCTTTAGTGTTTAGCACACTACCTGACACACAATAAGGACTTAAATGCTCTATTTATTATTATTATTATTATGGCTGTTATCACTATCTATGTATATAAATTATCACTATCTATGTAATCACTAAGCATTGATATATCTACTCTACCACCTAGACACCAAAAATTTCAGTAACTCCCTATTACCTCTAGCATAATATATAGAACTTGGCATTTAAAGCCTTCAACACTGACTCACCTTTCCAATTTTATTTCATATTACTCCCTCTTTACCACTTTCTACTCTAGTCAAGTCTGGTAGCATTTCACTATACATGACTCCCTTTCCTGCTTTTACTTCTTTGTCTAGGCTGCCCTCATATTTGGAATATATTCCTCACTTCTGCCCCCAGATAATTCCTACCTAGCTTTAATGAAGAACTCAAGCACTACTTCCAGATCAAGTATTTCTTTTTTTCCCCAGTTAACTGGCATTCTCTCTCCTGGAGATTACTTTTTATTACTTCTCGTCTGAATTCAGCAACACACAAAAATTACAATTTTAAAAAACTGAGATAAGTTGGAATCAAAAAACAATTGGTCAATGAGTCTGATTTTCATCTCTGGAAAAATTCTAGAACACATTATTCAAAGAATGGTTTATAAACAGTTAGAAAAGGAAGTGATTCCTAAGAATTAGCATGACCTTATCAAGAACAAAATATGATCATTGTCAGTTGAGGGAATTCCTACTTGGTTGGTGTGAGTCTAAGTGGAATTTGAAACTACTTTTGCCTAACATCAAGGCAAAGACTTCTACCATTGTGCCACGTCATGACTTTATAAAAATAATACATTGTAAGAAGTCCTTAAAAAAAAAACAGAATATGCTAGAGTAAATCTCTTTTTTGGAAATGGAGAAAGCTATACATATGGCCTAAGTAAGTTTCAGTAAAATATGTCATTGTCTCTTATAATATCCTAGTAGATAAAACAATGAGATTTACACTAAAAAAAATATAATGAGGAGGACTAAAAACCTGCTGAATGACTGAACCTCAAGGACAGTCATTAACAAGTCAACCTCAAGTTGACAGGAAGTCTCTAGTGGAGGGCCCCATGGATTATTTTTTGCTCTGTGCTTTTTAATTAACCTTTTTTATTACCAACTTGAATGAAGACATAGGCAGCATGCTTATCAAAGTGAAGATGGCACAAAACTAAGTGAAAAAATATGACAGATGACTAAGCATAAAGAAAGACTCTGACAGGATGAAATGATGGGCTGAAAATAATGAAGTAATTTGATGAAGGATATATATTTTAAAAAGATTAATACATCAACTTCACAAATGTAAGATGGAGGAAGCAGTACTATAAAGCAGTTTAGATGAAAATTTTTCCACAACTTAGAAATGTGACCCTTCCAGGTTCCCCAAACTAAAATGAGATCTCTTTGAAAGTGCCGTAGAGAGGATTTTTTGTCACACATGGCATAGCCTGGGTTGATCTAGATGGTTTCTAGAGAAAGTCAGCATTGCATAATAGTTAAAGTAGTCAAAGATTTGGAGTTAAAGGATCTAAATACAAACCCTGGCTCCAAAACTCATTGCTTTTGTAACAAGTCACACTTTTGAGGGTCTGTGCTCATTTGTAAAATAGGAGGACTAGACTATGATCTTTCCAAACTTAAAGATTCTATGACTTGGTGATTCCATGAATAGCTAAAGGACAGAATTTCATGGCATGTGGATAATTGTACAGAATAGAAATGGAAGAATAACACAAGCTCAAATTTTTCAAGTTGAATTTTATCAAAGATTCCTAGTAGATGTGGCTATACTTTCCCCTGAAACAAAACTGTCACATTTTTAAAAAAATTATCTCTGCTGTATAAACAATGGGAAAGAGTCTTGAAAACTTTGCTGAGAAAAGCTCTGATGTGTCTTTAAGCTTGCTTTCACCTTTCAAGTTAGGAACACTAGAGGTGACCTGGCAAATGCAAAATGCATTGTACAACTGTACACATTTGTCCTCCGGAAGTACTACCTGCAGCTCAGATGTCCTGTGAAAATTAATCAGTGTTTCTGCCTTTAATAGTGCTCTTAAAAGAATTGGATTTTCTTCTGAATGTAGCCACTGCGTTTAAGTTGTACATCTATTTTAGGCCCTTGAACTAGTATCTAATACAATGAAAATGGTAAATTAGCATATGCCATATTGTTTCTACAAGTATTAAATCAGGTCCCTAGAGGACACAGCTTACTTTGTGTACACTGCTCAAGAATGTATCTGATATTATTATTCTTATAGAATTTCAGACTTTAAGAGATTCTGTGGATACCCATGTTTTTTAAACAGAAGAAAAGGAGGCTCAGGAAGGTAAAGTGTCTCAGTTTCTTTCTTAAATGGGAAACACAAGTAAAAACCCAACATTCCTCGAATGGAACAAACTGCACTTCAATTTATTCTCCACATGATTTTTCACTTTTTCAGACAAAAGAATTCTCTATATTTATGAATCCTGATACCACCTAGCCTCATTGCCCAATAAGTTATTTTCTTCTATTGTGTGTGTGATTTCTAATATTAAGATTTGCTATCCAAATACTTTCCAGAATTAAAAAAAAAAAACTTTATTTTCCCCTTGAATTCATGAACTCTCTCTCTCCCTCCCTCTCTCTCCGTGTGTGTGTGTGTGTGTGTGTGTGTGTGTGTGTGTGTGTGTGTGTGTGTGTGTATGAAGTAGTGGGGAACTTTACCCACAGATGCAATTTAGTATTAGTAATGCTCTTAAAGAAACACATATTATCTACCATCTTTGACCAAATCCCTCCAAACTTCTTCTTCATCCAGATTGCACCCTCCAGTCCTTCCTCCCTGCTGCCCCATTTTGGTCCCACATGCCTCTCTTCCCAGTCTTAACCTTATGGTTCACCAGTTCAACAATATGCCATTCTTCTCTACCCTTGAATCTTCTACTTCCCCTTTTTCCTATAACTGTTCACCTCTTGCCAAATCTAAACCCTTGGGTTACTTCCACTAGCACATTCCTTGCTTCTAGTAAACGCTGATAGGCTGTAACGATATTAACTAGATTAACTGTAAATTTGTCATGTAACCTCAAATGAGTCCTCACTGCTGGGTGCTAATCCTTTTATTCCTTTTTGATGGACTCTATCATGTTCTCCACAGTAGGTAATCTAAACCTCATTTCTCCACAATCTCACTCTACCATCTTTCCCCCTCTTTTTTTGCATCCCCCTTTCTCTCATCTTCAATTTTGCCTTTTATGATCATATACTCAAATCTCTCATCCCCCAAAAAGAAAAAAAAATAAAGAAAAAGAAAATATTTCACTTGATTTTGCTATCATTTCAAATTATTTCATTTCCTCCCTTCCCTTCACAAATAAAACTCATAGTAAAGGTTATTTCCACTTACTGCTTCCCCTTCTTCACCTACCAAACACTGAAAACATGACTTCAGACTCAACTAAAGTTGTTCTTTCAGAGTTACTGCATCTTAAGTGCTAAATCCAATGATCTTTTCTCAGTTCTCATTGTACTTGACCCTACAATTGCTTTTATATCATTGCTCACTATCTTTTCTCCTGGATACTCTTCTCTAACAATTCTAGGGACTTGCTATCAGTTCCAGGATAAAATATAAACTCCTCTGTCTAATTTTTACAACCTGGCCCCAACCTCATTTCCAGCTGCAATAGCCATTACTTCTATCACACTCTGAAACCCAGCTTGGTTAGCCTTGTCTCTCTATTCCTAACACATGGTTTTCCCATCTTCATGCCTTTCAAATGGTTCTTTCTGGTTCCTGGCTTGCATTTCTTTACTTCTGCATGAAGCCTGCCCCGATCTTGTTACATACTAATGTCCTATCTCTTCAAACTACCATTTTTAAACTACTTGGTACAAAATTTTATTTATTAAACTTTATACTTTCTATATTTTAATATATCCTTGTTATCTTCCTGACAAGAATATGAAAGCTCCTTGTGAGATGAGATTGTTTCATTTTTTTTGCACTTATATCCAAATGCTTAGCAAAAAACTACACATATGTGGCAGATATTAATTTTATTGTCACAATTCACATCCTGCTGTGTCTTTTTTTCCCTCATTTTTTCCCTTTTAGTTTGATTTTTCTTGCACATGACATTCTCAAACAAGGTTTTAAAAATATCAGTTAAGAATGCATTTCAAAGAAACAATGTTGAGACAAATATGAGCAAGAATTCTCCTCTAGCTCCCAAGAAATATACAGCAACACATAAGACTGTGCTTTGTTTTTGCGTGTTATAATCCATGAACATTATCATTTTCCTTTAGGTCTAAACTTAGGACTAATGCAAAACAAGACATATAAAGACAGCAAATATATAAATATACATTTAAATAAATATATAAATATATAAAAATATAAAGAATTTCTTCTGACCAGATCCTAGCATATTATAGACTGGTTCCATTTAAATTAGGTGCCAAAAAAAGTTTAATCACACAACTAGTAAGTAACAAAGTCTATATTCAAACCCAGTTCTTCTAATTTCAAAGCCCAGTGCTTTTTTACAGCTAAACTACACTGTCTCTCTCAGATCAAAGTATCTTCTCTGAATGAGATAACAGGAAGCATCCTAATTCAGTAACAATTCTGAGGACCATTCTTTCTTAGAATCAATCAATAAGCATTTATTACACTCTATGTGACTAGACATTGTGCTAACTGCTGGGGGAATGCTAGAAAATAAACACTAGAAAGATCTTTTGTGGTACCATTATCATATTAGAGGCAATCTTATAAAAATGGCAATTCTTGCTGGACGTGAAAAATAAACTGTAAAATACATTTACTTCTTCACCAAAATTTAAAACAAGGTTTATTTCAGCCTTGCAAATATATACAAAATACTTATTAATACATTAAAATTTTCCATTGTACACTCTTTTCAATTAAAAAAAATAGATAGGAAAAATATTGAATCTATATTATTTTCTATTTTCTGGGTTAAGCTGCTTCTTCTCTTAGACAAGTGGGTTAATTAATTCATGATTAAAATTAGTAAATAAAATCCTCATGTATAATTTATATAAATCTTTTAAACAGTTGAAGAGAAAACTCAAGCCATCAATATTATTAAGATTCACTCAAAATGGTTAGAAATTATGTATAATAATTTGATAGAAGTATTAATTTTTGAATGAAACTCCTTAAAGAGAATATTCCATTCACAAATAATTTTTAAAATTAAATGACTGATTTTGTTCCTTGCTTAAGGTAATTTTTCTGAATTTAACACTATAATGGCTTTATCTTCCAAATCCAAGACAAATATAAGATAGGTAACATTTTTGGGGGGTTACAACCTCTTCCCTAACTAGATCTACTCTAAAAAACAGAGGCACCAGTTTGAGGTCATTACTGCAAAGACAGTGAACAATGTAGTAAGAGCAACAAAAGAATTCATAGCACAAATCAAAAGTGAACCTAATCTACTTCCTATATATAATGCTCCTTAGTGCCAAGGAAGTCTCATCACAGCTTCATTTGCATTCTTTGAACAATGCCCTAAAGAAAATAAGTTTTCAAATTTACAAAAAATAAAACAAAACCACTCATCCTGCCCCAAAATTTAATATTTACTGATAATTAGGGCAATCTTAAACTACTGTAGAAAAAGCATCCATAATAAGGAAAACCATGAAGAATTATGATAACATTAAAAATATTTGTAAGTCAGAATTTACTTTTTTTGGCAAATAAATATTTACCATAGCTACTTGTTAAATCAATAAAAGTCCAAAGGAAGAGAACTTCACACTTTCCACATGGAATCTTTCTGGATATAAGTTTATTTTATTTAAAAATATTTTTATTGATACATTTCATTTATACAGAACAAACTCTTCATCTAACACTCAAGCAACCTTCCCTAAACAAATGTATTACCTAAAAATTTAAGCAAAACCATATAACAGTGATTGCGAATGGTTTTTAATATATCACTTTCTACATACATAGTTTAGTGATTATTAACAGAAAGGATGTTATTTGATATCAACATCACTATATGTTCATTTTAAAACACAAAATCAGAGGGCTATCAAAATAGTTGAAATGAGCACAAACGCAACATCTCCAAGTGGCTTATTTTCTTTCTTTGTAGTCTAGTATGTTGCTTCTTGAACTTGTTCTACTCATAATCTTTTCACCTGAGATTCTTACATGAAGCCAGCCAGGTATATAGGTCTATAAAGTACATATACAAATCTAACATTTACTGATAGTAAAACATAATTTTGTGATCCCCACATTCAGTTACACAATCCCATATGGGGTTGTGACTCACAGTTTAAGAAGCTTTGGTCTAGTACACCTGGCTGGATAAAATGCAGAGTAACCCAAGAATGGGGAAAAAAAAATATATATATATATATATATATTTCTTGCAGGATGTTGGAAGGATTGTGTGGAGGGGAACGATCCAGCTTAGTCAGCTGTCCTAAGCCAGACAGAGACCTCCACTTTTTTATAGGAAGGCTGCATACTGTAGACAAAAAGTATTTCATTGCCTACATGGATGGTCCCTGCAGCTTCCATTTCTGGTGTGCTTCATTATTAAAGGGCTTTTTGTCATATTGTCTATTCTAGTACTCTGAGTTCATCAAATTCTCATTTAAAGAGATTTTTAATGCATTCAAATAAGATGAAGGAAAAAAAGGAATTCGAGTAATAGGGAAAAAAATCATTAAAATAGCACACAGATACAAAAGCAAAACTATTTTTAGTCAGAGAGGAAAAATTGTAAAGAATGTGTATGAGAGAAAGTTAGGTATGTACAAACATGAAACAAAAACCTCAAGTTGTTTTATTCCCATTTTGTTCAATCCAGTAGGAAATATTTTTGAAATTCAAAAAAAAAAAAAAGCATAAAAGCAGAAATGCTTTGTTGTATGTGATGGGGCATCCAACGTTTATTCCCTAATACATTCAACCACAATGTCTCTGAATTTGGAGTGCTCCTCTGAATAAAATTGGAGATCAGCAATATAATTGCAATGATATAGTAAGCTGGGGGCAATGATTGTATGCTAGTATTTTAAATCAAAGAGCTTGTGAATCTTCATGCAATATTGTCTTTTACCATGCTTTTATATCCCCTAGAGAACTATATCATAGGGCAGTAGTTGTCCTGCTTATAGATGGTCAATTAACCAAAAGACATGAATTACTTTAAGGACATATTCTCAGTTTAAAGGCAATTTCACAGAAATTGGCTTTAGACCAAATTTTTATACCATATAGCATGATAAGCTAAAAATGGATTCATAGGCTTAATACTAAGTCATGCTATAAATTAATTAGCAAAGAATCAAGCTTGGTATTTTCATAGCTCTAGCTATGATGATTCTTAATCAAATAAAGGATAGAAAATATCACAAAAGGTAAAACATCTAACTTCAATTATACAAAAATGAAATGCTTTGTATAAACAAAATGAACACAAAGGTGATCCTTTAATTAAAGAATCTTTACATGAAATATCTCACATAAGAGAATTGTTGAACTCCACTATTATTGATTCATCTTTATTTGGTCTGTTCCATTGATCTGCTTTTTTACTTTTAAACTACTATCAAAGAGTTTTTTGATGTTATTGTTTTAAAGAATAATTTCAGATCTAAAGATCTTTTTTTTCTATGTTTTAAATTTCATATGAATTGTATATACTTTTTACATATAGTTAACTCTCCTAATAAATATTTAAGCTTCCTGCTGTGAAATGGTCCCACCAATTTTAAAAGCAATTTAGAATTATGCTTAGAAAAGTGATGTTCATGTTCTTTGACTCAGAGAACCTAGGCATATATTCTAAAAAAGGCAAAGACAGAAAGATTTCATATATAATAGTGTTTCCTATACTGTGACATATGTTTCCCAAAATACTATGCTAAGCAAAATCACTCAAAAACCACACAGTTTAAGGGATAAATGAAGTCAGAGGTACAATGCTCAAAAACTTTGTCAATAGCACATAAAAAATAAAGGCACCTAATAAAAATGATAGCATAGTTTTTTAATACATGTTGTATACATATATATTTGTATATGTTCAATGATTAAGGAATACATAAATACTAAAAGAATTAGCAGCTGAGTCTCCAGCCTGGGCTGCTGCTTGACCTGAGGCTTGAGCTTCATGAACAAATTGGACAGATCACAATGGCAGAAGGCAGCAGGAGAGAAGATGGTATGGATCAAGCTTTTCCACTTATTGTGCTAGAAGATTTAAAATAAATGTGGCACTTTACAAAGAAAAACGGCTAAGGTTTGTTTGTGGTAGTGGGCACGAAAAAGGGTTGCAGCTTGTGAGCAACAGTAAGGTGATGAAATTTTCTGCATTCTTTGTGTGTGTGTGTGTGTGTGTGTGTGTGTGTGTGTGTGTAAAAGAAATAAAAAAAGGAAGAAAACCTTAAATTCTTCTTATGATCAAAATGTTCCCTAACATATATTAATTACACTGAAACAAATCTGTACTTTTGAAACACATTATAGTAAAACAGACTATACATGAAAATATTCATAATGGCTTTTTTTTGGTAGTAGCAAAGAACTGTTAACAAAGTTTGTGTTTTTTAACTGGGTAATGGCTAAAAAAAACCCCCCAAAACAAAAAAACACCTAAAAACAAATGAGAATATTTCTACAATAAGAAACAACAATTACAAAGAATCTCGAGAAACATGGACAGACTTTTATGAATGGATGCAAAGTGGAGCAGATCCAAGAAAGCACCCCACACAAGGAATATACAATAGTGTAAAGGGGAAGAACAAAATCAAGCCGAATCATTTAAATGACCAAGGTTGGACCAGAGAAGAAATGAGAAAATGATCTCTCCTCCTCTTCTCTGTAAATGTGGACAATTACAGGTTTCAAACACTACAGAGACTTATGACTTGGGTGACATGTCACTTAGGTTTGCCACACTGTTTTTGTCTTTTTATCTTCTTACAAAAGACAGTCACTGGGTAGGCATGTGGGAAGGGCTGGAACCTTAGGCTGGACTCAGGAGAACCCAAGTTCAGATCTGCCCTCAGACACGTACTAGATGACTGACCCTGAGCAAGCCACTTAACCTCTGCGTGCCTGTTTCCTGAATTTTCTGTAAAATGAAGATAGTTATAGTTCCTGTTTCCTAGGGGTATTATAATGATCAGATCAAATGAGATAAACACTTAGCTCAGTGTTTGGCACAGAGAAGATACTATGTAAAGTTAGCTATCATTAATAGATATTTGGAAAGGAGGGAAATGTAAGAGATGTGTGCTTAAAGATACCCATACTTTATTGAAAGAATGTAACCTTGAAGGCAGGAATTGTTGGGCTTTTGTCTTTGTACTCCCAGTATTCAATGGAGTAACTGATATATAGCAGATACTTAATACATGCTTATTTGATTAAGTGGAAAAAAACAAACAGATTAATAACAAAAACTACATGAAGCACAAGTATATGAAAAAAAAACAAGCAAAAATAAGCACTATTAAATTTATTTTTGATGTAGTGGGTATTATTTCCATGGGCTCTGGAATCCACTTTGTTGGAATTCTCTAATGAATTGGATTTTGAAGTGGGACATTTTCATGCTTATTTAAATAAGTCTTTGTAGTTCAGTGAGATGAAAAGGCCTATTGGTGAAAATAGCCAAATAAAGCTCAAACCTTGAAAACTGTTATCTTATTAAGATTAAACTGGATTTGGCAGGAAGGCACAGAGAGGTACAACCAGATTTAGGGAGAAGGATTGAAATTTTCACAATGTGTTTAGTGGCTTTTTACAAAATCTAAAGTCACTTTATTAGTTTAAGGATATGAAAATACTGTACATAATAAGTTTGTAAATAAAATCACATTTATATTGAATATGTTAAATTTAAGAATAGACCAAAGACTCCTGACAAAGAAATTTAATAGACTCTCTTTGGCATATATAATCAAGATATCTAAGAAGGAGTTCTGGGGACCCAAATGAAGCAAATCATTTGAAAAGGAGGCTCTGGCCTGCTGGGACATCTCTCTCTTCCTTATCATTTATCTGCCTTTTCCTTCTTGTCTCACTTCAAAATAGTCAATTAAAAAATAAAATATACAGATACAGCATCATTTAGCAGCATGTAGTTACATAGCAGAAAAATTTATGAGCTCCTGCTTCTTGCAAGTGAGTCTATACCTTATTGGATTCAGCAAAAACCAAGGCAGAAAAAGTATGTGATTTGAGACAGAAAATGTTCAGAACCGAAGAAGCCCAAAAAAAAAAAAAAGTCTCTTGAGGTTTACTCAAATAATAATAGGAAATTTGAACTTACTCATAGATTTGTTTCTAATTTTGTTACTGCAAACTTCTGAAAAAGCTTCTTTACTCTATCTCTTGAATTTTAAGAAAACCCAACATTTTGAGAAAGCTTTTTTTAAGGAAGAATTTTCTAATAATCAAAGACATTAAAATAGAATGTTCCAAATCCTTAGAAACAATGAGCTTCTTGTCAATGATGGTAGTATTCAAGAAAAGATTGCTAAAGAGACACTTTTATCAAAAAGCAGTTGGAGTCAAATGCCTTATAACATCTAACTCTTAAAGTTTGTATTTTTATTCTAGGTAATCTTTAAGACATTAAACTGTTTTATAAATAAAATATACTGGAAAATCAATTGTGCACAAGACCAAACTACTTAAACTGCATTTAATAAAATAAATATATTAATTTAAACTTTTTTCACAGAATGTCCTTAATATTCCATTTTCTTCAAATCTCTATAGAAAAAGTTGCTGACTTTTAGAGTAAATTGCCAAAGTGATAGAAATATGCCTTAAGATAATTTTAGAATGGGCATAAAGTTCAAAAGTACTCAAGACTATTTTAAAATTCATCTTTTTGAGGAAGAATGACATGAGTTTTTAATGGCTGATTATGGCAACACATGCCTTGTGGATAATATGATCCTTGTTTCTTTTTCATAAACTCTATATAGTTTAAACACTGACTGTTGGCTAAATTTCTTAATGGAAGATTTATTATGAATCAAATATCAAGTAGATGAATTCATTTTCTAAAACTTTTTAAAGACTAAATTACCAGGGCAGCTAGGTTGCACAGTGGATAGAGCACCAGCCCTGAAGTCAGGAAGGCCTGAGTTCAAATCTGTTCTCACTCAACACTGCCTAATTGTGTGACCCTGGGCAAGTCGCTTAACCTCAATTGCCTCAGCAAAAAAGCAAAAAAAAAAAAAAAAAAAAAAAAATTAAAAAAATTAAAATTAAAAAAAGACTAAATTACTGCTTGTAACAGAGACTATTTTTGTTATCAGATCCAATAACTACATTTAGTGTATAGAGGGAGGCCAAGTATAGAGAGGTGTGAGAAAGGGCTTAGATACTAGGAATAGACTGAGCAGAAACACCAGAAACAGCTGAAAATGCTTCTAGTTTTTCTATGACCCACAGTACAGCCTGAACATATTAGTCACCATTTCTAAACTGAAGAAGTTAAAAGTATGAAATGGATATCTCCTGCTAAAACATTTCAATTATATGAAGCAACAGAGAAACAAATAGGAAAAGGCACATCTAAGATGATTAAAATGATTATCAAGAAAATGTTCTCGTGCTCATGTAGGAATATTAATGTAACTGTACAGAAGTATCAAAACTCATAGTCCCAGTGTCTTTATAAAATTTGACACTTTAGATATTCACTTCTTTAAGATATGTTTGGTATAAACTGGGGTAATAGCAGTTAGACACAAGTGAAAGAAATATTGGGAACAAAAGAAGAAAAAACCCTGCTATATATAGTTTCTTCAAATTATTTCTAATTTTTTGAAATATCCTTTAAAAATCCTTTCTGCACAAATTTACCCATGACTCTACAGCTTGGTAAGATTAAAGTAAGTAGCATTATTTTATGTAACACTAGTTTAAGCTCTCATTACCTCTCACCTGGAGAGGTAATCCAAAAGATTAAATGGTCCCCTCAACAAATCTATCTGTGATCCAAACTTAATAAAGCTTATAGTTCAATAGAT
Organism: Myrmecobius fasciatus; assembly: GCA_023553655.1. Taxonomy (NCBI): domain Eukaryota; kingdom Metazoa; phylum Chordata; class Mammalia; order Dasyuromorphia; family Myrmecobiidae; genus Myrmecobius; species Myrmecobius fasciatus. The sequence goes on from JAJPUD010001753.1 coordinate 363,434, forward strand.
TTTGGAAAATGAAGGTCACTTAGATGCCATGATGTGGCACCAGAGACAGACTGTATTTAGGACTCAAAGTAAATGCATAAAAGTTACAAATTTAATACACAAATACTTAAATTTTATGCATTTATATAAATTGTAAACTTATATATGAATTTCTAAGTGTTTAACAATCTTGTTTTATACTTGTTCAACTTCTCTCCTGTATTCCTCCCTCCAAAAAGACTGAAGCCAAGTACACAAAAATAACTACTTGACTAAAAACAGTTTTTCCTTGTTTTGTAAGAGAAGATAAACAAATCTTAAGTCACTTCAAAATGTACGAATCTGGTTTAATTAAAAAATTTCAAAGTGCACTGTTATTTATAGTAAATGTCTGGCATATTTCTATTACATTTCTTTAAACCAAATTTTCTAAGATAGACCCTTCTTTCTAATCAGAATACTAATCATATAATATAAAGTAGCATATAAAATAATTTTGTGCAATGCTGAACAATTTCCCCACAATCGAGAAGCTTTTATGAAAATAGAAACCATATTGTTACAAAGTTTCCACCTTTTTTACACTATTATGACGATTTTGTTTTACTTTCTTCTTGGATTATTCCCTGTTTTCATTAACTCTTGTGCATATAAATCTAATAATAGATCATGCTCAAATCAAGACAGATGAAAACAAAATATAAAATAAAAAAATCACTACTACTACTTTGAATCAAAGACAACATTCTGGCAACAGATTTTCTCAGCCCTTTCCACATAGTTTATGAAAATGTTCGATATATCATGAGGGGAAAAAAAGAGGCCATATGTACTGGTCAATTTGGTCAAACCATATAGTGGTCATGACCTGAATAAAAGACAAGCATAGTTAATTGAGAAGGAGGTTTGAGAACCAAAAGAAGGCAATGTCACAAAAACCTGAGAATCTCTTGGTTTTCTTTTTATATCCCTCAGTGCTTGACATGTGGTAAGCACTTAAAATTTCTTTCATTTGCTTAATTTCATTCATTATCATTTGGTTTGGGAATTCGTTTGGTTTGGGAATGAACTTCACAAATTTGAGGCACAGTGGTTTGTCACAGCTAGCAGCAGGCAAGCTGGCATCAGACCACTTCTGTATCATGAATAGGAGACTAAGTTAAAAAAAATTAAACCGAATTCAAACTTCAAAGTTTGGGTAACAGTGCAAAATCACTGCTCATAGAATAAGGTGAAGGTTCTATTGATGCCAGTAAGATGGCAGGAATTCTTGTGGACAGAAACTGTTCCTACCATTTTCATACTGAGTGCCCTAAGCTTGCTCACCTGCTTTAGCTCGCTGGATATATATCTCAGAAATGGATAAAGCATTAACTGACTTTGTTTCCCTGGCTAACTCCCTAGACAGGTAGAGAACTGTCATTTCTTTACCAAGATTCTTGGCAAAATAAATACATAGCAAAAATTCCTGTTTCATTATGTTACTGTGGAGGACGTAGAGGAATGAGCTTTGGCTACTGGGTAAGTAGACATAGGCTTAAACATGAGTTTTATGATGTCTGAGACCTTAAGCCCATCACCATCTAACTGGGCTTCACTTACCTCAATTGTAAAATGAAAGCATGAAACTCAAGCATCTCTAAGATCCCTTTCAACTCTATAATTTCCACAAAGGCAGGGAATCACATATCTAACAATGTTTTGAAAATAGATGATAAAATATATGTCTAAAAAAATCCCCATCCAAACCCAAAAACATTACTCTGGCTTTTCTTGCATCAATAAGCATTTAAATATCTTCTATGTGCCAGACAACCTCTCCTATTCTTAAAGAATCTTCACTTGACCCTACGATTCCAGAGAGCCATAGTTCTTTACCTCTCTTCCCCTTCTCAGCTAAATGCCTTGAAAAAGCTGTCTATACTCACTGTTTCCAATTCCTCTCTTCTCCCTGGATTCTAAATTTTCTGCAAATTGGCAGCTGACCTTTTCATTCAATTGAAACTGTTCTCACCAACTATCAATGATCTCTTAATGGAAAAGTCCAAAGGCCTTTTCTCAACCTGTTTCATTTTCTTGAACTCCTATCCATGTACTGGTCATGATCCAGTAATACTGGCTTTCTTGTAGTTTTCAGCACATGACAATATATCTTGTGACTGTGATAATTGACACACTCATTGCCAGAGTTAGCTCAGTGTTTAGGACTCTCTAAAGAAAAATGTGGGAGAGAAAAGATATTAGAATGACTACCAAGCTGAAGGTTTATAGAGCCATTGTGATAACCTCACTATTGTGTAACGGTGAAACCTAGACAGTGTATCAGTGCCACGCCAGAAAACTGAATTGCTTCCATTTGAATTGTCTTAGTAAGATTTTGAAGATCACCTGGCAGGATAAGATACCAAACACTGTGGTCATTTCTCAAACTAAATTGCCAAGCATTCAAATCTACTGCAGAAAGCACAACTCCGGTGGTTTGGCCACATTGTTCAGATGCCAAATTTACACCTGTCAAAAAGACTGTTTATAATAAAGAACTCACAGAGGGCAAGCACTCACAAGTTGGTAAGGAAAAATGATACAAAGACACTCTAAAGGTCTCTCTTAAGAACTTCAGAATCAATTTTATGACAATATGGCATGTCCTCATCAAAGAAAGTGCAAAAGCAAAGCAAAATTGCAGTAGCTCAAAAAAAAAAAAAAAGTTTAAGATGTTCAAAGTTAGAGAATCCACCCCAAATGTTGATATGGAGTATTTGTGCAGAACCTGTGGTAGAACATTTTGAGATCATAAGGGTCTGATCAGCCACATCAGATATACTGTAATTTGACTCAACATAATGCCATTTTGGTCCTCTTCAAGAACAAAGGAAAACAACCAATTGTGATTTTGCACAAATTGTCCCTATATGTAGAAGACTGTCTTTTCTTTCTCCCCCTCCTGTCTCTGTTTCTGTCTCTGTCTCTCTGTCTTGTCACTCCTATCCCCAAAAGGTTTTATCTGAGATTAACTGAGATTTCAGTCTATATCTCTATCCAGACCTTGTACATTTGTCTGTAGTCTTCCTTATCAGACTGAGCTCCTTAAGGACATGTACTTCCCTTTCTATATATCTTCAATGTTTACCATTGTTCTTGGCCCATGCTAATTGTTTAATAAATGCTTGTCAACTGATTTATTAGCACTGAGGTCAACTGCCTGTAGAACCAAAAACAAACTGAAAAGTACTTGCCCTTAAGGAGTTCACATCCTAAAGAAAGCACACATATAGGTAAGCATAAGATATATACAAAGTAAAAAAAAAAGTTACTTCAAAGGGGAAAAGGTAGCTGCTGGGGGGAGGGAGTCTAGGAAAAACTTCCTGTAGAAGATATCACTTCAGTTGAATCATGAAGAAGCCATGCACTCAAAGAAGTGCAGGTAATGAGGGAAATCATTCAAGGAATGGAGGCATCTACAGCAAAGGCATAAAGAAAGAACAACACATGTGAAGAAAAACAAATAAGTTAGTATGGCTGGCCTGTAGGTACCATGGAGGGGAATGTGTGAGAAGACTGGAAAGTGAAAAAGAGGGCCAGATTAGAAAGAGCTTAAAAAGCTAAATGGTGAAGTTTATATTTGATCCTAGAAGTCCTAAAAGGAAAATGGACTCAACTTCATTGAATGTGTGTGTTTCTGGAGAAAATAGTGGGTGGTGATATAGTCAGACCTGAGTTCTAAAAAAAAAGAGACTAGAATCAGACATATAAGAATCTGGAAATCATACTTAAATCCACGGGAACTGATGAAATCACTAAATGGGGGACTAGAAAAAGAGAAAAAAGCCAAAGTCAAAAACCCTGGAGTATGTCCATCGTTAATGGAGGAAATTCAATAAAGTAGTCTGAGAACTGGAAAAAAAAGGCCACTATATTTGGCAAGTAAGTGATCATAGCTAACTTTGGAAAGAGTAGTTTCAGTTGAATGATCACATAGTCCCTGCAATACAAGTTTGGAATCCAGTGAAAGTTTGGAATCAAGCTCACTTGTGAAGGAGAGATTTAATGAGACAGTTCATGGGAATGGCAGGATCTAGATTTGGGGTGTGTGTGTGTGTGTGTGTGTGTGTGTGTGTGTGTGTGTATGTGTGGTGCTTGTTTTGTTTTCTTTTTAGGGATGGGAGACACAATATTTGTAGACATCTGGGAAGATATTAAGAGAAATCTAGGATCAGAGAAAGAAGAGGAATAATAAAGAGAATATGTCAAAGAAACAGGAAGGAATATGTGATCCTGGATACATATGGGAAGAGTTAGCTCTCTTAAGAAAAAAGGTGATCATTTCTTTAGAGATTGAAGAAAAGGAGTTGTTTATGGGGAATGATGCCAGGAAAATGTAATATGTGAAGAAGGTTAGTCTTAAAAAGAATAAATTCAATTTTATTTCTGGTGAAATATGAGGAAAAGGAAAAAAATGTAAAGTTTAAGGAAAAAGAGAAAGTTTGTTAAAATCACTGTAAGAAAGAAGGGAATTAAAAACATAATGATGCACTTTCTAAAAAAAGTACTCTGTTGAGATTAGATAATGCATCTGTAATCAGCTATCTCTGAATTCTGTTCAGTATAGTAGCCTATAAGTAGGAATAAAGGAGATGGATGGTGGAAGTATGACAAGATTGAAGATTGGCAAGCGTAAATAGCACAACAGCACAAATAGTATCAATTATAAAACAAAAGATTTCAACCCTGTAAAATGTGTTGTAGTTCTACAAACCTGTCAAATTGGCTAAAATGACAGGAAAAGATAATGATGAATGTTGGAGGGGATGTGGGAAAACAGGGACACTGATACATTGTTGGTGGAACTGTGAATGGATCCAACCATTCTGGAGAGCAATTTGGAAGTATGCTCAAAAAGTTATCAAACTGTGACCCAGCAGTGTTTCTATCGGGCTTATATCCCAAAGAGATCTTAAAGGAAGGAAAGGGACCCACATATACAAAAATGTTTGTGACAGCCCTTTTTGTAGTGGCTACAAATTCAAAACTGAATGGATGCCCATCAATTGGAGAGTGGCTGAATAAATTATGGTATGTGAATGTTATGGAATATTATTGTTCTATAAGAAACGACCAGCAGGATGATTTCAGGGAGGCCCGGAGAGATTTGCATGAACTGATGCTGAGTGAAATGAGCAGAACCAGCAGATCATTATACATGGCAACAAGACTATATGATGATCAATTCTGATGGACATGGCTCTCTTCAAAAATGAAATGTTTCAAACCACTTCCAATTTTTAAGTAAAGAAAGCAATATACACCCAGAGAGGGATATGAAATGTAGACCACGACATAGCATTTTCATGCTCTCTATTGATGTTTGCTTGCATTGTTTCCCTTCTCAGATTTTTTTTTTCTTGTAGATCCGACTTTTCTTGCAAGATAACTGTAAAAATATGTACACACATATCTGATTTGCCAAGTATTTTAACATAATTAACATGTAGTAGATTTCCTGCCATCTAGAGGAGGGGTGTGGACTGGGGGGGGGAGAATTTGTAATAGAAATCTTTGTAAGGGTCAATGTTGAAAAATTACCCATACATATGTTTTGCAAATAAAAACCTTTAATAAAAAAATAAAATGTGTTGTGGTTCACAGATTTAGCCATTTGTTTCTTTTATATCAATTCCAAAGTATTAGACCTTATTTTTATTATTCATTTATTAAAAACTCACTAAAATTTTTCGTTCAATATTTTAGTTTAGTTTAATTCAATACTATGTAACTATATAGAAATTCAAACACTATATACAATGAAGATCCTAGAACTATTTTCAATATATACATATATATGCCGCCTCCCTCTTTCCCATTATTGATATAGTTCTTAAAAAGTTTTAATAAAATCAGAGGTAAATTAAAAGTATATAAATAGGCAAAAAGACAAAAGATCCCTTATTTGCTATTGACACAAAATGGTTTCAAAGAGACTTGAGACAAAACAAAGAGTATTTCTTCTTTTAAAATGTATGAAGACTGAGAATATTTGGTCATCTAATTTATCTAAATGTATAACTGGATGAAAACTTAACAAGTATGATTTGCTCCTGGAAAACCATCCAGAGATCTACTGGTCTGAAGTTTCAGGGTTACTATCCATTTTGTTCTTTTACTATTACTTCATCAGTAGAGGAGAAAAGCTGTGAATATAAAATGGGAGATCATGTGAAGATTCTAATTGTTATTACAGATTGTATGTGGGTGAATCTGCATCAATGCTTTTATTTCACCTGTAGGTGAAATTATCTATTCAAAACCTTACTTCAGTTGTAAAAGTGGAAAAAAAGCAACCTTTTTTTTTAAAATTTTTTTAAATCTCATTTAAGCACTAGAAAATGTTAAGTGATTAGAATACAAGCACTTATTTAGAGGGACAAGACAGAAGCAGATGTATTAATGTATAATATCAACTCACATGTCTATTGCTTTGTGCTACTTGTGGCAGGTAGCGAAAGTCTTTCTGAATATGTGCTGACTTTGGAAGGGTACAGAAGTTAAGTCTGGAAATAATGCTGTCATTGCAAGAGTAGAAAGACTGCACATGGAAGAATTCATAAAAGGCACAAAGGATTTGAAATGCCACCTTCTTATAAGAGAGTAATGTCTTTACAAATCATGGGCTTCCTATTTTCTATCACTGTTCTCTTTTAGGCATTATTGTTGGCAAGAGTCATTATTGCTGAGGACATGCCAGAAACAATTGAAAAAAAAAAAAAAGCATTGAGAAAGTTTTAAAGATTTTTTTTTTTTGCAAATTACACATTTTAAAAATTTTGAGTGCCAAATTTCCTCTTCTCTCTTCCCTATTGTCCCCACTCTCCAAGAAGGCAAGCAATTTGACAGACTATATATGTCATGCAAAACCGATGTACATATTAGTCATCACATCCCCTCCCCCCCCCCCAAAAAAAAAATTAGGCTTTGACCTACATTTACACTCTTCAGTTCTTTCTCTGCAGGTGGAGAGGATTTTTTTTAAAATCATGGGTCTTTTGAAATTATCTTGGATAATTGTATAGCTGAGAATAGCTAAGTCATTCCCAGTCAATGTATAGTATTGCTCTCACTGTATAAAAAGTTCTCCTAATTATGCTAACTTTACATGAATTGTAAGTCTTCCCACATTTTTCTGAAACCACCATACTTAGCATTTATTATAGCACAATAGTATTCCATGAAAATTATAGACCACAACTTGTTCAGTCATTCCTCAATGATAGATATCCCCTCAATTGCCAATTATTAATATATAAGCCTTTAGTTAATTTGATTAGAAAAAAGAAAGAGGAAAATCAAATTGTTAGTCTCAAAAATGATAAGGGAGAACTTTCCTCCAATGAAGAGGAAATTAGAGTAATTATTAGGAGTTACTTCGCCCAACTTTATGCCAATAAATTTGATAATCTAAATGAAATGGAGGAATATCTACAAAAATATAGATTGCACAGGTTAACAGAAGAGGAAATAAATTATTTAAATAGCTCCATTTTAGAAAAAGAAATAGAACAGGCTATTAACTTCCTAAGAAAAAATCTCCAGGGCCAGATGGATTTACATGTGAATTCCACCAAACATTCAAAGAACAATTAATTCCAATATTATATAAACTATTTAAAAAATTGGGAAAGAAGGTGTACTACCAATTTCCTTCTATGATACTGATATGGTAGCTAAACCAGGTAGGGAGAAAACAGAGAAAGAAAACTATAGACCAATTTCCCTAATGAATATTGATGCAAAAATTTTATTATTACTGGGTTTTTTTTTTTGCTTTTTTTTTTTTTTTTTTGCTGAGGCAATTGGGTTAAGTGACTTGCCCAGGGTCACACAGCTAGGAAGTGTCTGAGACCAGATTTGAACTCAGGTCGTCCTGACTTCAGGGCTGGTGCTCTAACCACTGCGCCACCTAGCTGCCCAATGCAAAAATTTTAAATAAGATATTAGCAATGAGATTACAGAAAGTCATCCCCAGGATAATACACTATGATCAAGTAGGATTTATACCAGGAATGCAGGGCTGGTTCAATATTAGGAAAACTATTAGCATAATCAATTATATTAATAAGCAAATTAACAAAAACAATATGATTATTTCAATAGATGCAGAAAAAACTTTTGATAAAATCCAACACCCATTCCTATTAAAAACACTAGAGTGTATAGGAATAAATGGGCTTTTCCTTAAAATGATTAGTAGTACCTACTTAAAACCAGCAGCAAGCATTATATATAATGGAGTCAAACTAGAACCATTCCCAATAAGATCAGGAGTGAAACAAGGCTGCCCACTGTTACCATTATTATTTAATATTGTGTTAGAAATGTTAGCTTGGGCAGTAAGAGAAGAAAAAGAGATAAAAGGAATTAGAGTAGGTAATGAGGAAACCAAATTATCACTCTTTGCAGATGACATGATGGTATACTTAGAGAACCCTAGAAACTCCACTAAAAATTACTAGAAACAATTCACAACTTTAGCAAAGTTGCAGGATACCAAATAAATCCATATAAATCAGCTGCATTGTTATATATTACCAACAAAGTTCAGCAGCAAGAGATACAAAAAGAAATTCCATTCAAAATAAGTAGATAGTATAAAATATTGGGCATCTACTTGCCAAGGAAAAGTCACGAACTATACGAACTAAACTACAAAACACTTTTCACACAAATAAAGTCAGACCTAGTCAATTGGAAAAACATAAAATGCTCATGGGTAGGCCAAGTGAATATAATAAAAATGGAAATACCACCCAAACTAATTTACTTATTTAGTGCCATACCAATCAAACTCCCAAGAAATTATTTTACAGATCTAGAAAAAATAGTAGCAAAATTCATTTGGAAGAACAAAAAGTCAAGAGTTTCAAGAGAATTAATGAAAAAAAAAAAAAGGCTGATGAAGGTAGCCTTGCTGTACCAGATCTAAAACTATATTATAAAGCAGCAGTCATCAAAACCATTTGGTACTGGCTAAGAGTAGTCATTCAGTGGCATAGGATAGAATCACAGGACAAACAACTATAGCAATTTAGTCTTTCATAAACCCAAAGACCCCAGCTTCTGGGATAAGTACTCATTATTTGACAAAAACTGCTGGGAAAATTAGAAACTAGTGTGGAAGAAATTAGGGCTTGACCCCCACCTAACACCACATACCAAGATAAGATCTAAATGGGTTCATGATCTGGATATAAAGAGTGATATTATAAGTAAATTAGAGGAACACAGTATAGTTTACCTCTCAGACCTGTGGAGATGGAATAAATTTATGTCCAAAAAAGAACTGGAACTCTTAATTGAACACCAGATAGATAATTTTGACTATATTAAGTTAAAAAGTTTTTGTGCAAACAAAACCAATGCAGTCAAGATTAGGAGGGAAGCAATAAATTGGGAAATCATCTTTACATTTAAGGGTTCTGATAAAGATCTCATTTCTAAAATAGAGAATTGTCTCATATTTCTAAGAATTCAAGCCATTCTCCAATCGATAAATGGTCAAAGGATATGAACAGACAATTTTCAGATGATGACATTAAAACGATTTCTAGTCATATGAAAAGGTGCTCCAAATCACTATTGAGCAGAGAAATTTAAATTAAGACAACTCTGAGGTACCACTACACACCTGTCAGATTGGCTAAAATGACAGGAAATGATAATGATGAATGTTGGAGGGGATGTGGGAAAACTGGGACACTGATGCATTGTTGGTGGAACTGAGTGGATCTAACCATTCTGGAGAGCAATTTGGAGCTATGCTCAAAAAGTTATCAAACTGTGCATACCCTTTGAACCAGCAGTGTTTCTATTGGGCTTATATCCCAAAGAGATCTTAAAGGAGGGAAAGGACCCCACATGTGCAAGAATGCTTGTGGCAACCTTTTTGTAGTGGCTAGAAACTGGAAATTGAATGGATGCCCATCAATTGGAGAATGGCTGAATAAATTATGGTATATGAATGTTATGGAATATTATTGTTCAGTGAGAAATAACCAGCAGGACGATTTCAGAGAGGCCTGGAGAGAATTACATGAACTGATGCTGAGTGAAATGAGCAGAACCAGGAGATCCTTATACACGGCAACAACAATACCATATGATGATCAATTCTGATGGTTGTGGCTCTCTTCAACAATGAAATGTTTCAAACCAGTTCCAATTGTTCAGTGAAGAAAGCCATATACACCCAGAGAGAGATGTGTGGACTACAACATAACACTTTCATGATCTCTATTGATGTTTGCTTGCATTGTGTTTCCTTTCTCTGATTTTTTTTTTCCTGGTTGATAAGATTTTTCTTGCACAAAAATGATGTGTGGAAATATGTATACATATATTCGGTTTGTCAAGTATTTTAACATAATTAACATGCAGTGGACATTCTGCCTTCTAAGGGAGGGGTGGGGAGCAGGGGAGAAAAATTTTGAACAGAAAGCTTTGTAAGGGTTAATGTTGAAGAATTACCCATACATATGTTTTGCAAATAAAAAGTTTTAATAAAAAGAAAAAATAAAGAGATGAAAAAAATTGCCAATTATTTTCTACCGCAAAAGTAACAGCTAACAATAGTTTTGTACATATAGGTTTCATTTACCATTTAAAAAAAAAATTCTTTGGGATATAGACCTAGTAGTGGCATTGCTGAATCAAAAAGTATAGTTTTTACAACTTTCTTGGTTTATTTCCAAGTTGCTCTTCAGAATAGTTGAATTAATTATATAATAGTGTAATAGTATCCCAATTTTTCTACATCCTCTTCAACATGTCATTTCTTTTTTCTTTTTTTTCTAGTTAATCTGATACCTGTGAAATGAGACTTGAGTCTTTTTTTTTTCAATAAATCAGCAGTGATTTAGTGAATTTTTTCATGACTAGACAGCTTTGATTTGTCCTAAAAACTATAATATCCTTTGACCATTTGTCAAGTGGGGGAATGACACATATTTAACTTTTCAACATATTTGTGAAATGAGGCCTTTATCTGAGAAATTTACTGTGAAAATGTTTCTGCAATTTCCTACTTGCCTTTTAATCTTGACTACAATTTCTTTGTGTAAAATTTTTAAAAATATAATCAAAATTATCCATTTTACTTCATGAAATGCTCTCGTTTTGACAAATTCTTCCTTCATCCATAGTTAAGTTATTTCATGTTACCTTAATTTGTATATATTAACCCTAATCAAAATCATGTACCCATTTTGACCTTGTCTTATTTGATGTGAAATGTTGACCTATACCTAAAGTTTCAGACAAACTGTTTTCAGTTTTCCCACCAATTTTGTCAAATACTGAGATCCTGTCCCAAAATCTTACATCTTTACATTCATCAAAAACTAGATTACAATGGTCTATTTACATACCTAATCTATTCTACTGATCACTCCATTTATTAGCAGTATCAATTTTGATGATTATCACCTTGCAATAAAGTTTCAAATTTGGTGCTGCTAAGCCACCTTAACATTTTTTGGGGGTGACTTCCTTAATATTCTTGACTTGTTGTTATCTCCCCTTATTCCGCTCTATAAAGTGATTTTCTGGTAGTTTCACTGGCGTGACACAGAATAATTTAGAATTTTTATTTTTATTATATTGGCTCAGCCTACCCACAAGCAATTAACATTTCTCCAATTTTAGATCTGACTTTTATGTGAAAATTATTTTGCAATTGAGTTCATAGACTGAAGTACATTTCATAATTGTGTTTACCTTAGCAGGCATACTTCTAAAATATTTCATACTACCTGCAATTATTTTAGAAGGAATTTCTCCTTCCATTTCTTCCAGGTGGTCTTTGCTAGTGATATACAGAAATGATTTATGTGAGCTTATTTTATAAAGTGCAACTCTGAAGCTGTTAAGCTAGTTTTGATTCTCTAGTATTCTCTAAATATACCATCATATCATCCACAAAGGATGATAGTTTTCTCATTGCCTATTCAATTTTTTCAATTTCCTTCTCTTCTCTTGGCTATAGCTAACATTTCTAGTAAAATATTGAAATAAGAGTAATGATATCTTTATCTTTTCTGGGAAGGGTTCTAGCTTATCCCCATTTCAGAATGCTTGTCGATTTTAGACACTTATTTTTTTTAAACATTTTTTTTATTTTATTTGCATAACATATGTGTGGGTAATTCTTCAACAATAACCCTTACATACCTTTCTGTTACAAATTTTTCCCCCCAGCTACCCACCCCTCCCCTAGATGGCAGGATATCCACTACATGTTAATTATGTTAAAATATTGGCAAATCGAATATATGTATATCTACACAAAAAAATATATCAGATAAAGGAAACACAATGTAAGCAAACATCAATCAAGGAGTATGAGAATGTGATGTTGTGGTCCACATTTCACATCCCTCTCTCTGGGTGTATATGGCTTTCTTCAGTGAACAATTGGAGGTGGTTTGAAACATTTCATTGTTGAAGAGAGCCATGTCCATCAGAAATGATCGTCATACCCCAGCTTTTGGGATAAGTATTCACTATTTGACAAAAACTGCTGGGAAAACTGGAAACTAGTGTGGAAGAAATTAGGGCTTGACCCACATCTAACACCACATACCAAGATAAGATCTAAATGGGTTCATGATCTGGATATAAAGAGTGATACTATAAGTAAATTAGAGGAATGTAATATAGTTTACCTCTCAGACCTATGGAGATGGAATAAATTTATGTCCAAAGAAGAACTGGAACTCTTAATTGAAAACCAGATAGATAACTTTGACTATATTAAGTTAAAAAGTTTTTGTACAAACAAAATCAATGCAGACAAGATTAGGAGGGAAGCAATAAATTGGGAAATCATCTTTACATTTAAGGGTTCTGATAAAGGTCTCATCTCTAAAATATATAGAGAATTGTCTCATATTTATAAAAATTCAAGCCATTCTCCAATCAATAAATGGTCAAAGGATATGAACAGACAATTTTCAGAGGATGAAATTAAAACTATTTATAGTCATATGAAAAGGTGCTCCAAATCACTGTTGATCAGAGAAATGCAAATCAAGACAACCCTGAGGTACCACTTCACACCTGTCAGATTGGCTAAAATGACAGGAAAAGTTAATGATGAATGTTGGAGGGGATGTGGGAGGGTTGGGACACTGATGCATTGTTGGTGGAGCTGTGAACGGATACAGCCATTCTGGAGAACAATTTGGAGCTACGCTCAAAAAGTTATCAAACTGTGCATACCCTTTGACCCAGCAGCATTTCTATTGGGCTTATATCCCAAAGAAATCATAAAGGAAGGAAAAGGCCCCACATGTGCAAGAATGTTTGTGGCAGCCCTTTTTGTAGTGGCTAGAAACTGGAAAT
>JAJPUD010001753.1:377204-387517 GCA_023553655.1 Myrmecobius fasciatus
CAATGATAAGTTTGGAAATATGTATACATATATTCGATTTGCCAATATTTTAACATAATTAACATGTAGTGGATATCCTGCCATCTAGGGGAGGGGTGGGGAGTTGGGGGGAAAAATTTGTAACGGAAAGCTATGTAAGGGTTATTGTTGAAGAATTACCCACACATATGTTATGCAAATAAAATAAAAATTAAAAAAAAAAAAAAGAATGTCAAAGTCTCCTCTCCTCCCATTGGCATCCCATTGAATTGTCTGATCCAAAGTTCCTAGAATTTACTTTGTAACTTTATCTGATTTACTTTTTCTTTTTGTAAATTGATTAAGAACTTTTAGAGAATCCTCCCTGAAGCTTCCTGCCCAGCATCTAATCTATTCTTTTAATTTCAGCCACATTAATATATAATTTCCCTTCCCCCAGAATGCTGCTTTTATTCTATTCCTTTTTTATTATTATTTTTCCAATGCTTACCAAAGGCTGCAGTGGTTTGTGCTTTCTAATTTGTGCTCAAAGAGGGAAGAGGTTTGTCCTGTCCTATTCATTTTCTTTTTAAATTTAATTTTATATTTTTTTCAAATAATGAAAAACCTATTCCCTTTCCTTTCCACCTCTTCTCTCCATTGGGGGGAAAAAATGAAAAGGAAAAAAAAAATGTCATGTTAACACATGCATAGTCAAGGAAAAAAAAATCATTAGCCATGTCCAAAAAATATCTGTCTCATTGTGAGTCCCCCATTCTCTTTCAAGAAGTGAGTAATATACTTCATCATTTGTCTTCTGGAACCATTACTGTTCATTGAATCGATCTCTTAAATCTTTTAAATTTCATCATTGTTGTTACTGGGTAAATTTTTCTGGTTTTGATTACTTTGACTTCAGGTTTTTTTGAAACTGTCTTTTTCATTATTTCTTATAATAGCTTAAAAATATTCTAGTAAAAAAAAAACAAACAAAACGAAACAAAAATTTTCTAGTGTATTCACTTTTCCTTAATTTGTTCATCCAATTCCCAATTAGTGGGTGCTTTCTTAGTTTCTAATTCTTTGCCATCACATACAGAATTGCTATAAATGTTATTATACAGATTTGTCTTTTCTCTTTTTCTTTGATCCCTCTGGAGATCCTCTTGTTTCTGTTTTCCCACAGCTTCTTGAACACATACAATTTTACCTTTTTGTCAATTTTGTCAAACTGATTGGTGTAAGGTAAAATCTCAAGTTGCTTAATTTTTTGTGAATTGGTAACAAATTGTTAGCACTTTTTTCATATGGCTGTTTTTTTCCTCAGAAAATTGCCTATTTGTATCTTTTTTAAAAAAAACAATTAGATTCTCTTTTATTCAACCATTTTTAATTTGAATCTATTGATTTTGTCCTGAAAATGTGTAAGTCATGGTTCTTTGTTTCTGAACTCAGCTCAGCAAGTCAGATGGCCTATAATGAGTTAAGTTTAGAAATCCAGCTCTCCTGCTAATCACTATTCTGTTTTACCTCAATGAATACAGATGGACATCAGGGAGTCTGATCTAGTACCTTTACAATACCAAGTCATTGTTCAAGGGTAACTGGTTTGTTATCCAAAGAAGTCTGACCCACTAACTCTAACATTTTAGGCACACTCAAACAATGAACATTTCTTAGTCACAGGAGGAAAGGAAGGGGTTGTTGCTAGCTCTTTGTTCCCAATTTCCAATCAATCACACTATTTCCCCACACTTCAATACTATAACCAATCATAATGATTTTGCTATTCATGACATCCAACTCTTTTAAGCAATCAAAACTTGTTCTTTACTTAAAAATTCTTTTCTATTTTGTACTTTGCAAGAGAGCTGGTCCCATGATTCAAGATTTTAGCCTTTCTGAGGAAGCTGAGATTCTATTTATTGGTAAATTCATATTTTACTAATAAATTGACCACGCTCACAATTTTGTACCTCAGTCTAACTTAACTGTTAGTTACACTTTGACTTTTTATCAGTTGGAAAATATACCTTTCCATTATAATTTTAAAAAGTTTGTTACTCTCAGTGCTTCCATTTCCTTTTCTTTCAATTCTCTCCTGAATTCTTTTACAACCTTCTTTAATTGGAACTGCTCTCTCCATCTGAAAGACTTCATCCATGTTGCGTCCTTTAAAGCTCAATCATTGGCCTCTTTTTTTTTTTTAATTTTGGTTCAGGCAATTGAAGTTAAGTGACTTGGCCAGGGTCATACAGTTAGGAAGTGTTAAGTGTCTGAGGTCAGATTTGAACTCAGGTCCTCCTGACTTCAGGGTTGCATCAACTAGCTGTCTCTCATTGGCTTCTTTTCCCTTTTCCCTTGGTCTGGTGACCTCATCAGCTCATACCGTTTTCAATTATCAACTCTATGAAGATAATTTTCAGATATATATACCCAGTCTTAGTATCCTTCCAAAGCTGCAGTCCTGCATCATTAACTACTGGATACTCCACAGATATCTCCAAGTCAGAAAGTCCAAAACAGAATTCATCATTTTCTTCACATCACTCCCCCATACCCACTATTAACTGGAACTCCCTATTACTGGAGAGGTCCTCACCATTTTCCCAGTCACGCACATCTGCAAGCTTGGTTCCATATTTAATTCCTCATTCTTATTCACCCCATACATCATCTCAACTATGTATTGTAATTTTTTTTCTCTGCAACTTCTCTCAGATATATCCTTTTCTTTTCACTTTCACAGCTACTATTTTATTCCAGATCCTCATTATCTTTCATATAACTAAAATGTCATTAATAACATTTAACATTTTTATAGTGTTTTAAGGTTTCCAATGCTCTTTAAATATCATTTTATTGAAATAACTTTTGAATTTGACATCTTGTCTCAAGCTTCCTCTCCCTCCAATCCATCCTCCCTGTACCTGCCAAAGTAGCATTATCAGAGAAGAACAAGGGTCATAGGAGGAAACTTATGTGGATATTGCCCAGGGAGGAACTTCTGATGCCATCAAATCTTAGTCATGGCATATACCCCATTAAAGGGAAAATACTTCCAGTCCTTTTTCATAAATATAGTGAAATGTACATGCTAGAAAAGAATGGAAGATGAGGTAAAGGGAAGAAGAGGAACTCTCAGAGAACCACTTCAATTTTTCCAGTGAAATATGAGGCAAATGGGGGCATGGAGTAGGCATGAAAGAGTTGAAAGGTTGAAATGGATTAAAAATCTATTGTTAAATAGATATTTAAGAGGATGTAGATACAGGGGGTACATAGCCCTACTCTGAAATATTAGGAGGTCTAACACAAATAATGGACTGGATTTATTTTTTTTAACCTTATAGTATAACCAGGTCTAATGGATAGGAAGTTGTTAAGAAATAGCTTTGATACAGTAAAATATTTCCTAACAATTATAACAGATTTAAAGTGAGAACAAGCTGTCTTGGGAAGTAGCAAGTTCCTAATTAAGTGAGATTTTCAACCAGAGAATTAATAATCACTGAACAGGGAAATATGGAAAAGATTTCTTTTCAAACTAGATAACTTCTAAATTCTATTCTTATTCTGAAATTTCATTATGGTAATTATTGTGTGATTACAATTCCTCTCAAGATAGTTAAGAATAAAGTATGTACTTGACGTGTTTCTTACAGGGATTGCTTAAGCTTAATGCAAAATTTATAAACAAAAGGACAGGTGTCATCATAAACCTAGAATATCTGGAAGTCTTATTCTTAAAAGATAAGTCTAACAGGAGCAGTCAATGAAAACTAAAATGATCAAAAAGAATAAGAATTTTTTTAATCAGGAGAAAAGACAGAGACTAAAAAGAGGTCTATGCCTAATAAAAAAGGAAGACCAAAAACTTTTGGCAAAAAGTGGCTTTGTTAGGTAAAAACAAAGAAAAATCTTTAAAAATTTATCCAAAAACTTAGATTTATGTACACGAACTAATTGCATTCTATGATTTTAAGAAAATACATGTATGATACTGAACCTGTATTTCTGGGGGGAAAAAAAAGTATGAGAGTTGGAATGAAATGTAGTTGTTTTAATTTTTTTTTAAATAGTCTAATGCTAAAAACAATTGTTATCAACTAAATATAATTTCACTCCCAAATAATGGAATTCTATGAAGAAAAAAATCTATAAGTATGCACAGAAATCCTTTTCTATGTTTTTGTTTAAATAATTTTAAAAGGAATAAAGTCACACAATATCCAAAAAGAAAATGGGCTCACCATTAAAAGAAAGAAATTGTGTAGTCAGTAGAAATGGGAAAGAAACAGTTATGAATTTTCTTAACTTTCTGAAATTAGGCAAGAGGAAGAAGGTAATAAGCAGTCCTGTGGCCATAGTAGCTATCTGATATTGATTTGTTACCTATTATTCACTTTTTAAATTTTTTTTTTTTTTTTTTATTTTTTTGCTGAGGCATTTGGGGTTAAGTGACTTGCCCAAGGTCACCCAGCTAGGATGTGTTATAGTGTCTGAGACCAGATTTGAACTTAGGTCTTCCTGACTTCCTGCCCCCTATTATTCACTCTTAAAGATTATAAAAAAGGATTAATATCAAATATGCCTTGCTGATTGTATAATATAGAGGTAGAAAAATTCTAGCCTATGAACTAAATCTGGATCATAGAGGTTAGAGGGAAAATACCAAAAAGAAGATGATCACTGCTTCTAAAATTTAAATAATGAAAACAGCATCGCATTATATACAAAAGTGTTACAATAGATAGTTAGGAGATATCTACATTGTGGCCACTTCTCTAGTTCCTAAGAGGGACACCCTTCTAGCAGAAGTTGTCTTATATTTCCTCTGCCAAAGTCTAGTCCCAGAGTTTCATCATGGCTTGAGAAAGACAAGACACTGCGTTTTCCAACTATTGTGTTGTTTTTTAGTTGTGTCCAACTCTTTCATGATCCTTTTGAAACCCTTTGGGTTTTCTTGATAAAGATACTGGAGTAGTCTGCCATTTCCTTTTCTAGCTCATTTGATGAACATGAGGAAACTGAGGTAAACAGGGTTAAGTGACTTACCCAGAGTCACACAGAGTAAGCATCTGATGCCAGATTTGAATCCAAAAAGATAAGTCTTCTTGACTCCATATCCAGTATTCTATCCACTATTCACACAGTGAAATGCTAACTCTGATTTGTTAAGAAGATGGACAGGTTTAAAACATGGGCCCAGAAACCGACCAGAGATCTTCTATTATTTAAGGAGAGATGGAGAAAGGTCCTATCACATTAGCTCCAGGAATTTTTCAATCACATCAAATCTTGAAGATTTTCTATCTTACAGAACAGTGAAGATCTTCCCTGGTGCAAGAACTAAACACACCAAGGGAATCATGGACCTCAGAAATAGAGAATTTTTTTGTTCTTGTTAAAAAACTTCAGGTTTCTTATCCCTAATTTTAAAATAGGCTGTTTCATATCACTTTCTAAAACATAAAATTCAAACAAAACAAACAAACAAAAAAAAACCCCACAACAAAAAAACCCACCTCATTAAGTTAAGTTGTATTTTACTAAAAAGTCCCTTGATTTTGTTGAGAATCTTAATAAAAATGTGTCCATTCCAAGGAGACCTGTTGATTATTTAATATATAGTATTATCAATTTTAACAAAATCAGTAAGATTGAAATACATATTAGCTCTCCAGCTGAACAAAAATAAAAACAAAAACAATTTTGAGACAAGAAGCAAAAATTTATAATTTGTAGCAAAAAGCATGACAATAGAAAAAAATGTACGTATATACACACACGTAAAGCCAGTGAACCTAAGCGATAAATTTTAACCTATATAACATATCTTGGGACAAGTAGGTAGTGCAGACAAGTCCCCAGAGTTAAGAGGACCTGAGTTCATACTGGCCACGGAGGATACTATGTGTGACCTTAGGCAGCTCACTTAACCATGTGTGCCTCAATTCCTCATCTGTAAAATGAGCTGGAGAAAGAAATGGCAAACCATTTCAGTATCTTGACAAGAAAACCCCAAATGGGGTCAGAGAGAGTAGGACATGACTGAAACAAATCAATTAACAAAAAATGTAATTCTTAATACAAAAATGAACCATTTCCCTCAAAGATTATATGAAACAGAAAGAATGATAAAACGTGGTCAAATATGTCAAGAGAAGAAGACAAAACTAACATTTAAATAAAAAAAAAAGCTGAAGGAAATGGCTAGATTGCAAAATGGTGATAGTAAGAGATAAAACTTTTTTTTTTCACAAAAATAGCTTGAAGAAAAGGGGAAAAATCTGTTTGTTTAACCTTAAATGTCAAAAAGACAGGCTAACAAGCCAGATGAACTCTTGAGATTGCTCTCAGTTCTTTAACTCTGGCCTGGAAGAAATATAGTTTATTGCCTAAGAAATTAAATAAAATATGAAGGTATTTAACCTAGTAATGACATATTTTGTAGGGAATAATTCTGTCTTAACAGAGTATTGAATTACATGATTTAGACATTTTTTCCTTTCCTTTCCTACATTACAAAATCAATAAAACATCAATTTCCTCATATTACTAAATAAGTTATCATCAAAAATTGTATGTTTTATAGCAATGTAACACTGTGTATAATTAGACAATACATAAAACTCTGTTAATTCTCCAAATATATCTTTAACGTAATATTTAAAATAGTTATGTGGTTCAACAAAAACATGACTTGAAACTTACCCCATCTGGTAGCGCCCTCCAACAAACAGCACTAACAAATTCATTTGTGTCATCTTCTTTCCGGTCCTTGTCTAAGACACTTTTCACTGTATCAAATTTAAAAGTCAGCAACGTCTTTGAAAGGCCCTTATAGTACAAGTAGAGGGAATTATTTTCACTTCCTGGAAATAAAAGCACAAATTATTTTTAGAATGTAAGAATTCTTAATATATGGTCATTACTTATATAAACTCTGACTAGAAAATTTGCGAAAAAGAGTAATATGTAACAGGTCTAAGAAGGCAAGATGAAGCCAGTCTGTAAAGGGCTTTAAATGCTAAATCGGGTATAAATTTCATTTCAGAGATGATAATGAGCCACTGGAAGAAACTTCTGAGAATAGAAATGGCATGGTCTGACCTGTGCTTAAGATATATTACTTTAGAAAATTTGTGAAGCATAAACTAGAGAGGAGAAAGACTTGAGGCAAGAAGACCAATTAGGAAGCCTGATACTACAGTCTAGGCAAGAAGTGATGAAAACCTGAAATAGGAATAGGTAGCAAAATCAAAGGGGAAAAAAACAAAACAAAACAAAAAACAAACAAACAACAAAAAAAACCTGAATACAGGGGATGCTGTGGAGACAGAATTGAGATTTGGTGATTTTTTTGGCTGTAAGGAGTAGGAGACAGAAATGAGAATATTTCAACAGATTTATTCAAGTCCATTCTTCTCATTTTACATAAAATTGATTGAACTGAATTCTTTGTCCTTTTTGAGATCAAGCCGCTGATGCTAATTTTTTAAAAAACCTACTAGATAGCTGATACATTTTAAAATAATATGTATTTCCCAGATGCCTTACAAAGTATGGTTCTTGAAAACAGTTAAGCAATATGGCAAGCAGGATACTTCAAATGGTTCCCACTGTAAAAGTTAAAATCTTAAAGAGAATTTATTAAATAAAGAGAGGTAGAGCAGAACTAATATTCCATGGATTATTGTTATATCATATTAAATCATATTATATCATATTGTAATATTCAGGTCCCCTGAACCTGAGTAAATCAACATCTTCTCTGGAAGAATGAGGAGAGGTAAAATATATAGAAGAGCTGGAGATAAACTTCCACCAAGAAAAGTGAGGGGTTTCTTTAATCTCTCAAAAAAGAGGTAAAATATATAGAGGAACTGTGGGAAAATAGAAAATTGAGAAAGCAATGGAAGGGAATGACATATGGAAGGAATAGAAGAGCAATCTTGTTTGGAAAGGGAAAAACACTTAGAAAGAACATTAATCCATCAACGCCTTGCAGTATTAATGGTGGGCAGGAGGGAGGGTTTGAGGGGGCAAGAGGGAAGCTTCTATTTATAGGGAGGCTGAAATTACAAATGCCATAACTGTTTAGAAAAATCCCATTCCTAAAAAGAAGAAACAATATCTATAGTTTACTATAATTAGTTTTGCTGGAGGTGAAACTGACAGTTTCTTTGAAGCACAGTCTCTTGTAGCCTCATAAATTTGGCTAAAGTACATCAGTTTCTTTTAATTTCTGAAAAATACTCTTACCCCAAAGATAAAAGCAGCTTCTGTCAAGGAAACTCTCAGGTTATTCATTATTATTCATATTAAGAATATTGCTTATCCTAAGAAAACCACCATTTCTCAATATCATTAATTGTATATCATCTTGAGATTAATTATAAGAGCCAACCCATTAAAAATTCCTCCATCCACAAGTACCTGCATCTAAGGTTGCTTAAGGCTGGTAGTTAATCTTGTGTTTGGGAAAGGCTAGTTTTGTATATTCTGGACAATTAGTACTCCAAAGAAACTGTCTTCCCAGCACAGGCTGGATTACCAATTAGCACTCAATTCCTTAAGAACACTTCAAGAGTAAGAGACTGTCAGAAGTACAGCTTTTTCACTATATTAGTATAACCAATCTCGCCTCAAGTTGCAATGTTGTTTAAGACTCATTCTGTAACTTTCACATGGATTTTCATACCACTATCATCATGGAGGAAGAGCACAGGATTACAAAAAAAAAAAAAAATCTATAAAACTGGGAAGAGTATGTATTTCATCTAGTTATAAAGGGACCATCAGAATCATTCCTACTCTTAGCACTCAATGTCCATTACAGTTAGTGATACAATTCATCAATGCAATAATTCATATCCTTCAATAAATCTTACCACAAAATATTTGATTTTTATGTCACACTTCAAATTCACATTTTAGACTGGGACACTGATACATTGTTGGTGGAACTGTGAACGGATCCAACCATTCTGGAGAGCAATTTGGAGCTATGCTCAAAGAGTTATCAAACAGTGCATACCCTTTGACCCAGCAGTGTTTCTACTGGGCCTATATCCCAAAGAGATTTTAAAGGAGGGAAAGGGACCCACATGTGCAAAAATGTTTGTGGCAGCCCTTTTTGTAGTGGCAAGAAACTGGAAACTGAATGGATGCCCATCAATTGGAGAATGGCTGAATAAATTATGGTATATGAATGTTATGGAATATTATTGTTCTGTAAGAAATGACCAACAGGAGGATTTCAGAGAGGATTGGAGAGACTTGCATGAACTGATGCTGAGTGAAATCAGCAGAACCAGGAGAACATTATACACAGCAACAAGGCTATACGATGATCAATTTTGATGGACATGGTTCTCTTCAACAATGATGTGATTCAAACCAGTTGTGCTGCGATGAAGATAGTCATATACATCCAGAGAGAGGCCTGTGGGAACTGAGAGTGAACCACAACACAGCATTTTAATGCTTTCTGTGAATACTTCCATGCATTCTGTTTTCCTTCTTAGGTTGTTTTTTTTTTTGTTTTGTTTTGTTTTTGTTTTTGTTTTCTTCTTCTCTTTCTAGATCTGATGTTTCTTGTGCAGTAAGATAACTGTATAGATATGTATACATGTATTGTATTTGTCATATCCTTTATCCTATCTAGCATGTATTAGATTACCTGTCATCTGGGGGTCAGGGGTGGGGGGAGGGAAAGGAAAAGCTTGGAAAAAAAAGTGGTTTTTTTTTTTTTTGCAAAGGTCAATGTTGAAAGGTCACTCATATGTTTTGCAAATAAAAAGCTTTATTAAAAAAAATAAAAAAATAAAAAAACAAATTCACATTTTAGGTGGTCTGAGGATAAGTTTTACCATTTAACCATTTGGAGAACATTGTCAACCATTGAGGAATTGAAAGGAAAGGTTTCTTCACCCCTCTATTTCTTGGAATTATTTACATAAATTTTAAACAGTAGGTCGGGGTTTAAAAGACAAGGGACAGTCTAATGAGTTTTCCTGGAAAGAATTTATAGCTTGCTGTTGCTGCTATTATTAAGTCATTTTTCCATCATGTTCAACCCCCACTGGGAGTTTTCTTGCCAAGATACTAGAATAGTTTGGTATTTCCTTCTTCCATTCATTTTACAGATGAAGAAACTGAGGCAAACAGGGTCACAAAGCTAGTGTCTGCACCTGGATTTTTACTCATGGAAAAATGTTGGACACAATGCATTGGCCATTGGACAGTTGCAATGACTGAACAACAAAGGGGAATGCTTTCTGTTGAATTTGGGATTTGGATTAAGACTTAAAGGAAACCAGGCAAGTCAATAGTCAGAATACATGAGA
>JAJPUD010001754.1:6298-31424 GCA_023553655.1 Myrmecobius fasciatus
GGTGGGCATCGGTGGGGGTCGGGCGCCGCGGCAGGACGCGTGCGTGTCGGCGGCGGTGCCCGAGGGGCCTCGGATCTTCGCCATGGAGTGGCCAGTCTTTGTGCTAGTGGGCTCGGTGAGGTCCTTAGTGCCAGCGCCGGTGACATTTCACGCGTACCGCGTGTCCGAGGGGCCGCGGCGGTGGGCACGGCCCCGATGGGTGTGGGCATCCCGGGCTGGACTCAACTTTCCGCGAGCGCTGCCAGGCTCCACCAGAGCCTCGCCGCAGAGATGCCCGGCCCAGGGGAGTGCGCTCGATGGACCCCCGCCATGCGCCCCCGGAGCCGCGGGGGCTGCGATCCGTCTAGGCTCGCCCACAGTGCCTTGGGAGTGCGGCCCCTGGCGAGCGGGGCTGCCGGGAAGCCCGGGGGTGGATCAGCGGGGTCGGCGCGGTGTCCGGGAGCAGTCCACTGCTCTGGGGGATGCTGCTCCCCGGTGTAGCAGCCGAACGGCGTTCGGGGGCCGCGAGCCGGCGGAGCGGCCCCCATTCTTTAATTGGTGCCCAAGCTGTCTTTTCAGCCACGGCACCCTCGTCTTGGAGTTTTGTGAGTTTTAAGCAGTTTGGGTTCCGTTAGTGAAATGAGGCTAGATCTCTCGTGTTATAATCATGAGAGGCTACTGAGAAATTGTCTTTTTTCCCACCCAAATCAAGAAGTAGTGCACTTTTGTTTGTGAGGCTGTCTTGGGTAAGGGCTAAGTTGTGTAATGAGGCCGTGCCTCAGTATTCAGCTTTTGTGTCCCCAAGTTCATTGCCGCTTTTCACATGGGCGCTGTATCTTGGGCACAACCCTGTTTCCTTTGCAAATACAAGTCCAAGATTAAGAGTCCTTCGGCAGTAAATGGCAAGTGTGTTAGTATGGAGACAGCACTTTGAGTTGGAAAACTTCATGAAGAAATGAGACCTTTCAACATTAAAGCTTCAAATTAAGTATGCTATTTTATGCAGAATTAATTTTATTGGTAACTAGATCAATTGCCAAGTACCTGTTTAAGGAAAAGGTCCTGGGGCAGCTTAAAGTTTTAGACATCCATATGTACTCAATTTTAAGTCATGAAGTTATAAAATTATCATTTCTCCATAACAACATCCTGCTGTTACTGTATTTAACAACAACAAATTTTTTTTTTACCTGTGTGGATGAAATAAAGATTATAAGTTCAACCACCCCCCAGGCAGTTATCTAAGGAAAATGGCTTGTTTGAAAATCTCTGCTGGCTTATCATTTGAGCACACTGCATTGCACACAGCGGTGCTTAATAAATGTTTGAATTACTGTTTTCCCTTTCCTTATTTATAAGGGTCAGATAACTTTTTCAAGTTCTTTGGTTTCTGTGCTTTACCATTCTTACTACTGAATTTCATGTTCTCTCAACTAGGGGCAGCATATTCCCATGGACTGACTGAACGTTGTTCTTGGCATCAGACTTTGTGATTCTGTCCAAGTTACTTTACCCCCTCTGGGTTAGTTTCTCAACTATGTGGTAAAAAATGGAAATTATAATACTTACCACCTATCTGTAATGGATGATTGTTGTGTATTGCTGTTTACATGATGTCTTCTCAGTTGAAACATGTGTTTGAATCATTACTGTTGCTGAATATGGGATATGGTTAAATTTCATAAGGAATGTCAGAGATTATAAACTCTTAAATTTCATGGAAGTCTTAATGGTAGTAAAAGGATGAATAATGTTAAATGGGTTTTAAAGTTTAATATACAAAGCAGATGGTAAGGTTTGCTATAAAACAGAGGGCAAACAAAGGAATTAATGTGTTGGTATTATTTGGGATTGAGACAGAGAATGAAAAACTACCACAGAGTATAAAGTAAAATAAAGATATATTGTGAGTTATGGAATTATCTTTAAAGATAATTTCTACCATAAGAATATCTTCAGAATATAAACTCTTAAGATTGTATTTTTGGGGATCTTATTTCTATTTTGGAAGTATTTCCCAAGTCTGAAATCATTCAATAAATTAATTGCCCTTACTTAGTAGCTCGAGTTACTTTCTAAAGAATATTCTTAACAGTGAACATGGAAATGATTTCAGATTTAGAAAAAGTGAGACCAAGTGCCTAGCTATATGAAATACTGAAACTTTGTTAGAATGTAATTCACAGGGAGTGGAATTCATTATAAGGTTTCCATGAAAGGGGATTTAGTTACTGATGTAGCAAAAAGACATCATCATAGATATTACTTACAAGGGTTTCTAAAATATAGCTCCTGAGAACAGTATTATGATAAGGTTCTAATGTTCTTTCTTGAATTATTAACAATCTATTAAATTATTATTTTTATGCAACTGAAGTGTTTAATACTTGTATATTTTCTATTTTCTTTGGCTGAGTGTTTGTCAGAGATAAAAGCCCTCCTCTTCCAGAGTCTCCCTTCTTCCCTCAGCAAACCCCTCTCTGTCCCCTCTCCCCCTTTATCCCACCTCTCTTATTCTCTCAGACCTAAGTAGTTCTTCAACCTTCTTTAAGACTATCTGGTCTCTACACTGCATTTATTTTTTATATACTAATTTATGTGTGTCTTTTCTTCCTTATTGAAGGAAGCATTGGTTCCTCAAGCAGGAAGTATGTTTGCTTCTTTTTTATATTTCCAGGACTTAATCTGTGCCTGGCCTATAATAAGTATTTAAATGTCCATTCATTTCAGGTGATGAGAGTACACATTGAAGCCTTCTTGTTATGCTATTCTTAGGGTCTGTGTTATGACTTGACACTGTTAAATATTTCTTGGGGAAAACCAACCAATTCCTTAAGACTGGTTACAAGATGGGTTTCCTTGAATTTATATTTGATTGGTTGTATTATAGAGCAGTAACAGTGTACTTTTAGTACAAGTATGTTGGCTTGTTAAGCAGTCTGATTTGGTATATTAATGTCTAGTGGATGCTTGGCTCTTGTTACCAGTATCCTAGAGTTATCCACCATCTGTTGTGTCTCACACTTGCTTAACAGTAATAATAATAATAATAATAAATAGCATTTGTCCTGTTATTCCCTCATAATTTACAAAACTGTTTACTCACAGTAAGCCTGTGAGATAGGTAACCCAAGTACTGTTATTTTTATTTTACAGATGCTCTGAATGCCAAGCTGGTACCATACAGGGTACATTCTAGGTATGTACCCTGCCAGTACTTCTGAATGCCCTTCAGGTCTGGCATACCATGTTGAAATACTGTTTTTTGTGTCATTAGCTGTAGTCCATTGAAAAGTAATTCATGGCTTAAAAGAGCTAATATACCTTCCTAATATATTCAGTGTGCTACCAGGAGAGTAGAAATATCTGGAGAACTGATTCAGTTAATAGGATGTGGCCTCAGACAGTGTGCCCCTGGCCAAATTACAAGCCTGCTTGCCTCAGTTTCTGTCAAATGAGCTGGAGAAGGACATGGCGATCCATTCTAGCCTCTCCGCCTCCGCCCAGTACAGCCAGAATGGGGTCTTGAAGGTTCCAAACCAGACTGAAATGACAGAAAGAATGGAGTCAGGGAAGCTGAGAGGTGGAGACAGTCGTAAATGTGAGGGACAGCCTGTGGAAGTGGGGTGTTTTATGGGAGGAACCTGAGAGAGGCCAGTGTCTCTGGATTGTCAGGAGGGACTTCTGAAGCCAAATGAGATTTTTTATATTTGATCCTGGAGGAGGCTGGGAGTCCTGCAGTTGATTGAATCAGAGGGTCCTCTGTGTGGGGTGGTTAAGTCTGCTCTTTGAGAAGGGCTCTTTGGAGCAAGGAAGAGACTTGGGATGGGGAATCAGCAGGCCAGTAATGGCAGTGGTCCAGGCTTGCATAGGGATGGTAGAGCCCATGGAGAAATCCAAGAGTTATTGGGAAGGGATCATCGGTAACATGTAGTGACTGATGGGCTCTGGGGCTGGGGAAGTGAAAGAGAGAAATAATTTCATACAGGTAAGTAAGTTTGGGGTTAGAACCCAGACCTCAGGTCTAGTGCTTTTCCCACTATATTGTACTGACACCCTTTATTGTTAATTACTAGTAATCGTTTTTAATGTAAATCTTGGTACACAGATTTGACTCTATATAGCTAAGTAGACCTGTCAGATTTTCAGCTTAATATACTGCTAGGACTACTTGACACAGTAATATAGCATAATGGTATTGCAAATTATGAAGTGATCTTTATATTCCTTTAAACATTTAATAAGCATCTACTCTATCCAAGGTACTGGAAATATAAAGACAAATGAAAAACTTTTGAGTTTAAGGATCCCACATTCTCCTAAGGAATGTTGTATGGACATAGATTAGTAAATGCAAAGTGATTTTAGGTAGAGCACTAAAAAACTGAAGGTTGATTAAGGAGTTGGTAATTGAACTTTTTTTCTTTGATAATACCTTTTTCCTCCCCTAAATACATACAAAGATAGTTTTCAACATTCATCTTTTTTTTTTATTAAAGCTTTTTATTCACAAAACATATGCATGGGTAATTGTTTTCAACATTGACCCTTGCAAAATCTTCTGTTCCAAATTCCACACCCCCCCCATGGCAGGCAGTCCAATACATGTTAAATATATTGAAATATATGTTAAATCCAATACACACATATTTATAGTTATCTTGCTGCACAAGAAAAATTGGATCAAGAAGGAAAAGAAAAAACCTGAGAAAGAAAACAGTGCAAGCAAAGAACAACTGAAAGAGTGAAAACGCTATGTTGTAGTCCACACCCAGTTCCCACAGTCCTCTCTCTGGATGAAGAGAGCTGTTTTTTTCACTGAACACTTAGAACTGGTTTGAATCATCTCACTGTTGAAGAGAGCCACATCCATCAGAATTGATCATCATATAGTTTTCTTTCAACATGCATCTTTGCAAAACCTTGTGTCCTAAATTTTTCTCCCGTCCTTCTCTCCTTTCCCTCCCTTAGACAACAAGCAATTTGATATATATGTTAAAAATATGCATTTCTTTTAAACACATTTCCATAACTGAGCTGAATTTTGAAGGAAGAGAAGGGGTTCTTACAACTTAGATTGAGGGAGTTCACTCTAGGCTCAGAAGTGAAACATGGAATATGGAGTTGGGGATTGGCTGGAGTGGGGTGGGGTTCAGCAAAGCCGTCAGGAGAGTAATATAAAATGTGCTTGGAAAGGTACTTTGGAAACATATTGTGGATTGGCTTAAATGCTAGTCTGAATCTCATGAGAAGAGTCAGATCTGTTCCTTAAAAAGATTATTTTGTCATCTCTGTGAAGATGGAGCTGAGGATAAAGAAATTGGAAACAAGCAGATTAATTAATTAGCTGTTCCAATGGTCTGTGGGAGAGAGAATGAAGCGTTTGGAGAGTTGTGAAGGTAAGCTGGACAGGACTTGGATGTGAGGGTGAAGTATAGGGAGAGTCAAAAATGAATTTGACATTATAAACCTAGGTGATTTTTGTGGTGGTAGTGTCCTTACCAGAATTAGGAAAATCTGGGGAGAGAAGTTGATGGGGAAAAAGAAGATGGACTTTCTGAGTTTGAGATGCCTTGAGCCATCTAAGTGGAGACATCTAGCAGATGCTCGGTGATGCAGAAATGGTGTTGGGGCTAAAAGTGTTAAAGATAGACAACAATGAGTTTTAATATATTTAAGGATCTGAATCTTTGCCCTAACAAAGCT
Source organism: Myrmecobius fasciatus (assembly GCA_023553655.1). Classification (NCBI taxonomy): domain Eukaryota; kingdom Metazoa; phylum Chordata; class Mammalia; order Dasyuromorphia; family Myrmecobiidae; genus Myrmecobius; species Myrmecobius fasciatus. The sequence goes on from JAJPUD010001754.1 coordinate 11,984, forward strand.
GTATCTGTTAAGTATAAGGTCAAATTCTTCAGTACCTCAAAAGGTTTCTTTGGTGTGTTATGACAGATTTCGTTTCCTCCTCATCACTGTTGTGGTGAGAGCTTGCTAGAGCTTGCCATTCCTTGAGTTGTAAGAGTTTTTACCAGACTAGATGTTAGAAGACATAAGGAAAATACACATTAGAAGATAAAAATTTCCTGCATCTCTCTAGATCTAGAAATTAGAATAAATATGCACATTTTCTTCTACTATGTTAGCAACCAGCCTTCAGTTAATTCAAGTATTGAGACTTATTTGAGAAAGGTGATATTAATTTGATGATAAACAGTGGAAGTAGATTTTAAAAGTAACTTCTATAAGATTTTATTAGCAAGGGAAAATATTAGCTGTTTTAAAATAATTTTATTAACTAGAATTCTGATCTACCATATTTATCAGTGACAAAAGATCACACATATCCTGGATTTGAGTTTTATACTCAACTCTGGTTATACTTTTACCCCAGAATTGTGATGGGGGGGGGGCTTAGTTTGTTAAAGGGATATGGAGTACTTGGGAGAATAGAAAGACAAGTCAGTACGAGAGAAAATGGGAAAAGTATAATTGAACTATGATTCTTTGTCCTGGAGAATATATCTCAAGGAAAAATCACTGTTCTTCCATGAGTTTGAAGGTTTATTAGTAGGATAGTTAATAGTTTTTTCTCTTTTCAGAGCAGAATTATGATTAAGATCCCTTATGTACAATCAGATGGATATAGGTGGCTGCATTGGTTCAAATGCATTTCTTCTTCCTCTTCTTTGAATAAAACTTGACTGTGGCCATTAGTCACTTTTAAAGCATATTTTATATATGCATAAACACAAACACATATACACAAATGCCAGTGTGGAATATTGAATAGAGAGCTGGTCTCTTAGGTGACTTGGATTCAGATTCCACTGCCACTAACATAGACCTGGTGGTGTGGTCCTGGGAAAAATCTGTCTTGAGATTTTTTGGTAGCAGATAATATACTTTGGTAATGGGAGATTCCTCACTGGGAGTTTCCTGTACTTTGGGGTATTCTAGGCATGGACCAACATGGGAAACATGAGAGAGTATTTTCTGATGGTTGGGGAAATCTCCATGGAAGCGGATGCCATTAAGGGGGGGAAGGGGGGAGATGGGCCGTTCCTTTTCTGGAGGAAGGTTAAATAGAAATAAGTGATGCTTAATTACCTGTGAAGCAGCATCTTGGATTTAGAGCCAAGAGCCCATGGCTTCTTCACCTTTGTGTACGTGCCTCTTGGCAGTCTGGTGAAGCCCACTGATGCTTTCTTAGAACTTTTTTTTTTTAAATGAATAAAATAAAATAAAAATTAAATGCAAAAAAGGTGTTTTTTCCTTCAGATATGTTCTCCAGGATAAAGAATCATAGTTCTATTATGCTTTTCCCATTTTCTGTCTTAGTGGCTTGTCTTTCTACTCTACCAAGTACTCCATATTCCTTTAAACAAAATAAATCAATCAATAAATAAAATGCATTGTATTATGGAGGAAATTAAATATGTAGAAATGCAGTTACCAGGTGTGTGTATATATTTTGTCAGTCATTGCAGTTGTGTCTGTCTCTTTGTGACCCCATTTGTCTGTTTCTTGGCAAAGATACTTGAGTGCTTACCATTTCCTTCTCCAGCTCATTTTATAGATAAAAGAAACCGAGGCATACAAGGGTACAGTGACTTGCTCAGGGTCACATTGCTAGACAATGTCTGAATCCAGCTTCAAACTTGAAAAGACAGGCTTTCTTGACTTGAAGGCCTGGCACTATCCAGTGCACCACCTTAGCTGCACATACACACAGATCACATCGTGTTCTCAATACTCAGTCAGACCTAAGGTTTAGAGCTGGAGGTGAGGCAATAGTCTCAGAAAGTGACTCAGCTAGATGCTGCTGCCATGGGACCCAAGTCTAGTGATTGCCAAATGGAATGTCCAAAAAGGAGAATGACTACAACTGCTTGTACTCTCGCACTAGAATTCCAGGACATTTCCTAGAATTTCATCTTGTTTTTTCAGGAGCATTGTCTTTTGCTCTTGTAGATTTTGCTTTAGAGTACTACATTTTCTGGTGTGTCTTTTACATTCAAAGAATAGTGGAGTGGGGAACTTCAGAGGGTCTGTTCTTCAGCCTTTTGGCTCGCCCATAACTTCTAGGATTAAAACCTCTCTGTCATCTGGTGCTGGTTCCAGTGTCCTCTCCATGGTCTCATGCAAGTCTTTATCCTGCTTGGTTTTCAAGCTGATATTTAAGGAATAAAAAGCTGCAACATTCCCATTATTGTGACTGATGTGAAAATCTCCCAGTGCTGGCTCCAGGCACCCAAACTCGCTTAGGCCATGCATTCATTGTTGCTTAACAACTTTCCCCAGGATATAGTAAACTTCAGATACTTTATAAATGTGAAAGTAGTTGGTTGTTTTATGATCGTGATAACAACCAAGAAGCTGCCGACTCTTTGTCCCCTGGCCTTATGCCTCATTGACGGGCTCCACGTGGGTCCTTGGAATACCAGGTACTTCCAGGAACGAGCCTGAATATGTGCTGCTTAGCCTGGCTTCTGAGCTCATTGTGCTCTTGGTCAGCAGCCTTACCTGGGAAAGCACCTGACCTTTTGGGGCTTTGGTTTCCTAGTGGATAAAATGAGCAGGTTGGATTAGGTGGTTTTTCTGGAGGAAGCCCTGCAGAGGCTGGAAGTGGTTCTCTAACTTTCTGTAAGCCACTTAGCCTCCTGGCACCATGTTGTCCTCCTCCCTAGAAAGCCAGCCAGTCTCTCAGAAGCCTCTTTCAACTCCCCAATTATGTTCTTCTGAAAGGATCCTTTGCAAAGCCAATTATTGTAGAGAGAGCAGCTTCCTGATAAACAAGGGCACAGATGCGGCTGTGTCCCCCCCCCCCATCCACACCTGCCTTCGTCCCACTTGTGCCTGCTGCTCCAGAACTGCCCATAGCTTCAGGGTCCATGCTCACTCCTGCTCTACCTCAGATCCAGTCTATTTGTCTTGAATCTGCTATCTCCTTAGGTTCTTTGGCTGCTTGTCTGGTGAACTGCCCAGAAAAAAGGAAGGGACCAAGGTGGAAGAATCTTCTAGTATAAAGTCCCTCCAAAATCTTAGTGCCGTTTTCTAAATGTGAGTAGTAGTTGGTTGCTTTGTTTCAATTTATGTATATATGTATGATTATAAATACACCCATATAGTTACATGTGTATATACAGCACAGTGTACATACACATAGGGACACACGTACATGTATGTGTTAATATTAAGATTGGTCCAGTTTTTTAGTATTTTATTTTAGCATTGAATTCAGGATATCCCCAAAATCTTAGCACAGTTTTAACTAGCTATTAGAGCTACTTAAGCCAAAATGAGAGTAAATATCAATCAGTGGGATATAGCCAGCTCCTGAGCAGCAGCAGCAACATTAGTCCTCCTCAGGAAAGGTGAGATGACTTGTTCAAAGTCAGAAGGTATTTATTGCTAGAGGTGAAATTGGAGCTCAAGGCCTCCACAGCCAGTGATATTTGCACTGTGCAGTGCTTCCTCTGGAAAAATCCCAGAATTGTAGAGCTAAAACAAAGTTTGTACATGTGTGTGTTTGCATGCGCACACACACACACACAGTACCAGACTATTTATTCCAGGACTGTATGGCCAGATTGAAAGACGCTAGACCTATTCTAATACCAACAGTGTTAGACTCAACAACTAACAGTGTTAGTCTCGCCATATGAAGTGTGTAAGATCTATGTCAGCATTCAAATTGTTTAAATGATGGTGTTTCACAGTATCTTGCTAATGAATGGTACTTTGGCAGGCAGTACATTTCAGAGCCTTCTTCAGAAGGGTATTATTGCGTTAATATAATACTGATAAACAATAGACTCCTCAGAAATAGTTTTTAAAAGCATATTTTATATTTATTGGTGATTGAATTTTGTTTATTCAAAGGAAGAGCTATTTTTTAAGCAAAATGAAGTGATGGTTCACTCATTTTAGTTCTTTTGCAGGTTGTATCTTAAATTGAGATCATAGATGACAGTTGTACTGTAAATTGGATAAATTTAAATACATAAAGATTTGTTTGAATGTATTTGATGGTCTAGCTTTTTAGGAATTATTTTATATTTGGTTCTTTAACATTGGGAACTATCCCCAGTTTTAATTTGTTTCTATAATTACATAAAAGAAATGCTTTCTCTTAGAAGTAAGGGCTCATTATCTTAATAGGTATCATATTCTGTATTAATGTTTTATATGCTACTTTTCAGGGACTTCAACATTCTACTAACGATTAAGTGGCTTAGTAGAAAACATCAAGTTTGATTTCATATTATACTTTAAAATTCATTTTTAAAGAAACTCACTTTCCCAAAATGGCTAGATTTTAATTGAAATATTTCTATAAAAATAGTTTATTTGTAATTGGAATTTCTTCTATTACGAAATTCCTGTTTGCATTGCATTTTATGACAACTTTATGAACTGTAGGTATTGCAAATACTAATAATCTCATTTCACAGATGACTGAGAAGTGAATTGACTTGCTCAAGGGAACACAGAATTAGGATTGAAATTCAGATCTCTCTTGATTCCAAGATCTATTACAACATATATTTTTTCTGAGTTGATCCTTGCATTTCAAAGTAAAATTGGATGTGTAGCTATTGAATATCTTGAACTTAAAATATATCTTGTACATCTTAAACTCAGTGGGTTCCAGATTCAGCCAATCACCCAGGCTTGTCACTTCATTGTCTTCCTTTACTTCTCATTGACTCTTATTTCCCCATCTTCTTCCATTTCCAAACTGTTGCCACGGCCTGCTAAATTTACCTCCCTAACATCTCTAGTACTCACTCCCCTCTCTCCTCTGATGCTAGATTAATTTAAGCATAGAATATTTTGGGGTCTGAAATATATTGATGGAATAAATAAATATGTCCATTCTATGTGGAATTACATAACTTTGGTTTGGTATTCCTTTACTTTAATTATGAGATTTTCAAAAAGAGAAATAGAATGGGTACTGTTCTCAAAGATACTTGTAAGTTAAATACTTCCAACATTTGCATATATAAGTTGTCAGTATATTTTAATCCTAAAATATTCCTTACACATGGCTTGAGTTTAGTAAATGCTTGTTAAATTGAAAGAGGGGATATCAGGGAAATTTTTGGAACAAAGAAACAGAAGTTAATTTTCCTTCCTATAAAAGTCACATGTAATTTTTTGTTACATATTTTTTTCTTTTAATGTTTTAGAGGTGAAAATATCAATAGCCTTGAAGCTCTCTTCTGAAAACTCTTGGTCATATTGTATAGAAAAACCGGGCTTCTTTAGAACATTATTTGGGAAGAAAATGTGGAAAAACCTTGGATTTGGAGTCAGAACCCATGAATTTGAAACTGGGCTTTGTTGTTACTACTTTAGTTCATGATCTAGGATACATCTCCTAAATTGCCTGAACCTTGCTTTCTTCATCTATCAAATGTTAGGCTATTTTGCTAAGATCCCTTCTAGCTCAAAATACTGTCAGACTTTTAAGGTAAAAACCTATGTTAAAGAAAGGGGATCCAGTTTCTCATCTTGCCTACCACTAAACTGCTGGATGACCTTTGAGAAGTCACTTACCTGCTTTATGTCCCGATTTCTTTATCTGTAAAAAGAAAAAAAGCTGTATTTGTTTTACATAACTTCCTTTTAACTTTCCTGCCTCACATTTCCCTTGAGGCCCCAAATTTTGCTATGTATTGTCATAATTCTTAAGCATGGACAGAACCAATTAGACTAAGCTTGAGCTTTTCCCTCCAATGCCCCAACTGTTTTCTACTCAGAGCTCATGTGATCTCCCTATCCCAATGGTTTGGGTCTGGGCCTCTGTGGGCCCTTCAGTTTGGGGCAGACAGAGCTGCACACACTGCTTTCATGACCAGGGAGTCAGTCACCAGTTGTCCTTTGGTAAGATGGAAGGCCACCAGAGTTTACTATTTACCTTGCTACAATACCTGCAAACTACTGGGCTCTGCCATCCTCCCTTTCATAGCACTAGAAGGATCATTACCTTTCCACCTGCCTTATATCACATAATAAATCCTTAATAAATGCTTTTAAAAAAATTTTCATTTCTTCTACTGTCCATTTTTCTGTTTATCTAGGAAAGACCTAGAAAGTTCCTAGGTTCCAGTGGTAGCTAATTCCCCAGACTTAAGTTATAAAGAAGATACATTGGAAAAGGAGTTCTATATATCTAGGAAATCCCAAGACTAGTCTTTTATCTTTATAATATAACTCAAATAATAGCTTTATGTGTTGCTTAATAACTTGTCACTATTTAAAGTGCACTGAAGAGTTTTTGGAATGTTTAGAATATATTCTCTTCCTGTATTATTCTGAGGGCTGAATGAGCAGTTAGGATGGCACTGATGAGACAACTTGACTCTGAAAATTTGGAGTTATTTTTTCTCTCAGTGCTCACTTGGGATACTGATAGGTCCTATCTCCCCTTTCCCCCTTTTGAAAATTACTATTTCCAAGGTTGAGTTTTTTCCTTTACTTTCTTACTATATGGGAAAGTGTGTCTGTAGTTCTCAAAAGAACTGTTCTGAAAGGTTCAAGAGCAGTTTTCTGTTGTATTTAACAAATTGTTGAGTGTTTACTTTAGATTTTGTGCTAAAATTCTACAGCTCAGGCTACATGTTGGTTGTTTCAAGTAGCCTAATTATGGTATAGAGCCCTAAATCTGCTGCGTTTAATGTAAGATGTATCCAGTGTGTATGCAAATAGTTTTACACAGAGAATTGAACAAAGCATTAGCTTTCCTAGCAAATTTATGAAGAGAGCTTTGATACTTGTACTTTGAGAGGTACTCAGAGCAATAAAGGAGAAATTTTCTGCCCCAAAAAGTAGTGATTTGAGAAGTGGGGCTTCTCATATTTTTATGTAATAAAAAAGATTGTAAAAAGCATCTGGAAAAACAAGCTATGGTAACAGTAATTGAATCTGATTACGAGGACTTGGCAAAAAGCATGGAGTATAAAAATTATGGTTAGTGTTTCCAAAGGGAAAATATTTAGTAACCTTTGCAATATTGTTTCTTTTTAGAAACACTGATAGAGGCATGAAAGTAGAGCAAAATATGTAGGTTGGTTGTGAATTTTTTGTTATTATAGACAGTCTTGGTGGACACAAGTATAAATTAAAATGTCTTTTATCAAGCTGTGGATGTTTACAAACCATAGCTCTACCATAACCTTTTAAGGCAAGTGTATAAATAATTTTGTACCCATTTCATGGATGAGGAAACTTAGGCTCAAAGAGATTGTGACTTGGGATCTTGGAATTATAGGTGGTATCCAGTAGTGGAGCTATGATCTGAACATAGATCTCTTGATTCCAAATTTAACTCTTTACCTCTTTGTCTCATTGACTCTGTGTCATAATTTATGCCCAGTGTAGCTATCTATGGCAATTAAAAAATATATATTGCAAAGAGTTTCCCTGTGACAATTACTTTGAATTCATAGCCATTAAAAAAAATCACAGTATATATATATAGCATATATATGTATATACATATAGTATATATATATGTATATATATATATATAGTATCAGTGGAATAATTATATAAAATATTTGGGGAAGGAAGAGAACTAGAGATCTTTTATGTAAAATTAACTTTAATGTTCACATAAATTGGCCAGGAAATTAAAGTTTGGAGCCAGTTAAAATTTCCCCTTCTCCCTCGGGTTTCACAGTTGTTACTAATAGACTTATACCACTTGGGAAGTAGGAATATTATTTTCTTCACACAGATGGCATTGCCAGCATAGGATTCTAGCAGTACCTAATGAGTTTCACAACTATGTTAGGTGATTTTCTAATCGCACAAATTTGGTATGTTTTGTAAGATATACCTGGTTGTGACACAGGGAACTAGTGTTTTAAAGTGGCTTAATTTTGGGTATTTTGCAGTTTCCAAAAATTTGGGTGTATACATTATGTGTAATGTTGGTACCTCACAGATTTTGCCCTTCAGTGTACCAATCTTTGGGCAGTTGATATTTTGAGTCTCTTAGAATCACTGAAGGCTATTTCTAATTCAAATACATTCAAGCTGTGCCATTGACCTACTGCTCTACTTTCTGTCATCTTTTAGCTCAGTTATCAGCTGCTGTTCCTATTCCTGGTTATGAGCTAGATCCTTCTCTCAATCTAGTATTTTGAAGGAGCTCTGAAGATCCTTTTGGCATGGGAAAAGATGTGACTAGGTGCAGCTGGCAGGTGCTTCTTTCAACCCTGCGCTTCATTTCTGATACTTGTCAAGATTGGGCAGGCCATAGCTAATAACCAAAGAGCTGGTTCTATTGCCAATCATCCTATTGGTGGGAGGGATACTTTTTCTTTAGCTGACCAGTAATCCACAGCTAGCTACAATTTCCTGAAAAGTACTCTGTTTTAAAACTTCCCACACTTCCAAAGCCTGGACTGAGATGTGTATTGTTCTCTTTATTAATTAAAATAATTTGCTATCTGGTTTGATTTTCAGGAATTGTAAGGACTCACCGTTGAAATCATTGGCTGCTTTCTAAATATATTTGGAGATGTTAACATTAGTTCTAGAGACATTTGGGGTGTTTTGTAAAATACAAGATGAATGTTTTCCTTTCTTCTATCCTTATCTCCCAACTTAATGTAATGGTAATTCAGGCAATTCTGAGAGTAGGCAGTGTTATATTGGAGAATGCCTGGATTTGTACTGACTGAAGGGATTATTTTTACCACTGAATAGTGAAGGTAATTTTGATATCTTTTTTTCCCTGAGGCAATGGGGGTTAAGTGACTTGCCCAGGGTCACACAGCTAGGAAGTGTTAAGTGCCTGAGATCATATTTGCTCTCAGGTCCTCCTGACTTCAGGGCTGGTACTCTATCCACTGTGCCATCTAGCTGCCCCTAATTTTGATATCTTAAAATGTATGTTTTATAAGGTGGTTATATGACTTTTAATTGCTTTTGTTAATAATTGGTGCTCGGACTCTGCAACAGATTTGTTCCTTATATTAGTAATAAAGATTGTATAACCTTGAAGTTGAAGTAGACAACAGTGAAAGCAAACAAAAAGCTACAAATGAAATTCTTTGGTTTTCCTATCTTTGTTCATTGGAAAATGTTTATATATATATAGGACAAGAAGAATTGTTTAGATTTATAGTTGGAAGGTAGTCCAGTCACTTCATAGGTTGGTAGAGCCTTGCAGTTCAAATGTAATTTACTGTATTACCCTAGGGAAGACACTTAGCTTATCTGATTCAGTTTTCCCTGTTGTAGAATGGGGGTGATAATTGCTTCCATATCCCAGGATTGTTGTAAGGATCAAATGAGATAATATTTGCAAAGCATCTAGCACAGTGCCTGGCTTTTAAGAAATGCTTGTTCTTTCCCTCCTCTTATTTTACAGATGAAGAAGATGAGGTTCAGAGTGGTCAATGGTAGAGGAGCACAAGCTCTCTACTTGGAAATCCAGTGCTCTTTTAATTATCCCCCAAATCTCCTGGCTTTTAGCTTTTAGCTCAGAACACATGATTGAAAAAAACAATGAGGTTTTATACCTTACTTGAATAATACTGTGAATATTTCTTTAATTCAGCATTCACCACCTTCCCCCCCAAAGAATAATCAACAGAAGAGCCATATGGATTGTAAGAACATAATACATATATGTATATATATACACATTATATATATTATATACTGTATTATTAAATAATATTTATTACATTAAATATTAAATATATTTAATATTAAATAACTAGTGGATTTTTCATTTTCATGATGAAGGACAAAGGCAGTAGGATAGATAATATTGGATTATCCCAATCCAGATTTGGCTCTAAACATTATTTTCACCTATATATTATATATCTATTAGGAATTGAGGGGAGCTGGTATGATTTTATTTACCTGTTATTTGACTCAGGCTAATTTGATGGCATTCAGGAAGAACTCATTGTCACTTAAGCGGGTGACTGAAGGAATCATTTCACCTTTGACTTTAAAATTTGATATGTATAATCTATAAAGTAGGTAATTTACAGTTTGCATATAAACACCAAGCAAGAAATCAAAATATTTCATGTCACAAAATTTTATTTTATTAATAGAAGATGTGAACTTGTTCTTGAATTATTATGACATCTCAAAAATATGACATTTCTGTCAGTAACAGTTTATAGAACTATTTTATGTTTCTGGCCTGGATTTGCTGAATGTGAAAGTTGCAAGGAATTTAACTTACAGAAAAAAAAAACCCACAATTTTCTAGACAGCTGGAGACGAAATAGGCGTCAGTGGCTGCTAAGGATAATTTAGGAATGAATTGAAGTTATAGAGCCAATAGCAACCCAAGATGGTTGTATGTGAGTACATTCATGAGGATGGTGCAACATAGCATCGAGGTAAGCCAAAAGCTTTGAAACTTAAAACTAGTGCTGCCTCATCCCTTGCTTGAGACCAGTGAGATTTATATTGGCTTTGAATTTGTATTACTACTTGTGGACATGGCAGACTAGAAAAATATTTTTTAAATATTGTGGTACTTAATAAAATTTTAGTAGTACTATTAATTCAAAGTCTACTAGGAAAAACTTTTCAAAAGGTGTATTACTAGATCTTATTGTTGAAGGGTTTTTTGTAGTTTATGTTTATTTTGGAAAGGTTATATTCATTGCGTATCCAAGGCATATATATCCATTAATTTTCCTCATGTTCTTTTCGCTAAGTTAAACTCCTATTGCAAAGTATTGTTTATATCACCTTCCATGTAGCATTTTTCTGGATAACTTGAAATCTTTCAGAAATTTTTGGTGCAAATGCCATATTTTTCTGCAGCTATAGCTTTGCCATTCTTGAGCTTATTAGGAAAAGGAAATGAAAGGAGAGACTAAGGCAGCAGCCTCAATAGTTGTCACTTTTTCTGTCAGCATGTTAGAAGAAAGCACTTTGTATTGATGGGCATAGCTGGGTGGCAGTAGGGGAAAGGAAGGGGAGAAGGAGAGTGGGGAGACAGAAGGGAAAAGGAGGAAGCATTGTGTTAATAAGCACTTAGGAAACATCTAGTGTGGGGTAAGCTGGGAATACAGAGATAAAAGTAAAAGTCCTGGCTTTCCCAGAGCTTATCTTGAATTGGAGGAGATTATACCCCACCACACTCACAAAAGCCAGTGCAGAGGAGGGAGCACTGACCCTGCACTGGGGAACCAGTAATGGCACTTGAAAGATTCTCTTGAATCTTGAAAGGGTCTTGATAGATTCTCAGCTTGTGGAAGTTCTTGGAGGGGTGGGGGGGAGAAGGCACAGGTTGCACAGCCCTGTACAAAAGCATGGAGATGAGAAATAGCTTGCTGCATGTTAGGAAGAGTAAAGAGGTGAGTTTGACTGGACTGAAGTGCTTATGTAATGTGTGATGTGATTGAAAAGGTAGAATGGGCTCAGGCTGTAAATGTCAAACAGAATTTATCTTTGACCCTCAAGGTAACAAAAAGGACTCAGATATGAGCTCTAAGAGAATCACTTTGGTACCTGTGTAGATGTCCTGGAGTGGAGACGGGAGGGGGGAGACACACCAGTTAGGAGATGTTTGGAGTATTTTAGGTGAGAAATACTGAACAAACAAAGGTATTGGTGATGTGAATAGAGAAAAAGCAACATAGATGAAGGTTTTTATGGTTGTTGAAATGACCAGATTGGCTTTGGGTGAAGGATAATGAACATGACACCCCAGTTGTTGCCTTTGGAGACTTGGGAGAATAGTAGACAAAAATAGGAAACTTGAGATGGAGGTCAGGTTTGGGGGAAAGATGAATTTTGTTTTGGACATAGTTTGAGATGCCTATGGAACATCTGTTTTAACCGTGTCCTATAATCACTTGGTGATATACCCCTGGAAGCTCAGGAAAGAGACTAGGGCTGGCTGGGTGGATCTGGGAATATTCTGCATAGAGAAAATAAGTGAACCCATGGGAGCTAATGAGGTCACCAATTCTTCCTTAAAGAGAACCCTTAGCCCCATGTAGTCGCTCTTTCTGGTGGACATAGATACGAAGTGTGCCTTCATTTAAAAACTACCAGGTGTGCTTAGAAAAAGCACACATGAAAGTAATTTAGTTTAAAAATGTCTTTTAAGTTCTGTCCTAACACTAGAGTTAGGGTTTTGAGGACAAGGCACTATTTATCTGTGCACCTGAATCACTCTGGGATTTATAAAAGAAAATACCTCAATTTGAAGTCTTGTCTTTCCCTACTTGTATGGACAAGTTGCTTACTTAACCTTTTTAGTTTCTCTATCTTTAAAATAGATATAATACTTTAATATGATTGTTGTAAGGCCCAAATAAAGTAATGTGTATAAAATATTTATAGTCCTTAAGCAGTGTATGTCAACTATTATCTATTAAGTGTCAACTATTATTAATAAGAATAATATGCCTTGTCCCAGTTTATAATTTTTCAAGGCATAATCTTATTGTGGAATAGGAATAGCAACACTTTTTTTCTGGGATAATTAGGTGCTACTTGTTTCCATATAAGTGGAATTTTCCAGGTAACTGAATCTTCTATATTTAAGTATCCTACAGTTTTAGATTTAGTTTAGAGTTTTTGTTTTTTGATAAGTCAACTAGCATTTATTATTAAGCACTTAGTATATGCCCGGTAGGTAGCTAAGTGCTGGGGATGCACTTGATCTCTGTCTTCAAGTTACACTATCCTAATGGAGGAGTCAAATAAACAAATCTATACGTACAAGATATACAGGATAGATTGAAGGTTATCTTGATGCAGGGCACCCAGGGGACCTGGAAGAATATGTGGAGTGGAAGAAAGCTTCAGAAAATGGTGGCTAAGGTATCTTATCTAAAACTTGATTTATTTGTCCACCTTCTGAAATCAAATACATTTAGGTTGAGTTTGAAATGTTTATGGAATGCCTAGTTTAAGGTGTCCAAGAGGTCATGTAAAAATGGAACTCCAGAGAGAGGTTGGGGTTGGACACATAAATCTGGTAGTCATCTACATAGAGACAGTGGAACTCTTTGGAACTGGTGAGGAAATGACTCAACAGAATTTGAAATGCTGCTGCTCTACCCACTGCACCATCTGGCTGCCCCAACCTCCCCCCTTGTAAATTTCCCCATTACTGTTGAAGTCCCTATACTCCCAGTCACCCAGACTTTCCACCTGGGTCTTCCTTAGCTCCTTCCTTTCTCTCCACAGACACATCTAGGCTCTTGCCAGATCTTATCCTTCTATCTTCAGCACCTTTTCTGAATGGTCCCTTATCTTCAGGCACACGGTGGCCAGGGTTGTGTCTTTTTAATCATCTCCTATCTTTTTTTGGCAATAGCTTTATGGTGGTTCTCCCAGCCTCTGTTCATGACACCCATTCTTTCTGAGCTCTTCTCTGAGCTCCTCTGATTTCCTGTTAGCTCCAAGATTAAATGTGAAGTCATCTGTTTGACTTTTAAATCTTCTATCTCTGTCTTTGTATGTCCTTCTTTCTCTGTTTCTCTCACGCACAAACCCCACCTCCCTCATACACGTGTACTCACGTCTCCCCTTGAAAATGTCTGCCTCCCATGCTTTTTGTTTTTTCCTGGCTTCCTTAAAGTTAACTCAAATTAACCTTTTCCCTGTTCCTTTTAGTACTTTTTTCCCAAGATTTCTTTCCATCTACTTGCTTATCTTATATGTATATATATGGGTTTCTTTTTCATGTTATCATTCCCTTTAAAACATGAGGGTTGGAACCAATATTTTTGCTTTCCTTTGTATCCTGAGTGCTTAGTATAGTGCTAGCATCTGGTAAGTACTTGATAAAATGATTGGAAACCTATTGTAATAGTAAGAGGAAAAATAAATGTATGTTGATTTATTAACTTAAGCCAACTGTGATTAGGAAGGTTAGTTTGATTACTTGCTTTCCTAAGGTAAGGTGGGGGGGGGGGGGGCGGAAGGGGAAGTTAAGGTGGGAAAAACATAAAGCAAAGCATAAAAGTATTTAAGAATTATTTGCTCATTTTAGAGTTTACAGGATCATAAGAGTTTAGAACTTGAAGGACCCTTAGAATTCATTTAGCCAGATTCTTTTTTCATATATATGAGAGCATTGGGAACCAGAGAGCTTAATAATGACACATAATGCTTTAAGGTTTGCAAATAGCTTTATATGTAGTAGTAATAGGTAGTAATACTGTAACATACTTTAAGGTTTGTAAATCATTTCATATGTGACTGGTCTAAATCAGATGGACCTACTCCAAGTCCAGCACACATTTGCTTTTTTTTTTTTTTTTTTTGAGCTCTGGGCAATTGAGTGATTTGTTTTATAATCTGAGCAATATTTCTTCTAGACCTGGTATCTAAATGTCACTTTGAGCAGCATTATTTAGTTTGGTTAGTACATAATTTAACAGGAACAGATATATTTGTATACAATTTTTGTTACAGTTATCAGGAACTTTAGTGGAAAGATTTACCAAACTGGGAATCAGAATATCTGGGTTTAAATACTGTTTCTGCTATTGCTTACATCTTTGGATAAATCATTTAATTTTTCTCCCAGTCATTTCCTTCTTCTTCAAAGGTCATGTCTTGGATTAGTCATCTTTAAGGGACCTTATATTCTAGATCATACTGTCTTTTGAATCTTTTTGAAGTGAAATATTTCAGGATATTAAGTATTTACAGGGTACTCTGTTAGTATACAGCCTGAGTATTTTTGATAGTTTTTCTGATGCTGTATTACACAAAAACCAAACAAGAAAGTTCATTAGAAATTATGAGTATACTTTTTAGAATTCAATTTTATTTAAAATAAATGGAACCTTTTGCTTGTAAAGTTAGTTAATAGTTTACAATGCATGTCTACATAAAGTTGCATCAGCTACTTTGTCACAGGGGTTGAGATATTCTTTGTTTGGTGTTTTGTTTGCTGTAGCCTTAAGTTAACTCTGTGAACTTATTTTTTCAAATATTTAAAGCTAATTTTTAAAGTTAGACCAAACTACTGTTTACTTTTTATTCATTATTAGGGCATGGGGGAAAAACATTTAAGCTACTGGCACCATTCAAAAATGCTGACATACAGACATTCAAGATCTTCTCGTGAATTAATACAGAAGAGAACATTTGGCTAGATTATCTTATACCTTGCTTCAGGAAGACATTTCTTGTCTTTTACTGATTCTGCAGACTATCTTAGCACAGTGAGTAATAATAGCATGCACATAAAAGTTATTTCATAAATGTAATGATAGCACCCAAGGTAACTACAAATTGAAATGAGATTAAATGATCCTCTTTAAAAGGTATCTTAATTGATACTAAATCATGACTTTTTAAAGATTTTGCCTTCATTCTGGGAGTTCACTATTTTTTAACATTCGTATTAACAAATTATTTAATAAATAGTACCTCACATTTTGTCCTGCTTTTATGTAGTACTCTTAACATATAATTTGCTTGAAATGCATTTTTCCTTTCTCATTCCTCATCCCTTTTCCTCCTCCCCTCTTTTTTGTATCACTTCTATCATTTTCTTTATTAACCACTGTTCTGCTTATTCTCTTAGCCCCTCATCACCTAGACTTTCTCTTCTCTTCTTCATAGCAAAATTGTTCTGAACTTGGCAAATACTTCTAAAAGACCATTTCTATATGTAAAATAGAATAGCAAAGAGGCATTTTATGTGGAACTGTAACTCTTTATTATGTGCAGATTTTTTTTTAAAGTAGAAAATAAATGTCTTAACTTTCAGAGCTGCCTTACTTGTCTGGATCCTTTGGAACTGTTTTCTCTCTCTATATATTTTTTATTCTGTCAATATGTTTAAATATTCCTGTTACCTTCTTTTTTGTGTTTTGACAACAGTATTACTAGCCTCTTTCTCTCTTATTTCCAAATCTCACTGCCATTGGAAAACAAAGCAAAATATCCTTTAACAAGTAAGCATAATCAAGCAAAACAAATTTCATGTATTTGCCAAGTCCACATATGCATGTTTCTGCACTTTTAAGTCTGTTACCTCTCTGTTGCAGATAGGCAGATATCTACCTTCATTATAGGTCCTTTTTAAAAAGTGCTTAGTCATTTTATTCATCAGAATTCTTCAATCTTTCAAAATTGGTTTTCTTTACAGTGTTATTGTATAAATTATTTTCCAAATTCTGCCCACTTTTCTTTTTATCAGTTCTTATAAAAGATTTTTCTAGGGTTTTCTGAACCCTTTCATAATGGCTGTGGCACAGTAATATTCCATTATGTTTGTATACTATAATTTGTTTAACCATTCCCCAATTAATGATCATCACTTGGTTTCCATTTTTCTTTTTGTTAGAACAAAATGAGTTACTAAAAATATTTTTGCATGTATGCATTGCCAATCTCTTTGGGGCTCTGGGGTTAAAAGGATGTCATTAATTGATGAGGTACACCCAATTTAATGACTTGTGGAACATAGTTCAGAATTGCTTCTGAGAGTGACCAGACCAATGCATAGCTCCATCAGATGAGTATGCTTATTTTCCTGGGGTACTCCAGCTGTTATGTTTCTGTTATGTGAACTCTGCCAATCTTAGTAGGGGAGCAACTCAAAGTTGCCTAAATTTTCATCTCATTAATAGTGATTTGGATAATTTCTTTTCCACATTATTGTTGGTAAGCAGGATTTTTTCCTTTGAGAACCGTAGGCACCTATCCTTTGGATACTGTTACCGCTCCCCGTATTTTATCCGTTTGCTGTTCTTTTAGTCCTTTACTGTTCAGAGTCACTATTGATTACAGAAATGCAATTGGAAAGAATTGTGAATGTTTTTATATCAGTTCTAATAACTTAAAGCAAACTGGCAAAGATGATGAGAGATGCCCCCATCCCCCCACCCCCCCAAAAAATAGATGTTGGGAATATGGCAGCTATACTGTTAGCAGCTATGTTAGTTGGTTATTTTAGATACAATAAAAGATAGAACACTGCTCAGTCTTTGACCCAGCAATTCCTTTTTTACTTTAGATTTAATACTTTATGGATATTATTTACAGGAAAAAAAGACCAATCTGTTTAAACAAAATAATCAAAATGGTACTATTTGTAACTTCAGAAAACTAAAAATAAACATCTCTTACAATTGAAGGTAGCTAAATAAATTATGTATAATAATAGCAATAATAAGGAAATTGTGACACATTTTAAAAAATTGTCTTCAAAGTAGTTAAAATAAACTTAAAACTAATTAGTTTCACTTATGGGGGAATGGTTTTTCTAGATAATGTAGATGAAAATTTTACTGTAATTTGGTTTTCCATAGAAAATAGACTGAACCATTACTATAATGCGACTTTTATAGAATGAACTTTGGCATAATTTAGGAAATGCAAGTTGCATTCCTCATCTGTAAAATGTGAATGGTAATGGCACCTTCTCCATCTTAGGGGTTTTGTGAGGATCAAATGAGACCACAGATGAAGTGCTTTGCAAACTTCCAGGTCAAACCAGGTCAGCAGGCATTTATGAGAACAGAGATAGTCCCTACTCTCCCGGAGCTTACATTCTAATGGGGAGCAGACAATACACAAAAGGAAGCTGAAAAGGGAAGGGAAGTTGAGGGAAAGGAATGGAGGCCCCTGGTCAGAGGCAGGCCAGAGAGGCAGAGGAGCCTGAGAGGAGTAAGGAAAGGGAACTACATGGAAGGAGCCCTCCAACGGAGCCGAGGGCGAGGCCGAAGGGCCAGGGGCTACTTCCAGGCTAAGAAATCCCAGAGTGGGGTGAGCTTCAGGGGCCGGTGGTCCCAGGTGAGCCCCGAGAAAATCTAGAGTCAGGTCTGTTTGGGCCGGAAACCTGAGGGTCTCACCCCTTACACACACAGGTACACATTCTGACGTGATAAGAGAGGCAGTTTTCTGCCTCTTTCTTACCTCTGAGCTTAACCAAGCCCAGGTCTCCCACTGCCTCTGCCCTGATCCCTCTCTGGCCCTGGACCTACATGGCTTCAGAGGGGAAAGGAGGCAGGGAACCTGGCCCAGGCCTCCCCCACCAGTGGTTTCGCCTCCCTGATGTCCTGGTCCTCCTGGAGATGGAAGGACAGACAGCAGCAAAAGAGAGTCCAGATAGTCAGGAGAGCAGCCTGGAGAAGAGTAAATGGACGAGCCAGGTGAATACTAGCTGTGGGCCTTCTCTCTCTTAGTGCTTGTTCTGATTGTCACCACCGACAGTATCAGACTTTTCAGCTTGCCGTCTTGTTCAGGGGAAGAGTGTCCAGACATCTTTCTGTCCTTCTTTGTTCTTATTAGTAGTTTGATTATTGTACATTAATTGTTCATTACAGCATTTATAGATTATATATATCCTATGCCACATCATCTCCAGTTGTGACAGTCTAGTATGCCCCACTATATATACAATATGTTATATATTTTGGATATAATCTTAAAAACAATTGCTATACTTAGTTTTTCTGCATCCATTTTAAGTGACCAATTCATATTCATGATGATTGTTATGTTTATATATATATAATTTTCCTGCAATGTTATTTATAATTTAAGTAAAAGAAGTTAAAGCAGATCACATATGAATAAATTCTTTTGAGTAAATATTTTAAATAACTTAGCCACAGTTTAGAAATTCCTTAATTATACTTAACTTTATAAATTTAAAATATTGTTAACTTTGTAAAATTGATTTCAGCCTGTTTATGTATTTAGCCACAATTGTTTATATTCTTTCCTGCAGATTTTTGATTTTTTCACAGTTAATGTATATGCTTTTAGAAAGGAAAGCAATTTAAGAAATAGAAAACAAATAAGTTCCATTCAGAAAATTGACTGTAAATAAAAATTTTTACTTTTGGTATAGACTCATCCCTTTGAAGATTTTATTAAGTTGGAATATTTTTAGAGTGTTTAAGCTTAAGAGTTGTTTATTCTTTTTATCTTTAGATTAAAGCTCAATTTTAAAGTCATAAACTTATTTAATATCTGTTTTGTTTCGTTATAAAAGTGATTGGTTAAATTGAAGTACAAAAGATGAAGTGTATTTCATTTAGATCAGGGCATTAGGTTAAGGCTGTAGTTTCAATCCCTATGTAAACCACTTAGCAATATGTAGAGAATATTATGTTCCCTAATCACACAGACTGTCTTAACTTTGATCAGCCAAATCAAAATATATGTGATTAGGGCAAATGTGTGTGTTTGTCAGACAATCTTTATCTGTAACCACTACTGATCCCGGTACTGATGGATATAAGTACTCAAACACATTCAAACTTAATATTTCTAGTGTTGAAGTGAATAATCACACACACACACACACACACACACACACACACACACACACACACAC
>JAJPUD010001754.1:31434-61392 GCA_023553655.1 Myrmecobius fasciatus
CACACACACACACACACACACACACACACACACACACACACACACACCCCACACACCTTACAATGACTTTCATTACAGAAAACTACTTCCATATCATTCAGAATGGGTTATATGAAATAATGCTTGCTTTTGTTACAACTAGTGAAAATTCTATACAAGTGAGCTGCCTTGTGAACTGCTCTCTATCCAGTAAATACTTTCTATAATGAATGTACCTGATTGAATATTATTTGAATTGTAGTTAAGAAGATCTAAGCTTTGGCCCTTCTTTCAAGTACCAATTGCCCTTCAAACCTAAACCCTTTTTACTTCAAAAATCCCAACCACTTAAACTAAACCATTTGCCACATGCAAACAAAATCTAAGAGACCTAAGAGCTAACTACGGTGGACATTGCTCTGTGAGTGCTTGTATGTAACATGGCTCAGCCAGTACTTTTAAGTCTCAACTCAAGGCCCAAAAAGATTGAGAATAACATTGCCCTCATTTTACCAAAATTATTCTGTATAGTTTTTAATTCATCATAATGTGATTTTGCCAGAGGTGTCGTTCCTAAAAAAAAAAAAAAATAGATCAAGTTATATATCTTAAATCAATCGGCATTTGAAAAGGGGAGAAATAAAGGGAAAATATGTGGAGTGGTAAAGGTAAATTTTAATCAGATACAAATTCTCTGAGGTAAATGAGTTTTTTTGGATGCCGTATTGAATAAATGTACAGCTGTTCTTTTCAGGTATATTTGTGTACTTACAGATGATTTTAGTTTTATTCATAAAGGAAAGGAAAGTTACAAGTCATCCTTGTTTATTAACCTTTCACTTTTTAACATTTTTCAAGTAGCATCACTTCTATGTTATTGCCATATATAGGTAACAAAAACCACAACAATTCTCTTACATTAAATCTCCTGGTATTTGCTTTATAAATATTCTACCACATTACATACTATTTAGCTCTGCCAGCAAATAATTGATAAGCTTACAATGCATGGTTAAAATCTGATCATTCAGATGTTTGATTTTTACTAATAATTTCATCCTTTTTCTTTGCCAGAGCAGAAGTTGGACTGATTTCAGTTTCATTTCTGCTTCTCTTTGGTGCTAGCAAAATATTGACTTGGCCAGAGGTAGAATGGGAAATAACAAATGGAATGACTGAATGATCTAGAGATTATACATCCTCAGCTCCTGAATTGTCAGATGGGCTGGAAATATTTTTGTCCCATTTAGAATGGTATATTTAAAATTCAGTGTTAATAAGTATATCAGAATAATTTTAGCTTAATCAAATATTTTTTTCTCAAGATATTTTTTAAATTCAGTTTTCATGAAAGATTGCCACTATCCCCTTGTAGGGATTACCTTCATCCACATGCAGAAAATTTCAGTAATATCTCCAGCTTCTCCTGATATCCATTATTAGTTTAACTGAAGGGAGCAGTTGAGAAGGACACAGAAATAGTACTAAAACTGTAATTGAGCATTTAGAGCTTACCCACAAATATAATTATTGCCATGAAAAAAATCTATGTATGTACATGTATACACACATAATACACCCCCATCTCCAAGAGCTTTTTTGGAAAGGCAATTAAAAAGAAGAAATCACATTTATTTAATTGCCTTTTATTAGCTTAGTTATCTAGGAATCCATCAGTATACGAATTTAGATTTAACATTTAAGTTGACTTGAGATATATTTTAGGAAAAAAAAATATTCAGAGTAATACAAAAATAAAATCCATTTCCCTGTCAGATGTAGGCTGAACTGCCACCTTTGGGGGATGTCAGAGAAGGGATTTCTGCTTGGGGACAGCTTGGACTGGATGGCTTTTAAATTCCCTCCAAAGGGATTCTGAGATTGTGGCATGTGGGAATATTTTTATATTATATTGTTACATTATTTTTTTTAATTTATGGGTTTTATAGATTTCTTCATCTGAAATTGAGGCTCTGAAGCATTAACTCAAGATCCACAGCTAAGAAGGGCCCAGGCTCTTTCCACTGTCATATACACTTGGGTAGATTAAAGTTAAAGTTTGCCTTACTGAATTTGGATGAAGTAATAACCTGTTTTTCACACTTGCATTTACCTCTACTATGAGACTCATAATAAGGCTGAAATTTGTGGCTCCTTGTTTTGAGTTCTGAGTCATTACTGCATTAAGTTCTTCTTCATTGTCAGTTTTGGCTCCATATTAACTTGTTTTACAGTAATGAAACTAAAAATTGGGAAACATTTAAAAGAATAGAGCTCCACCAAGTGGAGCTCTATTAAAAAAAAAGAAAACTTGGCCTCTCTACCAAAGAAAGATATCTCCAAAGATATAGAGCATATCTTTTTTATTGCTCGTTTTTAATTCTAATTCAGAACTACTAATTCTGTAACTGACCTCTTAAATAAACTCTTGGTATTTGGCAGTTTGTTTTAGTATTTGGTTGGATTGAGAATTACAATATTAATGTATATGTAAGTCAGACTTTTTTATAATTCCTTTCACTATTTAGATATATCTTTTTGTTGAATATAATTTTTGAAAAATAGGCTGTAGTAGTTGACATTCTAAAAACTTGTGGAGTTTTTCATTCTTAATGGAAAGGTCACTAAGTCATAACTAAGTATTTCCAAGTAATTGAGAACAAGTGTGTCCTTAGATAAGTATTCACAGAGTGCGTTTCTAAATTATCTAGCTCTTAAGAGGCCTTACTCATACCCTGTCTTTTCTTAGAATCATAGATTCTTAAAAAGTTGGAAGGGACTACTCTAATATCACCTATGTCTTTCATTCTCTTTTTAAAATCATTCTCAGTTTACATTATTTCCACACGTAGCACACCACCGATTCTGCCTATTGGATGATCTTTTCCAAAATCCATTCTTCATAAATTTTAATATTTCTGGCAGACCACGAGGGTAGTCTTGTCCATTGAGATGTCCACTGAATTTTTCTGACAGTCAGATTTTAATCTTAGAGTTGGAAATCTTCTCATTTCTCCCTCTCATTTTATAGACCAGGAAATTATTTCAGAGAAGCTAAGAGATGCAGCATGCTCAAGATTATGTAGCTAATCATTGGCAGACCCGAGCTAGAACCCAGGTCCTTCCCACTCAACTTATTTCTTGGGTGTTTAACACTTTCTGCCTATTAAAAGCCCCTCTCGATCACACATACTCTGCCAAGGCAAAGTGGTTTTGATTATGAGTCTCCATGTCATTTTGACTTTTTGGAAGACTGGAGTATTCCTGTTAGAATATTCTAAAATACAGTGGTCGTTTTTAGTAGAAACGTCTTAGTCCTCAGCGACTCTGGACTGTTCCTTGATGCTTCAAGTCTGCAGCATGGGACCCGATGCTGGAGCCAAGGGTCTGGGCTAGGACTCACCTTCCATGGGGCGATTCTGGATTCTCCTTCTGCCCTGGGCCTGAGGGCCGCAGACCCGGTTCCTGGATGGTTGGGGAATTAGCAGAGATAAAGGGGTGAAGTGCTTGGCCCAGGGCTGGCACGTGGTGGGCACGCAGCGGGGCCCTGCGAAATGCCCCTCCTCAAGGCATTAGGTCAAGACTTTGTTTTTGTGATGATGGTTTTCAGGAACTGGGGATGGTGAAATTGTCTTTCCTTGACCCATTTTCTAAGTCAGTTTTTTTTTTTTTTTAACATGAATTATCTTGTTTTCTTGTCTTCAAGATGGTTTGGTTTTGTTCTAATCCTTCCCCTACCTTATGATTGGCTTCTTCTCTTTAGTCTTTCCCATTCCTAGAAGAGGAGGTTTTTTCCAAACTTTCTCCTTCCAGACCTTCCCTCACGTGCTTTCATTCCGGTTCTCCAAATCCTGGCTAAAGTATGGAGGGGGTCTTTCCCCTTGTGCCTCTGTTGGTGGTCCTTCTTCCCTTTGGTCTTGTTCTTTGATTTACTCATCTTTGACTTTAGTTCATGAACTGATGCTTTGTGCCTGGCCTCACTTCCTGCAGTACTTTGGGCTTGCCCTGGTTTCCTATGCTGATCTCCACCCCTAGATTGCCCTCACACCCTCTCCCCATTTTTTTGAGATTCAGAGACTCTCCAGGCTCCCTTTGGCCTCACAGGAGATCCAAGGACTGGATTGTCCAGTTTTGAGCTTGTCTGGGTTTGCTCCTTCCCTTCTGTAACTGTAGGTGAAGGTGTGAGTGGGGAGGCATTGAGGGGGCTGCCATCCCCAGGGGGCCTCCTCCTGGTCTGGTCTCCCCTTTGTTGGGGTTTTTATTTAGCTTTCAGTTTGTCTTCCAGCCCCTGCGGTGTTTTCTGGTTTGGTTTGGTTTGTTTTTTTTTTTTTTTTCCTGGGGTTCCATCCCTGTTACACAAATACGGGAAGAAAGCATCCCCTGCCCTTGTGGAGTTTACCTTCTATTGGAAAACATTCACAAATAGTTGCAAAACATAGACAAGGATGAGAAGGGGGAAAGGAGGTATTGGAGCTTGAAGAAGTAGAAAAAAACTCCTGTAGGAAGTAGTTTCTATCTATACTTTATTTAAAAGGGAGCTACTGATTCTTAAGAGGCAAAATTTTGAGTTATTAGGTAGACTTTTTAGTTCATAGGTTTCAGAGCTGTAAAATTACCTTAGAAATAATCTTTTTATATCAAGCATTCTACATTTATTACTGTAATGTGGATATTGGTTGAGCATTGAGAGTTTTTGTGGCCAGTAATATCTACATTATAATATTTAGACATTAATTCCCTTAACTTTAAAAATAATTTGAGGAAGAGCTATAAAAATGGTCATTAATTATTTTCACCATTTGAGACTGTGAAATTTTAATTAAGTCAGCACATGGGAGGGTGATATTTTATAGTTTGTTTTATACTTTCAAAAAGCTGCCTTACCCAATTACCCATTTACCCATTTCAATCTTGGGGCTTATAGAAGTGTTATATTTAGATTAGACTTTCTTTGAAAAGATATTTGTATTTGTGGGGTTTTTGTTTGTTTTGTTTTATACCAATTGTGGAATTGGTTTATAGCCAAGAATTCTTAACCTGGGATTCACAACCAAACCACCATCCATGGATAGATTTCAAGGGATTGTGAACTTAGAATTACATCTTTACTTTTACTAACCTCCAATTGGGAAGCCCAATAGATTGAGTGTTGAGCCTGGAGTCAGGAAGACTCATCTTCCTTAGTTCATATGCAGCCTCTGACACATGCTAGCTGTGTGACCCTGGGCTGTCACCTAACCCTGTTTGGCTCAGTTTAGGAAATGGCAAACCACTCTCTGCCAACAAAATCCCAAATGGAGTTATAAAGGGGTGGACACAAGTAAAAAATGCCTGAATGATAGCAAACTGAGATTTTAGCATTTCCTTCAATTTTGAATTTTAAAAAATGCATTATTTAAGGAAGGACTATACTATCACCATAGAAAGAGGTCCATTAGATTTAAAATCTTTAGATTTTAATTATGTTCAGATCAGTAATTGATAATAAATGTAAACTTTCACATAAACAAACCTACTGCTTAGTGGTTGAGTTTTGCAGTTTATATTTAATAAAATTAGGAATGTAGTGAATGGATAATTATCAATAAAATCTCAAATTTTCCTGTAAGTATACAGGAAATATGGAATTTCTCAACTATTGTCTCTTTGTGCATTTTTCATACATTTTAAAAATTCAGTATACCTATTATATTCTCTGCATTTCTTTGGTCATGTCTGCTTGTGACATTACTTAGGCTGAGATATACATGAATGAGTCTAGTTACAGTTCATGAAAGTGTCTTTGAGAAATATTCGTCTGATGCTTATTTAAAAAAAAAAGTATAACTACTTTATGAAACCCTACTAATCCTACAAGGTTCAGCTTAAGCTCTATAGTCTCTTTTTCAAGTATTACTCCACCCACCTCCCTAGCCCTTACCAGAAATTGGAAATGAACTTTTCTTCCTTGGACTTTGCATAACATTTTATGCTCAAGGTTATATTTTATTTAGTAGTATTGTTTTGTATATTTATTTTATAGTTTTTTTTTTTTTTTTGCTGAGGCAGTTGGGGTTAAGTGACTTGTCCAGGGTCACACAGCTAGGAAGTGTTAAGTGTCTGAGATCAGATTTGAATTCAGGTCCTCCAGACTTCAGGGCTGGTGCTCTATCCACTTTGCCATCTAGCTGCCCTATTTATTTTATATTAATGCATACTTTTGAGGGTGTGTGCTCTTCTACTTCACAGTTAGGGATGGGAGGAAGTTTAATTGTCTTTATATCTTCCTCAGTATCCTGCCTGTATTTTGCAATATTTAGTAAATGACTGTAAAGTAAAGAATACTTTAGATCTTTAAATATATAATTCTAAAAGGTTTGGGCATAAAAAGTGGTTTCAATGACAGTTTATAAACCAGTGCCTAAAACTAAAATGTATTTTGTAAAAATTCATATTTTAAAAAAAATTTCAGCATACCAATTAGGTTATAGTACCTGATGATGGCAGCCTTGTGTAATATTTAAATTTGTAATTAATATTTTATTTTGGATTGACCTTTTAGTGGTTTAGTATCAATCTCGATGTTATCTAACATCTATAAAGTAAATTTTTCATCCTGTGATTTTGCCATATTCCTTTTCATTTATGAACAGAAATAACTTAGTACTCTATCTCTTATGATCTGCCTAGTCTTTTTTCCCCCTCCTTTTTAAAATTCTTAAAGTTCAGTTTTATCAAATTTACCTTGGTGTTAATCAAAGCTGATCCTAAAATATCATTTTTTCCTTTATGATAAATAATGTACGTATAAATTCGAGTAGCTATTAGCTCATTTTCGTCTCCCTCCCTGTAGACCAAATTCCAAGTTATCTTTATAAGGAATTATAATTGAAATTTTTGTTAATGCACTTCCCTCCCCACATTGAAGCATGATTTTTAATGAGAAAAAAAAATTCCAATTGTACACATAATGAAAAATCAGGAGATTGCAAATTTGAGGAAACCCATATATAGATTTTGCTGTCTCTGAGTTAGCATTTGTATAGAGAGCTGTAAGGAGACTTCCCAATGGAAATTTTTTCAATTTGTTAGAAAGTGTACAAATTTAAATAATTCAACATGACTTTCAAATTTGAGAGAGAATGCCTGCCTACAAGAGTGTCATGCAGAGTCCGATCACTTAGGCTGGAGTGATCTGTCTTCTGCTGTTTATGGGAAAACTGGGGAGATTAAACAGCCTGCTAGGGCTGAAGACCACCCTAAATCAGAGCCTCAAATTTCTCGTGGTTGCATCCCACAGATCACTATCGCAAAAGTTGACTCCTGTGTACATAATCGTATTTGTTTAAAATGACAGCGTCTCACATTAGCAACAGCTTATTTATTTTTCTTGGTCACGGCAGTTTGTTTAACACAGTTCTCTAGTGTTTTAACATACTAACACTTAAAGTCATTTTTTTTTGTTTTTGTTTTTTTTTTAAAGTTATTGAAATTTTGTATGAGACTGACATTGAAATGGAAGCATTATAGTTCTTCGGAGCCATTATGATCTCCAGGGGAAAGGAGAATGATACACTGGCTGAGGTGTTTTGAGGTGCATCGAAGTGTGCCGAGCCGTGGCTCACCTTAACATGTTCTTGAAGTACCATGGCGTGGATTAAAAGGTATGGCTTGGAAACATCCTAGTGACCCATTGTTCTTAGGGCATTGACAGAGTAAAGCCCATCTTTGTTAGCAATAATTACTGAGTGAGTAGTCTAAGGTGCTTTATTATGTGGGTTGTAGATACGGTTTTGAGTCTGTAGTATTTAGCATTTTGTGTTAAATGTTTAACTTGTATGTCATGCTGTTGAAATTCAAGGGCTAAATTAAAAACAGCTATTTTATAAAATAAAAATAGGAATTATTCAACTATTACATTTTATCTAATTTTTTATATAGGTAATGGGCAATATCTTTTTTCATCAAATAATTCAGAGCAATACCCATTTCACACTGTAACTAACTTTTGAGTTTATAGTGCAGATTTGTTTCTCTGCTTCAGTGTGACTACTCCTCTGGAAGCCATAGTTTGTGCTTGTTTTATTCCATATATAAAGTTTTCACTCAGGAAAATGGATGATTCATATTTTTTTTGTAGTATGTTTATTTTTTATTCACAAATGTATGTCTTATTAATCATAATCTGCGTGTTTGTGGTACTTAGTCTTACTCTTACTGTTTGTGGTTAACAGTGATGATAATTTGAGGTACATAATATCCATAACCACCGAAAATGTTCAAGCTTTTATGTTCCTGCAGTTTTACATGAGTGATGCAATCAAAACCATTTTGACTTTTTGAAACCACGGAAAACCCCTAATTTGGTAGTTCATATTTGTTGCTAAAAACTTTCTGAAAGGTGGTAAGACATGAAACAGCTCTGGAAAAATGCTGTATTTATAAGGATATGCAGAGTACAAAATTTCTTTAGTAGTAAAGAACAGTGCATTGTATGTTGAGGGCAGATAGAAAAGTAATTTAGTTCAATTTGATCTTACAAGATATCCCAGAATCACCTTATATAACAAATTTATTGGTGAAACCACCTTATCACAAAATTATTTTGATATTTCAGTAATTTAACATGTTTTCAAACTGTTACTAAACCCATCTCAAGTGTCTAGTATTCTAGAATGCCATCTTTAAAAAAAAATAATAATCCCCTTGATAATTATTAGTCATTGATCTGTGAACTTGCTGTATCCTTTTTGATGAGTATGTCCCCCAAATTCATATTTGATGAAAAATATTTAAGGATTGTATATTTTTTCTTTTTTCTAAAAGGTATCTCTTAAACATCTACTTCTTCCTGTTTAATACACAAAGCTTTCCAAGGCCCAAGCAGTATTCTGATACTTTAGGAATCCAGCATATAATCTTATTCAAAAATTAAGATTTATTAACCTAAAGCTTCCCTTTTTTTCCCCCTTTGACTTTGAAATTTCATACTCTGGCTTTTAATTCCTAGTGAATGATTTCTAACATTTCTATGCTCTTGTTTCTTCCTTTATTCCTATGCAAGTAGCAAAAATCAATTTTGATTCTGTTCTGGTGGATGCTTTAGCCATTCTTTACTCAAAAGACAGTAGAATACATTCTCTTTGGATAGATTTTAAACTTTGCTTGGGCAACAAAAACTACAAAACAAAATAAAAATTAAGCCAAATAATTTCTTGGTTATTTCACAATTTAAAAAAACAAAAACAAACAAAAAAAAAACTTAGAAGCAACTAAAGTCTACTTGGGAAGTCGTATGTAGGAAAAACTACACTAGAGACATTTCACATCTTGGTTTTTGTGACCCTCTTGTGAGCTCAAAGAAGTTACAGTTTTGTAAGGGTTGGGTGAGATTGAGTCTTTTCTACAAATTCTGAAACATTTTCATGTTTGTCATTAATTTATATAAAAATGGATCTTGGATTTTCCTAGATCTGTAACAAGCATTTCCATTTCTTGTTTTAATGCAGGAGCTAAGAGATCCTGCATGTCTATGTAGGATCATAGGAACCAAAATTTAGAACTGGAAGGGTCATTAGAGAGAATGCTGTTTAGTCCAGTTCCCTCATTTTATTAAATCAGTAGAAGTTACATGACATGCCCAGCTTTTCATAGTGATAGAATTAGATTTCAAAGATCTCATTTCCCAGCATATTTTCCATTGTGGCACATTGTCGGTAGGCAGGTAAGGTGGGTAGCTAGGTATGATTGTTTAAATATCTATACCTTTGCTGGTTTTCCTCAATCCAGGGACCACTAAGGTAGACTGCATAGTGTTTTGGGGAAAGGTCCATGATTTCATTGGTTTAAGAACCTCTCAGTGAGGAATTTCCCCCTACCAAAGTAAGAGATGACCTGCTCTGCAACTTGGAATCTTGTTTAAGTGGTATGCCCGGGGTCACACTCCTACTGTGTTCAAGGTGGAATTTGAACCCAGACCTTCCTTAAACAATTTCAACTCTTTATAGACTCCTTTGTACCCCCTCTCTAATCCTCTTTTATCACTTCATTACACTTAGTAAGAGGATTGATTTAGGGAGGAAGTCAATAAATAATTTAGTCATAGATTGGGTAAGGTTTTTGGCATGGAATTTTTTAGCATTAATATAGCTGTCATTTTTTTTTAATCACCTTATTCTGGTACATGTTTTCTTCTAAAAACTGTACTAAAGGAAAAGCTACATAGAAAAAAGAAAAGAAAAACTAATGTCTATGTCTAATGCATTCTCTAGCTTTGGGTTGGAAACCATTGTTTTTGCAAGGGGAAGATGAAAGCGCTCTGCTTTATTAAGTTGCTGAATTTTCCTGGGCCTCTGGGAATATAGTCATAGTAGGTATCATTTTATGAAGCGGAGTGCTTTACACATATCTCATTTCATCCCCATAAAAACCACATTTGAGGAAACTGAGGCAGGCAGCTTAAGTGACTTGCCCAGAGTCACCCAGGAATTGTCCAAGCCTGGAGTTGAATGCTGGTGATCCTGACCCAGACCCGTTGTGCCGCGCAGCTGCCTCATTACAGGGCTTCCCCGCTGGCTCCCCTCAGTCAAAGGTCAGCAGTGGCGAGTCTTCCTGGATGCTGGCGTTAACATACTCCCGGCCCTAGGCTTGCTCTGCAGAAGGACAGATGGAATGAAGCCGGCCATACCAGCGAGCTCTGCCGGTTGGGTTTCTGGCCCTCCTCGCACTCAGAAGCAGCTGGCTTGTGAGGAACTCTACTTGGTTTCCCCCCTAAACGACCCAGGAGTCGCAGTGCTGGCGGAGCAGCTCTCTTGTTTGTGCGCTGTGGTCCCCTGCTGGCACCCCGGTCACTCTGTTAGATAAGCAGGTTTAGAAGCAGCGCTCCGGGAGCTCCGGCGTCAGGAGCCCTTTCTGAGGGCGAGTGCCTGAGCTGGGCAGGAGACTGGGGGCCGGCAGGACGGCCACCTTCCAGCGCACAGTCCAGATGTGGCGGGGTTGTCATGGCAATGAAAGTCTCCACCTTCAGGGTGACCAGATTAGTAATTGTATCCCTACTCTATAACAGGAAGTTTGATCATAGGAAACCTTGTGTTTGATCATAGGAAACCTTGTGTTCAGAAGATGAGAGTTCAAACGCCACCAAATACTCGTTGAACTTAGAAAGATTACTTACATTTTCAGAGCTTTAGTTTCCTCATCTGTCAATTGCAAATAATACTTGCATTTCCCTCCTCACAGGGTTATTATGAAGAAAGGGTTGTAAGGGCATACTAAGTAAGTGTGAGTGCTTACTGTTTTTAACAGTAACAATGAAAAAGAGAAACACCATACTAAAATCACCTTATTTATCTTAATCTTTTCATTGATTCATCTTGTATAAGAAATACATTGATACATTCATGAGTAACTGACTAATTTTGATTAATTGATCAATTAATTAATGATTAATGAATTAAATTATGATTACTTCAAAAGGGAAGGATAAAATTGGGTTGTCACTTCACAAATATTAATAGGGATAGAATTCTATTTTTAGTATTTTTTTTCCCTTGGAATATTATCAAAAGGGTCCATAACACCTAGAAAAGTAATGATGAAATATATTTTATGCTGAATATTTTGTAGAAAGCTCCTCAGAGTCCTCTAGTTTCAGAAATTGAGCAGTATTGACATACAGTCACTTATGTTTGAGATATTTATGTCTACACTTGTACTTTCCCTTTCCTTGTCTCAGTAAAACAATAGGAGTATGTTAAATTATAAGAAGAAATGGTAAATTGTGTCAAAAATAATGGGATTTGTATATTTAGTCTGCAGTGACATGATAGTAAGATGTTTCTAGTAAGTCAGACAGCCACCATGCATTTATAAAGTGCTTATTATATATTAGATATTGTGATGAAGGGGAAAAAAACCAGCCTCTGCCTGTAGAAGCTTAACTTCTAGTGGAGGTACAAGAAGAGACATACAAAATAGATACAAAGTAAACTGAGAGGAGAAAGTAGTAGCAGTTGGGACAAGATCTGGAACAGTGTCTTGCAGAAGGTGAGATTTGAACTGAATTTTGAAGGAAGCAAGGAGAAACTCAGAGGCAGAGAGAGCCTTTCTGCCATGGGGGAAGATCCGTGCAAAGACTTGGAGGTGGAAAGTGGAGCCCCAGTTTGAGGTGCACATAGGCAGATCATAGAGCACCTTCCTCTGGTCAGTAGACCTTTGACCAAGAAAAGCATCCTCAAAACTCTCCCTGAAGTTAGGTGCTTTTTAGAAACCCTTGAATAGATGTGCTGTCGGCACCACGACTACAGAACGATGGTGAGTAAAGTAGCATTGGAAATGGAGTTCTGAGTTAACTGTCATACTGAGGGCTGCTTACGCTAACCCTTTGATGGGCACAAATATGTGATGATGTGGTAAGAGGCTTTGAGAGGAAAAGGACTTGTAATTTTTAGATTGAAGAAGTTGGTCAAGTTTTCATTTTTCAGCCAGTGTGACTTTTTCTCTGCCTTTGTCTTTGCCCTAGATATTATTCTACCATTCAGACTCTTGAATCTGTCTTGACAGCTTTTGACCAACTTATATTTATAATTCTTTTTTTCCCTTTGTTGAGCATTATTTTATACTTCTCTTCTACTCCATCAGCTTAACTGATAGATATTGAAATATCTTGCTGTCATTTTAAAGTATTTGGGGTTTTTTTGGAAGCTGTATCTATCACCGTGCACAATACAAATATGTAGAATTGTTTTTCAATGGGTTCTGCTTTTCTTTTGTTGGTTCATGGTCATTCACTTTCTAGTTATTATTCTTATAGCTCAAGAGCAAAAAGTGACTGGAAAAGTGATATTTCTCTCCAGATGATAGGTTTTTCCATTAAATATCCAGGTGTGTGTATGTATTTGTATGATGAATATATGTATCTGTACATATACATATACATACACACACATAACACACATTTGCCATTTCTGCTAATATTCAGAGAGAAATATTCTAATATTTCTGATAATATTCAAAAGAAAACACTGCAGCTTCTTAAATTTCAAAAGAGTAATTGGAAGTTTTGAGCAATGGCAGCATTATTGGAGCATGTGTATGATTTAACAAAATGGTGACTGCTGTTATCTCAGGATCCCCACTAGCCAAGAAAAGAAACATTAGTCACCTTTGTGTTCTTAATCCTATAATAGGAAGAACTTTCTCAACTCATGAAATTTGTTTACACCTCTGATTGCTGGGCCCCTTGCCTAAACCTAGGACTTAACCATCCTGTCAGTCAGTCCTTTAATTGATCTTTTGAGTCTGATCATTTTATGTCATTTGCTTGATTCTTGTTGTCTGTTATTAGGACATGCCACTTTTCACAAGTCTCATGCAGTGTCAAATGTCTTCTGATGTTTCACATCTAAAATGACCATAGCCATTTGTTGGTTGTAGAAATTCTGGTAGGTATGATCAAAAAGAAACAACCCGATGCCTTTGTTGCTAGACACAGCCTCCAGGTGCCAAAGGGAAGGCGAGTGCTTGTTTCCTAAAGGCCACGGACCCAGGGTCTCCAGGCCTGGCACTGCCTCTCATTTCACTCCAGCAGTCAGCCCCCTGAGATCAGCTTATTTCAGTATTTGGCTAATAGGGATAACCAGGAAAGTGCTGTCTTATTTACAAAACTGTGAGAAGGACTAGACAGGGAGGGAAGCTCAGTGAGTGCCGCCTCAGGCTTTTTGTGCCATGCACCAGGGCCAGGAAGTCCGTGAATCCTGTGCAATCGGCAGAGAAGATGGAAGTGAAATAAACTGCTGTGGGCCACCTTTGCTGTCACCCCCGAGCCAACACCCACCCCGTTTGAGATTCTTCGACATTGCCTCAGATGGCCTCGGAGATCCAGACCAGCTCCAAAGCCTTCTAGAGTCTCAGATTTTTGGGTCTTTTGTTTGGAGGACCCTTATGTGACCCTACAAGTCTCATTTTGAGACCACCTCTGCTAATGCTGCTCCCCAAGATTTCTCAATTTGGGTGTGAGCTGTCAATCTGCAATTGAGATGCTTCCTTTCTTCTTCTTCTTTTTTTTTTTTTTTCCTTTTCCAGGAAGAGGGTGTGATGAATTCTACATGGTCCCTTCAGAAATGCCCTGCTTCTGTTTGCTTCCATTTGAACTTCCTTTTGTTCTCTTCTCTGCATTAAAAAAACCCTCACTTTAGAGAAGAGGAGGCAACTGAGGAGTAAAGTGACTTGTGTAGGGTCACTGAAGCAGGATTTGAATCTAGGGCTTCCTGACTGCTCTGTTTGTGCTGGGGATAAATGGGAGGCAAAACCAGACACTATATACTGGAAATAATGCTAGTTCTTTTTTCTTAACTCTTGGTTTTACTTGACATGGTAAGCTTTGTAACAAAGGTCTTCTGGCACTTCACTATAGGAGGAGAGAAGATTGAGTGTATTAATTTACTGATAACAGTAAATGAATAAATAATAAAACAAACATACAAATACAAGTAACCGAAAATATATCCACCATCTGGTGTAACTCATTGAAGGAATTAATTTTAAATTTCTTTTGATATAGAAGCTTGTGATTGTAGAGTTAGAAAAATAGTTTATTATATTATTTTTAGAATTTAAAATTGTGTTCCTTTTAAAAAGAACATTTGTGTTGTAAACTAAGCTAATTAAAGTTCATATAGTAGGCAAAGTAGTACAATAGTTGTTTAAGATCTTTTCAAGAAAAGGAATTACGTGCCAGATATTGAATAACTAAAACTTGAGTGCACAATATCAGAAGAGAAACGCTGCACAAGATGAAAACCTAGGGTAACCACTTCATTCATCGAAGCTCCACCTGCCATGTCTCCCAGGGCACTCCTGTCTCCTCCCTCTTTCTCTTCTGTCTTAGGGACTTGACCTCAAAACCCTCCCCCTCTCCTCAATGACTGCCCAATCCAATAAGAGAAAGAGCTTTTTATACCTCATTGCAAGAGAGCTGAGAGCCAGCTGGGTCCAGGGCTGCCCTTCACTGGTACCCCCACCTGTCTTTCATTGGGGGTAGGTGTCAGAGCCTCCCATCATGGGAAAGCCTCAGGAGAATCAGGT
Organism: Myrmecobius fasciatus; assembly: GCA_023553655.1. Lineage (NCBI taxonomy): Eukaryota > Metazoa > Chordata > Mammalia > Dasyuromorphia > Myrmecobiidae > Myrmecobius > Myrmecobius fasciatus. Next base: position 46,477 of record JAJPUD010001754.1, read on the forward strand.
TAGCTGATGAGGAGGGAAACCAGAGGCAAATGACTGTGACTCCAAGAGTATGGAAGAGCAAAAGTCCAAGTTCAAATAACAGATTTAGAAAACTGGAAGGAGGGGGAGGACTAAGAGAAACCAAAATACATTGAAAGAGTATTATATTGAGGAAAAATGAACAAACATTCATCAGTGAAAATGAGAATTTGCAGCAAATTTCCCCTCCCCTCCCTCCCACCCCAAGATCATGGAATGATAGCAAGAAACTCTTGAAAGGTTTGAAAGAGAAAACAATTAAAAGAAGATATTAGTGATGAAGTTTAATTGGAAATTAAAGACTTTACTCCCTACTTTTAAACAGGAACACAGAACTGAGAAAACAATAGAGAATTTCTCCAAAGAGGTAAAAATTCAGAAAGAGATTATGAAAGATACATAATACTAAAGTAGAGGGAAATTTGGCAGATGTAAAAAGTAAAAATGTTAAGAAAGCACATGAATTCTGTAAAAGCTAACAAAATGATGTTTCAGACAGCATAATTTGAGCATAATAGATTTTCTAGAAGAATGTCATGAATTTTTGAAAACAAATACCAAACTGAAGCAAATAATATCAGAAAACTATGCAGTCTGAACTATCCCACTTTTGAGTCAACAGCTACTTGATCAATCAAATTCACATATTAGTATCATGCAAAAAAAAAAAAAAAAGAATAAGCTCTTTCTGAAATCCTTAAGGGATGTAGAGCTTATACTTTGCAATTTCAGCAATATAATTTTGTAAGCTGTGAGGAACAAGACATTCAAATATGGAAGAGTAACATTCAGATAAACCTGGAATACACCTGAGTTTTGAGAAATTGAAGGTCTAGTATATTCCATAAAGCAAAGCAACTTACACTGCAACTCAAAATAATATATCCTGTAAAGATAATCTTTCCATGTTTATAGACATTTAAAAAGAATGACCAAAATGAAGGATAAAAGAAAAAAAAACTCAAAGAAGGATCACAAAGACTTAAAAAGCTGAAGATTTTTAGGGGCACTTACATTTGGAGAAGGAAAAGTAGAAAAGCTGAATTAATAGCCCGTGGATTAAATACTCTGACCTCCAGAAATGATCAGTGTCTGGGGAAAGAGGCAGGATTGGCAGTGGTGGGATCTAAAATAGTATGGTATGGAAATGGAAAAAGGGAAAACATAGGATATTGAGATGTACTCTGAGCAGGTTCAGAAGTCAACAATGAAGATGTATTTATTTCCTGGGTAAACTTGTAAAAATCATCAGCATTTCTATAGAGTAACACAACTCAGGATACAATCCAAAGGAGAGGGAAGTCTCATTCAGGATAACTGCAAGAGGTAAAAATCATCAGCATTTCTATAGAGTAACACAACTCAGGATACAATCCAAAGGAGAGGGGACGTCTCATTCAGGATAACTGCAAGAGGCATATGATATCTGGCAGTCACTCTACTAAGGCACCCTCACAAACCTCTATGATTATGAAGCATTTGTTAAAGAAATAAAGAGTAATAAGACCTATTTGGATGAGTTAAGGAAAATAAGGATTAAAAAGTAAGAATGATGTGGGAATAGTACTTCCAGATTTCAAGTTCTGTTATAAAACACAAAAGATAGGTTTATATTGGTTTAAAAAAAATAGAAAGTTAGATAAATGAAACAGAAGATTAGGAAGAATGATTTAGAATGAAATGTTTAACCACCTTGTATTAATCCAAGAATATAAATTGCTTGGTTTGAAGAATGCCCTGCTTGATAATAATTTCTGGGAAAATTGGAAAAGCATGTTGACAAAAATTACATTTAGACCAGCATTTTATACCACATGCCAAAGGATATCTATATGTCATATTTCTTAAATGGCCTGATTTTTAAAGGATAAACCATTTTTAAAAAGAGGAAAAATCAAGAAATTCTTAAGTAAAGGGATTCATAAGTAAAACATAGAAGTGATCATAAAACATAGGTTACATGAATTTGAAATTAGATTATATGAAATCAAAAAGCTTTTGTACAACTACAAACAGTACAGTGTGAACATAAGCAAAGCAGCTAGGGAAAACAAAAATACCTAATAAGGGTCTAATCGCATTATGTGTGTGTGTACACATAGACATATACATACACATGGCAAAAGCCATTTCCTGCTGGTCAAAGGATTTAAACAAAAGTTTCTCGAAAGGATAGCAAAAGATTGAAAAATTGCTCCAAATCAATATTAGGAGGAAAAATAAATCCAAGGGACTCTGGAGTGTCCTATCTTACCCCTAGAAAAAAATGACAAAAGATAATTAAAGATGGGTATAGTTCAGACCGAAAAAAGATTGACAGTAATGTTCTTTCAAGGACTAGGAATTATTTCAAGCATTCTATAAACCAATTTGGAACTAGACTAAGAAAGTAATTTAAAATATCCATAACTTCTAGGGAGGTCAAAGTTAACCAAAAATTTACAGCAGCAACAAAAACAAATTGAAATTGAGTGCTGAATAGTTGTATTGACCAAGTCTGATTCTAAAGAGGTGTAAAATACATTCTACTCCTTTGTGGGGAACTTTGGTGTACTATGCATGTGGAACACTATCCATACTTTGGGACTTGATTGAGAAATCGATTTGTTGAATTCCTTTTTTTCACTTTTTTTAGTTTGGCAAAGGGGAGGGGCATATTCTGAAAGGAAGGTAATGTTAAAACATGCATAAAATTATTTTTTAAAAATACTGCTAACTGTAGGAAAATAGGACAAAAATAAAATAAGGAGAGTCACTGAGATGGGAGAATTAGAAAGATAGGCTTTCCTTAATAAACACAAGCAAAATATGAGAAAAATAATACTTTCCATGATGGGTTAGAGATATGTCTATTGTTAGAGATGGGGCTTTATAATGAATTTCATGAGGAAGAACTCGCACATCGGGAAGCTACCTAATCCAGAAATGGGTTCAACCTTTCAGAGCTACTTCCAAGTTAGGAAAGGGATGTGTGCAGTTGCCAAGGTTAGCTAAACATCAGGTGTGTGGGAAGTATAGAACCAGAGATAACATCATCAGGATGTTAGGAGTCAGGAATAATTGTGGTAAGAAAAAGGATAGAACCAGGTCTCATAACTCAATATCTGGAATGATTCTCACTGTACAAAACCGCTTCTGTTTTAAGTTTCTTCCTTCATTGAACTGATATTGCTGAAAAGGAGGCCCATCATCCTTCCTTGATTTTAAAGGCTCCATGAAGAAGCAATTTCTCTCTTTCCCCCTCCCTCCTTCCCTCTTTCCCTCTTTCCTTCCCTCCCTCTCTCTCCTTGTCCTTCCCCTCTCTTTCTCTGTGTGTGTGTATCTGTGTGTGAAAAGAGATACACATTATATACAGCAAATGAGGGAATTTGCTTAGTTTGATTATGCATATGTATTTTTTTTTTTTTTTTTTTTGCTTTTTTCTGCTTAGGCAATTGAGATTGAGTGATTTGCCCAGAGTCACACAGCTAGGGAACGTTAAGTGTCTGAGATCACATTTGAACTCAGGTCCTCCTGACTTCAGGGCTGATGCTCTATCCACTGCGCCACCTAGCTGCCCATGCATATATCTTGAAACACTTTTTCTCCCTTTTTTTCCAATGAAGTGAAGGATGGGAGAAAGAGAAAATAGATTTATTAATCTTAAAAAAAAAAAAAAACTGAATAAAGAGGTTGGGATGTTAAAGGTGTAATGTTGTGTGCCCTTTAAGGTGATGTCACTATTATTAGACTTGATTTCACTAAGTGGAGAAGGAAATATTTACAAATATGTAACTAATTCTAAAAACAAACTACATTAAAATAACTTTTAAAAAAGGACCAGTAAAGCATCACTTAAAAGAAGTGAAAGTGAGACACAGCAGAAAATAGGAAAGATTGAGAAAGATCTACATATGAAAGAAATGAAATAGAAGAAGGAACTCTTGTACATAATCTCTGAAAGACGTGTTGAGATATTGGTTGGTTATATCTTATTAGTCCCAAATAAATAACTTTTTAACATTTTGTAGTTTGTAAATATCATTTAAAATATATAGAAATATTTAAAATAGAATTCAAAAAACCTGTCATTTCAATAAATAATGTAAAAATTATCAAACTCAAATTGTTATCCAATGGAAAAATCTTTTAAAGTAATATAACTCAAAGCCTTTGTTTGAATACTCCACTTACACTCATTGTTTCAAAAGGGAATCTATTCCATTATTGTACAGTTTTATTGTTAAATAAAAAGCTTGTTCTGGGTATTCCCACAAATAACAATTTTGCTATAATAGCGCTCAATTCCTGTTTAGGGAATATATTTATTGATACCTTTGAAGAAAAGTTCACTGTAATTTACAGTTTTAAATGTTTTTGGGTCTTAATATATCATACCAATTTCCTTTTCAGGGAATTTTTAGGAGGGTTTGAGACAGAACCTGAAGGAAGAGATGAGGGACAGAGACCAAAGGCTTTCTAGTCTCTTTAGCACATTGTTTATTTGAAGTAATTGCACACTGTGCATTGGTCAGTTGCCCAGCAGTAATGGACTGATCTGTAGATGGTCCTTTGACCTAACATGTATCTGGGCTAGCTTGTATCTGATGGTCATCTTGGCTAGTAGTGCTGGCTTGCCCTTTTGTCCACTCTTGTTACTTAGAATGTTTTACCTACAGACTGGAGTATTAACTTTATTAAAAGGTTCATGAAAACATTGCAATATAGTCTACCAAAATTTGGGGGAGAAATGTTTCTTCCATTTATGTTGAAGGTGTGTTTAGCCTTTATTCTATGCATCTACATAGATCTTCTCTCCTGTAAAATACTCTGTAAAACAATAATAAGTTCAAGAAGAACTGATTAGCAAGAGTTTTTCTTTTTTAAAAAGAGAAAATTTAAGGAATTTTAAAAAAATAATTTTCCTTTAAAAGTATGCTTAAATTTATTGACTTTGTAAGGAAAGAAAATATAGAAAGAGGAAAGGCTTGTGTGTATTTTTTAATGTCACAGTTCAGTATCATAGTGGGGCTGAGGTGGCAAGTGGAATATCGTGGTCAAGTTGTGGCGTTTCTGTCTTCAGAACGTCTCTCCTATGTCCCCATTGCTCCCCTCCTACTCCATAGCCTCAGTTCAGACTCTCCTCACACTACATTTACTTGTTTCCACTGTAGCTTGAAGGTAGGAACTGGGGGAGGGGGGGAATGCTGCTGGGTGGTGAAGTACAGAGAGCACAGCCCCAGAACCCAGTGCAGCCTCAGACACTTCACACTTCCTAACTGTGGGACCTTCCCTATTGCCTCAGTTTTTAAAAAAAGAGGGAGAGATTGGGATTGTTTCTGCCTTTCTTTGTATCCCTAGCACTTAGCACGGCGCCTGATACATAGTAAGTGCTTAATATATGCTTTGACTGATTAACTTTTCTCTATAAAAGAATGAACTTTCCATTTGGAATTAGGAAGGGAAAAACCCAGAAAGTTGATCTTTGAGATAATAAGTGTTCTTTATCTGAGTTCTATGAAAACATTACTTGACCCAAATGAACTATATCTTCAAATCCTGAAACAAATAGCAGATATGCTGGTGAGCTCCTCTTACTTTCAGTGATATTTGAAATGTTCTTGAAATGGGGGCAGTACCATAGGACTGAAGAAGGGCAAATGTTTCCATTTTCAATAAGTGGATGAGAATAGTCGGCAAACTATAAGTCAGTGACCTTCATGATCCTAGAAAATTCTAACCACTAAAGAGGTGGCTGGTGAACATCTAAAAAAGAAAATGGTGATTTCAGAGAGCCAGCATTCCTTCATTCGGAATAGCTTCTTCCAGACTAATAATTTCCTATTTTGTCAGAATTGCTAAATGATGAGTAAATTGCTTTAGATGTATTTTGCCCATATTTTTTGTTTTTGTTTTGTTTGGGTTTTTTTTGATACTGGTTCTCCCTGTCTCCCCAGTCTGGATGTATAGTGGCCACTCACAGTATTTTCTCCTTGGGCATCCCCATTCCCAGGGGCTTATTGCACCCGTCTTAGCATGGATACCAAATCAACTTTAACCCTATTACATCTCAGAACTCATTGCTCCTACAATTCTTACTAACTCCAGTCTCCCTAGTAACTGGGATTGTGCGTGTGTTGCCATACTTGGCCATTTGCCTAGATTTTTAGCAAAGCTTTTGTGCACTTCATACCATTGTAGGGAAGATGAAACATGAATTGCTGAATAATGTAACCAGATGGATTCAGAACTCACTAGGTAAAACTTTAGAGTTGTTGCTAATGGGTAGGATAGAGATCTCTAGTAGAGCACCACAAAGGCTTGACTTGGCCTGACATTGTTTTCAGATTTTATCAATAACTTGGATCAAGGCTGAGAAGACGAGTTTGTTAGATTTTCGGTTGACATCAAACTGGGAGGGATAGCTGACAATAGTGCTTGCTAAAATCGGGCTCCAAAAGGATCTTCATAGACTGCAGTTTGGGACTGAATCTAATGAGATAAAATTCAATAGGAATAATGTCTTTCAAACAAGTTCAGAAAAATAAGTTTCACAGATTTAACATGGAGAAGACATGGATAGCCAGCAGTAAGGGAAAGAGAGGTGTTAATTGCAAGCTCAATATGTTAGTAGTGTGATGTGATAGCCAAAAATGCTAATGCAGTCATGTTGCATCAAGAAGTACATATTTTGCTGGGACACAGCTGTGATAATCCCATTGTATTCTCTGCTCTTTAGACTTCTTTTAAATTATTATATTCACTTCTGGGCACCAAGATTTAAGAACAGCTTTGATTGGTGGGAAAGTTTCTAGGGGTTGGTAACTTGGATGTTGAAAGGTCTTGGTTTCATGACATGGCAGGATTTTTTGAAGGACTTGGGTGTGTTTAGCCTGGAATAAAGAAGACTTTGAGATCGACTGTTCTATTTTGAGTATTTGAGGGATTGTCCTAGAGTAGAAGGATTCACTAAAACCCCAAAGGGTAGAACTAGGAGTACTGTACAGAAGCTTGGAGGGACAAATTTAGACTTGATGTCAGGGAACAATTAGAGCTTTCCACAAGTGAAATGAGCTGCTTGTAGAGAGGTTCGAGGAGACAAGATAACCACTTGTATATGTTATAGTGGGGATTTCTTTGGGCTATAGATTGGGATGAATGACCACTGGTGACTCAACTTCCAGATTTTGTAATTCTAATATTCTCTTTGAAGGTCCAGATCTGGGGTAGAGAACTTTTTTTCTGCCAGGAGCCATTTAGATATTTATAACATCATTTGAGGGCCATATAAAATTATGAGCTTATAGAGCTCAAGCAGTGTGAGGTTATAGCTAGCATTCAACTCATCACCACTTGAAGGTGCCTTTGCAAATGATTACATGGACATTATACGGCCTGCAAGCCAGACATCCACCACTCCACCCCAGATAGATGATCTGGTCTTCTCAGGTGCACAGAATCCAGGAGCACTAGTTTATTCATAACTCTTCCCTTTCTCAAGAGGTACATGCTTAAGGCATGATATTTAAGCTGTTTGCATGAGCTTCCCTCTCCAGTGGTGCAGGTGACATCCATCTCTGGAGACCTTTCTTGTTTTCTCCTGACAACCAAAGCCGAATGCCCCTGCTGCCCACTTACCAGCAATGTGATCAACCCATCTTCTTTTCTTGCACTTGCCTCCTTCTCTTTGAGTTTTCTCTTTAGTTTGGGGTTTCCTGGTCCATACTTCTCAAGCCCTTTGTGATTGACTTCTGTGTGACACTCATTTTTAATTCTTTGGAGAATGTTCTTTTCTAATTCTTGCTGCTCTACAGCAAAACTAGTCAAATATTGGCATTAACAAGATAGAGCTTGATTTCTGGGAGAAGCCTGGCACATGATATTCCAAAGTCATATGGGCATTAATTTTTGTTTCTTTTACCATAGATTGATCATTATCTGCAGCTAATTCTTCATTCTTATGTCTTGGGATAGCAAAAAAAGATCATCAAACAACCTCTTCTGTGTACAAGGCAAGGAAAATAGTGCTATTTGGTTTATAATAGCACTGAGTTCCAAGTCTGTTTATCACTTAAACTTTCTGGTCTATTTCAGTCTTGGTTGTGAAGTGCCACCTGTTTCTAGTCCTTGAAATTTAATTTAGTTTGGCTATTGCAGTTTTTTGAAGAAGTTTTCCAGTTGTGCTGCCAATTTGAGGTTATCATTGTCTCTTCAGTATGCATTTAATATTTAGAAACTCATTCATGACTGCAATTACTGTTGTCCCCTTGGGTCCCACCCAGCAAAACTGAGTAGTCATGAGCATCACCTTAGTGTGAATAGGATCGGAATGTTTCAGGACTTAACAAGGCCAAATAATTTTAGAACAGAGGAGAATCTTGAGATCAGCAGAGCAAAGTGACAGGAACTTTGCATTTGGAGTCAGAAGACTTTGTTTTAGCCCAGAGTACTTAGCTTCTAAGGCCTTGGGTTTTTCCGGTATAAAACGTGAAGTTGCACCCTCACCCACAGGTGAGAAAACTGAGGTCCCTGGTGCTAGGATTCCTCCTCCTCACCCCTACATGGTGGATTAGTGGCCACTCTGAAGTGAGAGGCTGAGCTGATTGCCAACCCAAAGCTTTTCCCACTGTCTTGCTGACCCTCTTCTTGGGTAAGCTTTTGTCACTTGATTTGATTTTTGTATTGAAAGTGACTAATAAAAGTGCCCAAGGTGCTGAATGTCATGCTAAGCCCTAGTTCCCATAGTAAATTGGGGTGGTTTTAGTGGTAGTTTGTGGTTTTATAGTTCTTTTTGTGTTTTTAGCCCTTACAATTAAGGAGCATCATCTATCAAAACTGGTTTTACTTACTCCTTAAATGACTGATACTTGGCCAACATTTTTTTCTTTCTCCTGTAAGTTAGTTGACAATTACAAAATTCTTCATTAGCTTCAGCTGCCTTTGTGTGTACGTGGTGAGGAGGATAGGAATGTAAAAGGCTGGAATTAAAATGATGTGAGATAGAAAACTGTGGGATGGGTTTGAAGAGTAGAAGCCCTTCTTGCCTGTTTGGCTGGGTTCATGTATTGAGAAGGCAGGAGATGGAGGGACTGAGAGCTGATCAAGTTTTAGATGAGTTTTGATGGGAAGGATCTGGAAAGAATAGCAGACTTGACAACAAGAGGGCAGTAATAAAACTGATTGGGCAAGTCAACATGGGGCCCAAGGACACCATGAAGTAAAAAATGGGTTCTGACCAGGGTATTGCCAAGCAATGGACATAGAAGTATTTAGACCTTTTTCAGGCATCCATATGGAAAATATGTAGGCAGTACATGAAGAATTAAATTGCAGATTTCCACATGTCAGGGAAATTCATGTGTATAAAAAAAAGCCATTGAAAGACTTCTATTTAAAATGATTATGGATTCACTTTACTAGTAAGTTCTCCATGGGATAACTTTTTTACTTTGATGCATTTAAGATGACAGGCATTATGACTTAGTCAAGAGACCTGGGATCTGCCATAACACAATTGTGTGACCTTTAACATATTACATAATTATGACCACCATGACTCTTCATATTTGCATAAAGGGAATAATAATTCTTGGTGATATCACAGAATTATCTTAAAGAGTCAAATGACTGTAACATTCTTTATATTTGTAAAGCATTTTTATAGTTTTTATATGGTATTTTAATTTTAAATTATTTGGGTTTTAGAAAATGTTTTTCACATAGTTTTTCAAAAAAATGTGTCTTGCACAAAAGATCACTGTTGCTGAATTTGTATCAAAGTTAAAGTCTGCTGTGATAGGTAGATGTCATGGAGCAATGTGCAGAAAACAGTTATTAGTGACTTAAAAAGCAAAATCATTTCTTCCTGCTTTATTGAAACTTCTTTTTTCTTTGGTTGTTAGTATTTGGGAAGAAAAATGTTTAGGGAGTTAGAATTTAATTTAAGAAAAATTATGCTATATAGCAAAAGCACTTTTATGGTTTTACAAAACTTTAATTTTTGGCCAAGGTTATTTTATCAATCTTAGCAGTGGGTCTGTTATTTAAATTTAAAAGAAAATCAGTCCTTTTTGGGAGGAAGAGGATGGAGTTTGATACTAAACAAATTCTGTAGCAACAGAACCCACAGGAAGATGAAGGGAAATACTTTTCCATCTTAGGACTATTTGGAAGGTCAGGAGAAAAGGTCCATCTTATCAGGATGAGATCAACCAGCCAGGAACAAGCTTGGGGTGCTGGACCCTGGGATCAAGAGGAGTTTCCATACCTCTCAGCCCCCTGTGTAGAAGGTCTGGGCAGTGGGATGAGAGGGGAGCCAAGTCCAGGTAGGTCGGCGGGGCTTGGGGGCTAAAGGCAGTATCCTTTGTCCAGCAAGGTTGCAGGATGATGGACTGGGAACGGCCCAACTGTTCTCAGCAATCCGATGATCCCCAGACCTTGCTGAAGGCTTGCTACCTATACCCAGAGGAAGAACCGATGGGGTCTGATGCAGATTGAAGCAGACTTCTTTCTTGAGGGATGGGGGTTAGGAGGAGGGTTCTTTGTTTGCTTTCACAACATGACTATTATGGAAATGTTTTGCATGGCTACATATGTATTTTTTTTTGAGTTGTTTACATTTGTAGGGAGAGAGGAAGGGAGAGTATCTGGATCTCACTTTTAAAAACATGTTAAAAATTGTTTTTACATGTAACTGAGGAAAAATAAAATACTAAATTAAGGGGGGGAAAGAAAATGACAGTTTAAAAAAGAAAACACAAACTTTCACAAACTTTTAAAAAACCAACCAATTCCTTCTGACTCTTGAACTTTATAAAATTGACTACCAATTAGTGGTCTCCAATTTGATATGTTTAATTAAATAAAAAAAAACCAGTTTGCATTTGGATAATTTTATACCCTTTTTTTCTCCAAATATTGAGCAATTTCATATTTATTTCTAAAGAACATGGCTGAAGAATTCAGGCTATCTATCCCCAAACTTTTTTTTTTTTTTTTTTTTTTTGTATTAGCCAACCATGTAGACAGATGAGGTTTATTACCAATTAAATCACAATTACTCTGCCTAAATGTTTAACAGTCAGTTTAACCATTTTCTAGTGATGGTGTTTTCTTTTCCTTGTTTGATTTTTTTTTCCACCCAGAATATTTTTAGCCAAAAAGGTGTTTAGATGATACAGTTTTGATAACTTTATTCTTATTTGACCTTGATACATTTGTGGTTATACTTCCTTAACAGGTTGGTGAATATAGCAGTAAATGTGGGGGAAACAATATTGCACCTTCTTCAGAAGTTAAGAGGAAGTAGTTGGTCGATCTATGGGTATACAGCTTGAGCATAGGATCATACATAAATCCATTATACTCTTTCCATTACATTTAAAGATTACTTTGTAGGTTACTCAAGAAATGAATTGCAGCATATATTGTTGTCTCAATGCTATTTCCAGGTAAGAATAATGAATATAGCCAGAGTGCTGTCATGTTTTTGAATATTTTTATGATTTTGTAAAGTAGGCTACAGCAATTGCAGCTTTCCCTCATTATAGTGAAATTTAATTAATGTACATCTTAACTGTAGGATAAGATTGAGATCTTTGTTTCTTAGGGAAATGAACTAAATTACAGTGAAACATATAGACTAGTTTAAAATTATATGATGCTGTTTGTATTCTGAGTATGTAGTTTTTTGTAGAATCTTAAATTCACATTGTTATTTCTGGGTTATAGTGATACTTTAATGTCTTATTTTTCTCTCCTGGACTATAGAAAAAAGGAAGATAATTTTTAGGTACCTAATAAATGTTCATTGAATGAATTAATGGATTTATAAATCATTTGAAATCTCTATAGCCTAATATAATTTAAAATGGAAAATGTATTGAAATATTCCCAGTCATAAATTAATTTTAATGATGTTAAAAATACAAAATGTTACCTTTTCTTAAGATAAGAAAACAGTTTTAAGTTTTAAAATATTTGAAATGTACTAGGACTGAATATATTTGTGAGAAGATCTCTACACTGTAGAGAAGACCATTTATCAACTATATTATTCTGTCAGATTATATAATTTCAATTATTCAATTATAAATGTACTTTTTGTGAAAAATATTTCTGACAAGCTTCAAATAAATCAGTTTAAGTGAGATACAGATTTTAAAATATATTGCACTTATTAAGTACATATATAGTAACCAGAGTCCTAAAAATCTTCCTGTTCCTTTGTTCAAGTTACTATTTAAAAAAAAAAAAAAAAGACCTTACATTTTCAAAGAAATGAAAATTACTTGGTTTCTTATGAAATGAGAACCATGCTGGGCTAACTATATGCATATATTTCTTTCTGTAGAAACATTCCCTCTTCTCTGTTTTTGTTTTGTTAGTAGCAATCCACTACTTAGAGGGAACATTTAATTTGAAGCATAGCCAAATTATTTTTTTTTAATACTGATTTCAACAACTCCCCCTACCCCCACATAAGAAAACAATTTTAAATTTTAAAATATTTGAAATGTGCTCTCTCCATGTATTCTTCCTCCCATTTAAGACAGTTCTGCAGGACTTTCCTGATCATCCTTCTCTTCTATCCTCTTCCTGAGATTTTCTTTCATTTACTCTGTGCATATCTTGTACATACATCATTTTTTGCATGTTGTCTCCTCCATTGGCATATAAATTCTTAGAGGCATGGAACTATGTTTATGTCTTTCTTTTTATACCTAGGACTTAGCATCGTGCCTGACAGATTATAAATGCTTAATAAATTCTTGTTGACTGATGAAAGCACTTGTCAAGTTATTGAAGTAGTCTTGGATACTGGAAAGAAGAAATTCCTCTATCAAAATAGGGAGCAAGGATTGCATTTATGAGACACTTAGGAGGGGGTATCCTTAGGAAATTAGTAACTATTTAGGTACCAGGGATAAGGCAAAGAATAGCATCAAAAGTTTCAAACACTGGAGACAGGATAAATAGTAATCCTATAGAAAAGAAATAATGAAATTAGGATAGGTGTTGGAAGAAAGATAAGCTGTTTGATTCACTTGGAGGTGTTAGTATATCTGGGTAGAAATATCCTATTTGAATTGCATAATTTAGAAGAGATCACAGCCATGGAGATGGAAATATAAGAGTTTTCCATAATATTACAATTGAAGCTGTGGCAACTATAGAAATTTCCAAAGGGAAATTTGAGAAAAAAGGCAAGTCTCAGGACAACCCATTAGACTTACATTGAGGGTAGGAATAAGAAGAAAAGCCAGTAAAGATGCTGTAATAGAAATAGATGAACTTGAATTGCATTTGTCCCCCAAGTCAAGAAAAAAGAGGCTATCTTATAAAAAGAGTTCTGCAGTGTCCACAGTCAGAAAAAGGTGAAGAAGGGTGATTGTCAGGTGACTGGCTTTTGTGAAGCAATGTTTTGCAAGAGATGGAGGAAAAAATAAGAAGTGACTTTTTCAAAAAGTTTGGCAGAGAAAAGAACCAGATTGGTAGTGGAATTGACTACATGGGTGAAGAGAAGGCTGAAAATATTTGTAAGCAAATGGCTTGGAACTGGAAAAAAAGGATGAAGCTAATTTCATTAGTGAAGAGATGACTGCTGACGGGAGGTGCTAGATTAGGTAGAAGGGAACAGAATTCAAAAGATAAGGGGAGATTTTGTATAATGAAAGAGCTGAGAAAGTAGTGTTGGATCTCAGACTTTTTGGTCTATTAGGAGGTCAGGCACTGAAAGAATAGAAGTCGTTTGAAAATGATAAAGGTAGAATAGAAAAAAGGTTCCTGGCAGCAAGCTGGGATTATGGGCCATTCATATGTAATGGAATAAAGCAGCCTGCTAGTTAGGACTTCACCTTTTTTCAGCAGTCCAGGAACAAGATCAGTCAGAGAAGTTTCTGAAGATGTATATGTGTAGGTTGAAAACAGCAAAAAGATAACAGCCTAGACCTTGGGAAATCCTTGGTGAAAGAGCAATGGGGCAAAGGCCATGTTGATGGAGATGTCTGGAACCGGTAGAGTAGGCGTCTATTTAGCGCTTAGAGGTTTATGAAACATTTGCCCCGCAGCCCCTCCCTCGAACCTCATAAGAGCTCCATGAAGCGAACACTACGACCTTCCATTTTACCTGGGAAGAAACGGAGATCGAGGCTGGCTGCGGCTGACCAAGGAGCGTTCCTGTGCCACAGAGCCTGGGGAAGCGAGGAAGGCCTCAGGATGAAGAAGGAGCTCACCTGGGTCTTCCCTTGGCCTCCTCCTGTGGCCTGGGACAGCACCCCATGAACCTTTGTCCTCAGTGGTCTTTCTCACCCCCTCGGCACAGATGTTTCCCAGAGGGCCGCTGTTAGCTTGGCCCCTTACCTGTCAGACTTGTTCTTCTTCCTTCTTGCCTGTCATGGCCATGGAACTTCCATCTCCCCAGTCATTTCTGCTCTGCCATTTGGAAGTCATTTTTGGGCTGGTGTCCTTAAATCTTGTGTCTTTCAAGGCCATAAGAATTTTTTCATCTCCGTCCTTAGTGTTACAGGAAGTGTCGTGGTCTTGTGGGAAAATGGCTCGGCCAGGCCCACCCCCTTCTAACCACTTGTCCAAGAGGAGGCCGTGGGGCTTCTCTGAGCCTGTTTCCTCACCTGTGCGTTTGGTGTAGTGATCCTTAGGTCACCTTCCTCTCCTTCATTGCTGAATGACCAATAAGGTTTTTCATTTCATTCTAATCAACCCAAATCATACCTGGCCCAGAGCAGAGGTGTGAGCAAAGTGCTTTGTATCTGGGTTCTTCCCCACTCCCTGCTCTTTGTGTAGTAGCTTCCTTTATAGACCTTCTGGATCATTTACATCCTCTTGGAACTTTGTTTTCATGATTCCCTCTCTATACCTGGGATTCCCTTGGACCCACCCTTCTAGTTTCTGCCTTTAATC
>JAJPUD010001754.1:62099-72158 GCA_023553655.1 Myrmecobius fasciatus
TCTCTCTCTCTCTCTCTCTCTCTCTCTCTCTCTCTCCACACACACACACACACACACATATACACATACATATAGGGAAACTCTATATATAGGGAGACTATAACATGAAGATTGAGGTGGGAAAGGGCCCTAACAAGTGGAGGATCCAAGGAAGGCTTCATGACGGAGGTAGCACTTCATCTAAACTGTGAAAGAACAGAATTCTGTCAGGCTCAGATCAAGTAGGGGAAGATTCCAAGTCTTGGGAGTGGCTTTTAGAAATGAACACTGTGTTTTCCTGTTTGGGTGGCTTTGCTGATGATGGCCCTGTGTCTGTAATCCCAATTCCATTCTAGTATTTGTAATATCTATATCACTGTTTATATAAAAAAATTTTTGTTCTGTAAGTTGATTTCTTTTAGACTGATAATATTTCCTGTAGACTTTACCTGATTTTGTTTTCATTTCTGATTATATCTTAATGAGAACTAGAAATTGGAGTTAGACTCATCTGAACTATGACATTGGGGTAGATGTTGTTGGCTAAATGATCTTGATTACATGGGGTCAAGGAATGATTGAGGGATTTGAATTGCTCCATATCTTCCAACTTATCTGAACTCTTAAATTGTTAAAAATCCTTGTCTCCATTAATAGAATCCTTTGGTATATAGCCAAATTAAATTGGCCTCCAGGAATTTTATAAGGAGTTTTTATTGTATGTAGGACTATGTTGAATACTTCCCTTAACTTCAACACAAAGTAATATTATGGTTCATTGATATAATGGTCTAAATTTGGAGTCACAGGACTTGGGTTCATTTATGTCATATCCCTTCTATTTCTTCATGGTTAAATCGTGTTTTTGACTAGATGACCTCTGTCAACTCTAAAATTATGGTTCTACGATCCTAGGAAAAGAATATACTTAAGGATATTTTGTTAAAAGTATTTAGAGTTCTATGTCATTTTGACTCGAGTTCAGGCATTTGTTTATTAATCTGCATTTTTTTCATTGTGTTCTAGAATATTTTAGCAGATTTTGATAATAGTGTATGTTGTGGAAAGGCTTTCACTAAATATAAAAAGTTAGTAAAAAGAGGAAGAAAATAAGTTTTATTGTGAAATGTATTCTACAAATTGTTTTAAATCATGTGCTTTTTTTTCCATAGGAAATTCGGTGAACGGCCTCAACCTAAACGCCTCACTAGGTAAGAATTCCATGATTCTCTCATTAAATAAAAATATATACTTAACACATGAAAACCGATGCATACCAAGATGATATAGCCTGTTCACGGGACCAGTAAATGTCCAGTGCTCAATTTGGAACAAAGTCCTAGAACTCCGTCATCCAATGTCTTTTCCACTGTATGTCTCTGCAAATGTCATTCTGCAAGTTGTGCTCCCATATTAATGACACACTCAGAGTATTTTATTTAAAAAGAAAACCATTATTCTCTGACTTGAGCACCAGTGCCGTTTGGGCTATTGAATAAAATTTCTTTATTCTTTTAGTTAAATCTGAGATATCAAATGTCCTTTTAGGCTGTAATATGATACTGGATTGTAGATAAATGTTTTTGGCTAGATGAAAATAGAACTTTTGATCCCTCTTCTTAGAGTAATCATATGTCTCACCACTTTGGGGACCCTTCTCAGTTTGCTATTCAGGTTCCAGAGTCCTCAGTGAAATCACTGTTTTGCAGTTTCATTTGGAGCTCACTTTTTGTTGACTATATTGTAGAGTGTATTTCAGTGGTATTGGCATTACAATATGTCATTAGGTGGGAAAATATTCTTACCAATTATGTACTGAATAAATCTTAACTTTGTATTGGCACAATTTGTGTGAATGCAGTGTTTTATTTCCCCAAAGCTAAAACTAGAAAAAAATCTTATGATTAGCATTCACCCAGGATGAATTTAATCCCTTTCCAAATATTTTCTCTTTCACTCATTAATTTTTCTGCTTCTGGACGCTTTGTTTTTTGGTTTTTAGCAGTAGCTTCTTTACTGACAGTAAAAGGAAGAGTGCTTAAGGAGTGTGTTAACCACAATTAAATTCTTTGATCACTGCAGCCTCAGTCCTAAAATTGTTAGTTATTGTGATAGGATGTGTACATAACGTGATTCCACTGATTACTGTTGGATAGAGAAGGTTAGGTTAACAGGACACAAGTCAGATTCTCTTTTAGCAATCTGTAGGAAGGACCGTTAATTTTTATGTTATACTGGGAGTTTTATAGTATTTAATATTATATGAAATAAGGACATTAGTAAAGGCTTGGAAGTATCTGCTATATAGATTTTGTTGTTGTTATAAAAGGATGTGTTTTTACAGGGTTTTAAACTGTGAGTGAAAACTTTGACTTGATGACATGCCGACTTTATTTAGGGAAATACTTTTTCCTTCTTTTTGGGGGGTGTGATTACGAATAAAAGCAGTAGTGCCCAACTGAGTTCTCCTTACACAGTCATTCAAAAATTTTTTTATTAATTATTTTTTTTTTTTTCACAGACTCCTTGAGCAGTCTGGGAAAATCTACAGCCCCCGTTTCAGTATACATAAATGTGCACAAAGTTAGAAAGGAAACCAATCATATTGAAATAGTTGTTAACTTTATTTATATTTTCAGTTTACAAGCCTCAGGTTAAGAACCCCTGCTTTGAATGCTAGGATTTGGAGCTGGAAGGGACCTTAGAGATAAGCTAATGAATTATAGCTGCCTCACTTTACAGATGAGGACAGGGAGACTGATAAAGCTTACCTGGTGAAGTAGAGGCTGTTAGTAGCAGACAGAAGCCTTCTTCACCCTGCTCCTGGCCGGTAGAACTCTCACTCTTAGTGAGTCCCTCCTAAGACCCTAACATTTCCCTCTTCCCTTTTTCCTTCCTTCCTTCTCCCTCCATCCCCTTTGGGATCTGCTATTCCTGTGATTTCAGGTATTACTTCCATGAGGGTAGTCATAGCTATATTATTTCCATTTCTACATTTCTGGTTGCTGTTGGATATCTCCACCTTCTCCTCCCATTGATACCCCTATGTTAACATATACAGAATTCATCAACTTTCCCCCAAAAAGCTTACTTCTTCCAACTTCCTTATTTCTGCTAAAAACAGCAGAAATAGAGTAACCTGTCCTCTCAGGCTCAGAACCTCAAAATCATACTCTTCTCCCTCCTTCCCTTCCACATTCAGTCAGTTACTAAGTCCTGTTAATTTCTCCCCTGTATCTCTCATTCCATCTCACCTCTTTTCACTCATATTTCCATGGCCCCCATTTTAGACTCAAAAAAAAATATGACTTATAATCATATCCTTCAATCAGTAACCACCCATTAATTTATCCAATCAATAATCACCCACTAATTTACCAAGCTTTGTATTAGATACTGAGGATGGAACTACAAAGTGAGGTTCAAGAAACTGAAACTCAAGAAATCTGCTATCTGTAGCTTCCAGGTCAGATTATACCACTGCCTTGTTGAAAAGTCTTCAGTAGTGGGGCAGCTAGGTGGCACAATGGTTAGAGCACACGCCCTGAAGTCAGGAGGACCTGAGTTCAAATCTGGTCTCAGACACTTAATATCCCCTAGCTGTGTGACCCTGGGCAAGTCACTTAACCTCAATTGCCTCAGCAAAAAGCAAAAAAAGAAAAGAAAAGAAAAAAGAAAAGTCTTCAGTAGTTCCCTGTACCTTTTAGGAAAAATGACCAACTCTTGCTTTTGACAGGTAAGGCTATCTCTAGCCTAGTAAATAACGTACCACCATAATCTATTTTACATTGCCTCTCTTCTTCAGCTTAGCTAAATGTTAGCTAAACTGTAGTGCTATTTGTTATTCTCTGATCTTATCCTGCATGCATTTGTGTAAAATAATGGTCTATGGACTTTTGGTGGCACACCCCATCAGCACACACAAAAAAACCCACTGCACTCTTCCCCCATATGTGTATATTTAAGTATTTATAAATTATAAATATACTGCTGTACTAATAATGATGTACATCATACATGGTACACAACAACAGAAGTTAAAAATGATGAGATAGATAAGAAAGATCTTAGAGTCATGTCACCAGTAAGGTGCCTCAGCCTGAGGAGGAGTGACCTGGTCAGAGCTGCCCTGTTTGGTGTCTGTGCATGCTCCAGCACTAGGAGAGGCCCAGAGCAGGGACGCCCATGAGAAGAGAGAAGGGCTTGAATGGGAGTGGTGGCTTAGGAGAGAGAAGGAGGAAGGCTAAAGAAATGTGAGATTGGGCAACTAAGTGGAGCCAGAGAAAGGAGGCTTCAGCTCTTCCATGAAGATCCCAGCCTGGATAGGGGAGACACTTAGATGTCATTGCTGGGAGCAAAGGCTCTGCCCTCCAAAGGGCACTTGGACTGGGTACCAGAGGAAGGAGGGTTTCCCAATGGCAGTCAGGCAGCAGCTGCTGTGGGTTTCTGGTTAGAACCAGTGATTACATTGTAATTCTCCTAAGTGTAGATCTCTAAATTAGAAAGGGAGAGATTAGGAGCTTTCACAGGGGAGAAAAAAGGTGGAATCCAGGAGTGTTAGGAAAGGAGGTAGGTATGGTTTTATTGGGAAGGGGTCCTGTAGTTGAGGCTGATTGTCTCAGGGGAGGGGAGCTCGTACCCCACTTTCCTATTTTGTTTGGTATTGATTACACACTCCTTCTGGAAAGCCTTGGCGTAAACTGGGACCTCACGTCTCAAATATATCTTCATCTTTACACTTTGATGAAGCTTTCATTATCTCCTCTCTCCTTCAACTCCCACCTAAATGGCATCTCTCTGTTCTCAATTTTTCTGATGTTATTTTATCTTTATTTTTCCTTTTACTCTTATTGCATATTTCCTTCCATTGTATTTATATATCATTCCCATCCCATAACTCCTCTATCAGACTATAAGCTCCTCAAAGGTAAGGAGTGTTTTTTTATTCTTGTTTTTCCAGAACCAATAGAATACCTTTTATATAGTAGCTGCGTAACAGACATTTACTGAACATTTCTTATGGCTCGTGGTGATTAGACACAACAGTTTTGTCTAATACTTGTCAAAGCAGCCATTTTTAGAATTATCTTGGAAGACGGAAAGGCTCTGGGGAAGCTTTCTTCCTTGCTTTGCCAGAAGGGGGAACCTTTAGCTTTGGTGTTTTGGAAACCAGTGGAAAGATTCTATGAGTCAAGTTAGGGATGACCTTGGTTGAGGCTTTCCTTTCATAGAGTTTTTTTATATTTTTATTAAATGTATTTAATATTTTCCCCAGTTACATTTAAAACAATTTTTTTACATTTGTTTTTAAATTTTGAATTCTAGGTTCTCTCCCTTATTAAGAAACCACATGTGAAGTTATATAAAACATTTTCATGAAAGTCATCTTGTGAAAGAAAACATAGATGTCCCATTCTAATGAAAAAAAAAAAAAAAAAAAAAAACCTTCAAAAAAAAAAAATTTTAAAAAAAAACGAGAGAGAGAATGCTTCAGTCCATATTCAGATACAATCAGTTCCTCTATCCTATGGATAGGATCTTTCATCATAAGCCCTTCAGAGTAGTAATGAATCCTTGTACTGCTGAGAATAGCCAAGCCATTTATAATTGATCATCCTGGAACACTGCTCAGTATATAGTCTATTTCACTTTGCTTGAGTTCATGGAGGACTTTGCAGGGTTTTTTCTGAGAACATCCTGTTCATTATTTCCCATAGAATAGTAATATTCCATCCCAAACACATATCACAGTTTATTCATTCCCTAATTAATGGGCATCCCTCAATTTTCAAGTTTTTGCTCTGAGAAGAAAGCTGCTATAAATAATTTTTGTATATATAGATCACTTTCATTTTTTAAAAATCTCTTGGTATTCATGCCTTGTAATGTTATTAGGTCAAAGGATATGCATGAATTTATTATTTATCAATTGTGGCATAGCTCTTATTTTTTATTCCATTCCCTCTGTGTTTGAGAAATGAAGCCTTATCAGAAAAACTTGCTTCAAAATTCTTTTTACAATAACTATTGCTAAATGTATTTCTCCCCATTTTATCTCCCTCTCCATTTACCTTCTTCCTTCTCAAAAGTGTTTTATTACTGACCATCATTCCCTCTCCAAATATGCCCTCTCTTTTATCACCATTTCCTCTTCCCATATCCCCATTCCCCTCCTATTTTCCAGATTTCTATTACCCATATTGAATGTGTATGTTATTTCCTCTTTGAGTCAATTCTGATGAGAATAAGGTTCACTCTCTCACCCTCTCCTCCCCCTTTTCCCCTCTTTTATAACAAATTTTTCTCACCTCTTCTTTTTTGGCAGATAATTTATACCGTTCCATGTCTCCTTTTCACTTTCTCCCACTATGTTCCTCTCTCACCCCTTAATTTCATCATTTTTTAAAAAGATGTTATCCTTTCATATTCAGTTTACATCTGTACCCTCTGTCTATATGTACTCTTTTTAATTTCCATAATAATGAGAAAGCTCTAATGAGTTACAAGTATCATCCTTCCATGTAAGGATATAAAGATTTATCTTATTAAGTCCCTTACAGTATCACTTCCCTGGTTACCTCTGTATACTTCTCCAGAGTCCAGCATTGAAAATCACATTTTCTATTCAGCTCTGGGCTTTTTCATCATGAACTCTTAAAAACTCTATTTCACTGAATCTTTTCCTCTGAAGGATTTTTCACTCAGTTTTGCTGGATAGGTGATTCTTGGTTGTATCCTTGCTCCGTTGCTCTCCAGAATATCATATTCCAATCCCTCCAGTCCTTTAGTGTAGAAACTTCTGAATCTGGTATTATTCTGACTGTGGCTCCAATACACTTGAATTATTTCTGGATGCTTGCAATATTTTCTCCTTGCCCTGCATGTTCCAGAATTTGCCTATAATATTCCTGGGAATTTTTATTTTGGGATCTCTTTCAGGAGATGATCAGTAGGTTTTTTAAATTTCTAACCCTCTAATTCTATAATATCAGGAGAGTTTTCCTTGAAATTTTCTGGAAAGATAATGTCCAGGCTCTTTTTTGATCTTGACTTTCAAGTAGACCAATAATTTTCAGATTATTTCTCCTGGATCTGTTTTCCAGGTCAGTTGTTTGGTTTTCAATGAGATTTTTTTCATTTTTTTTTTGTTTTGCTTTATTGTATCTTGATTTTTCATAAACTCATTAACTTCCATTTGCTCAGTTCTGATTTTTAAGGAATTATTTTCCTCTGAGTTTTTGTACCTCCTTTCCCCATTAACTAGTTTGCTTTTAAGGCATTCTTTTCCTCATTAGCTTTTTGCCTTTCCTTTTGCACTATTCCCAATTCTTTTCCTGATTTAAGTCCTTCTTCCATAGCCTGAGCCCAATTCTTGTTTTTCTTGGAGGCTCTGGAAATAGGAGCTCCGACTTTCTCTTCTTCTGAGGGGGTCACCTAGTCACTTATATAGTAACTGTCAGAAACTTTTTCTGGTGTCTGCTCATTTTCCTAGCCAGCTTTTAGCTCTTTATGACCCGGGTAGAGGGTCTGCTGTCCCATGCTGTTCTCCTTCTAGGGACCTGACCCCAGACCCCCTGCTCTGCCCTGGAGCTATGGGGGTGCCCCCTCCTCACTGTGGCTGCAAGGTCTGAGTGCTAAAGCCGGAGGCTGCTCTGCTGCCTGGGGCCAGGCCCGGATGGCCCTGGACTCCCAGCCTCTGGCCACCAGCCTTTCCTGCTGACCTTCCAGGCCCTCATTGGTGTCTCTGGCTTGAAAGCTTTGAGAGCCACCAGCATGGACTGGCTTCAGAGGTGCTGTGGGGCCGGGGCTGCACTAAGTGCTCCCTGCTCTAGACCTGCCCGCCAGACCCTGCGGCTCACTGACCTTCTCTGTCTGCGTTGCGCCCCCCCCCCCCCCTCCCAATAGCCTAGCCCTCTCAGAGTAAGGACAAACCCGAGCCGCCTTCAGCTGCAGCTTTCTGGGTGTTCTGACACTCTGACATTTGTTTCGAGTCATCGTTTAAAGGGATTTGGAGCAATTTGGGGGAGAGCACAGCAGGTTCCTGCTTTTACCCTACCATCTTTGCTCACATCTTTTTAAGGGGACACGAAAGGTTGTAGTTGCTAAGCTTTAGTAATCAGGAAATAGAAACTCTGTTTTTAGATCCATTGAAGAGAGTGGTAAAGTCATTCTTTAGGAGGATATGCAGGTAAATTGTAATAGATGAAGAGAAATAGATTGTTTTTTTTTAAACCAAGCTTTTTTTTCTTGTGTACAATCTGGATTTCAAAGCCCCATTTTCCATGTTTTTTTTGTTTGTTTGTTTTGGGTGATGTAAGCACTTAAAATTACTTTGCTACACCTGGATTCTAGAGATTTCATTTGTTCTTTTCCTGGGAAACTTAATACTTTATATGAAGGAAAGAGAAAAAGAAAATTGGAATCTTGTCATCCTGCATTTCATTAAAATTTTTGCTAAGCTTTTTAGGTAATCTAACATTCAGCAAACTTACAAAAAAACAAATACCATCATAGTTTCATGTTTTGGCTCTCCAATTAGATTATGATTTTAAAGGCAGAAATTCTGTTTTATTCTCCTTTTGTATTTACCCCGGGTGTGGAAAAAGGAAGAGAATTGCTAATAATTGGATTAACAGAATCCTTAGCAGAATAAAGTATTGTATTAAGAACATATCATAATGTCCATTGTCTACATTGTTGTAATATATTCCTAACACATTTTAGTAATCTCTTTTCTCTTCCATCCATTTCAAGACACATATACCAGATTAATTTTCCTAATGCACAGCTTTCATCAAGTTATTTTAGAAGTGATAGATCATAATGGATAATGGTAAAGTTGTAACCAGAAGTATTAGTTTGAATCTTGCTTTCAGCAGGCTATCTTTGTAACCCTGTACAAGTCACTTCATATTTCTCAGTTTCATTTCTGCATTTATTAAATGAGGATAACAGCACCTCACTCAGAGATCTGAAACAAGGATCAGATGAACTAATATATGTGAAGCTTTGCAGATATTAAAGCACCATATACATGTGAGCTATTATTATGGATCTTATTCCTAATCAAATTCACACAGAAACAGGGTGCTCTCTTGCTGTTATTTTATATTTAATCTGTAAACTATTGAAGAGGTGGATTAAATTACTGCTTTTTAAAAATAATTGAATACAAGTATTAGGATATAAGCTGGCTTATAAGCTTACTACTGCTAGTATCTTTGAGACAGTTCCAGTATAATGGGCATATGATAAGCATTGTATTGTCTTCCAACAGGATCTTATTTTTTCCCTACTCAATTTCTGTATTTTGACTGCTTTACTTTACTTATAACCTGAGCATCTAGTCTTCATGACATGACATATACATGAAACATTCTTAAATTTTCACACATCATTTTTATTTCTGAGAAATTGTGGACAATAGTTTTGTCTGTGATAATGCTATAGTTTTAATTAGTTGATTGAAGACTTAAGAAAATTTTGAGCTCTGTATTTATATTATAGAGAGTTGTCAGTTTATGAAAGATAAGTTTCTAGGGCATGATTCTGGCTATCTCTTGCACAATCTTTATTGATCAGTGGGTTCAGATTCTTCTATAACAGATAACTTTTCTGTAATTTCATGTAGCATTGTCTGGGTCTTGAATTGTTATGTTTTGTCTGTTTCTATAAACAAACCCACACAGTTCAACCGCTTTTTTTTGACACTTGTTTGCTAACATAGTCATGATTCCACATCACGTGGAGATCTCCCATGAAGAACTTTATGTGTAACCTTTTCACTCGTCCTTAAAACAATTTCAAATTCTGCTCAGTCCGGAAGCTGAAACCCAGCTAAGAGCAGTTCAGTAGGAGAAAAAGCTTTAGGACAGTGATGATAGCTAACAAAAAGTGACATGTGCCTCCTGGTGAAGTAGTGGGTTCCCCTTCATCAAATGCTGAAAATTTTCATTTGAAGGCCTTAATCATCCTGTGATTTGGAGATATGGTAGAAGGAATTCTGGATTAAGAAGAACAAGTTGGATTAGATGTATAAAGTCTTTTCCAACTCATAAGGGCCTGGGGTGTGTGTGTGTG
>JAJPUD010001754.1:72168-121830 GCA_023553655.1 Myrmecobius fasciatus
ATTACACATGGAAAATTGTGCTACACTTCCACTTATTTGAAATTGCACAAAGTTGGGAACACAGGCCCTGAAGCCAGTATTCTCTTTTAATGTTGTGTGATCATAAATCATTAAGCTGTCCAGTCTTAGAAAAACTGAAGTGACCTCAAGGGCAGTAGTAAGACACACTGTAGAAATAAGCATCCACAATATGTCTCCAGGTGATTGATGTGCATTCACTGTGCACACTGGGATGTGTGCACACTGATGTAAAAGGGAGAGACACACACACACACACACACACACACACACAGAAGGGGGCCGAGCTGTGGAAGCTGGCCACAGTCCAAGTCACAACATTGCACCCTCTGAAAGAAGGAGATGCCTCTAGGGCCTCTGATCATTCATTCAGACACAGACAGGCACTTTGGAAGCACCTTAGACGCTAAATGCTGGGGATACAGAAAAGAAGGCAAAAGCAGGCCCTGCCTTCAAGGAGCTTACTGTCTGCTGGGGGGCTGTCATAAAACACCATGCAGAATCCATTGGGGGTTGTCAGCAGGCAGAAGGGATTGGAGTTAAGAGGAAGGAACAGTGACTTCTCAAAGAACGGAAGATCACAGCTGGAGATGAGGAGAGAGAGAAATCTCAGCTGAGGAAGGAAAGAGGGAGGGAGAGAGAGGGAGAAATAGAGGGAGAAAGTAGATTGTATGAGGAGGGAAAGTGTGAAGAATAAAGATTGCCTCCTAGGTTGTTAGCCTGGATGCCTAGGAGGATGGTATAATAGGATTGACTGTAACCGGAAAGTTAGGGAAGAGAGAGAAATTGATCAGGGAACGAAACAAGTTGAGTTTTGGATTTGTAAGATGTCTATGGGACATCATTCTGGTGCATTTATGGGAAAATATGATTAGACATACAGGGATCTAGAGTCAGAGAGTATGTCAGAGGACAGAGTACTCACTGATAAAATGATGGATCTTTGTATTACATAATACTCCATAGAATGCTCCTTTTTAAAAATAAATAAAAATTTTATTCCATTTTCATTATACAAAATGTTTATATTTAGGGAAAATAATACTTTCCAATTCAGGGAGTCTGGGGGAAGGCATAACTAGAAGCACCAAGTTTCAAAAGCATTTTTATTTGGTTTATAAAAGTTGTAGTAATTTTAACAATGTCTATAGTGACAATAGATATTCTTTTTTTTTTTTTTTTTTTTTTTTGAGGCAATTGGGGTTGACTAGCCTAGGGTCACACAGCTAGGATGTATTAAGTGTTGGAGACCAGATTTGAACCCAGGCCCTCCTGACTTCAGGGCTGGTTCTCTATCCACTACACCACCTAGCTGCCCCGACAATAGATATTCTTGAACTGGGAGTTATAATATTAATTGGAATAAAATCAGTTAAACCACAGTGAATTCTTGAGATTGGAGAATAAATAAGTTTTTGGAAAAAGCAAAATTATCAAGTTGAAAAGCATTTTAAAATAATTTTATATGAACTTAAAAAATATGAGTACATAAATAGAACTATTTACAGTATTTAGAAATTATAACCTACCTTTTTGTTACTTTGCAGACCTTTCTAATATTTTTATTTAAGTATGTCCAGATAAAAATTAGACCAAGTAAGCCAACATGCTATACTGTAATTTTCAAATAAAATTTTGTTAAAGTATGCAAAGATTAAAATTTTCCTGAATTTTAATTTGTTTTTTAGAAATTAAGTGTTTGCACTTCTTGGTGTCATTCATTTTACTGTTATCTATGAAAACAAAAGAACCTTTTGAATCTTTTTTCTCTAATTATTTTCAAATATGATCCTCTAGGGAAGCAATGAGAAACTATCTAAAGGAGCGAGGTGATCAAACCGTACTAATCCTCCATGCAAAAGTTGCACAGAAGTCTTATGGAAATGAAAAAAGGTAGGATTTTAATTTTTTTAAAGTTTTTGTTAAGTGGAAAATAATTATTTTTTCTTCTGTCATTTATTTCAGTGATGTATGTGTATCTTGCTCTTCTTCTAAAGCCAGGCTCGCTCATAATTATTTGACTTATTGAAATGATTGCATTCTTCACCACATTCAGGAACCACTGAGAGGTTCCTTTACAGCAGTGAAATTAAGCTCAAATAGAAATAAGGACCACATAAGGATCCTTGTCAGCCACATACTGACTTAGAAAGCCACATTTTTAACATAACACACTTCCATTGCATTTTAATTTTACTTTGTTAAATATTTCTCATTTACATTTTTATCTATATCAGTATCAAAAATGAAAGAAATGAATTCACCACCAACGAAGAGGAAATTAAAACAGCAATTTGGAACTACTTTGCTTACCTGTATGCCACTAAGTATGACAATCTTAAATGAAATGGTTGAACATTTAAAAAAAAATTGTCCATATGAATAGAAAATAAAATGCTTAAATAATTCCACTTTAGAAAAAGAAATTGAACAAGTCATCAATTAACTCCCTAAGAAAAAATCTCTAGGGCCAGATGGATTTACCAGTTTAATTAAACATTTTAATTAAATATTTAAAGAACAATTAATTCCAATGCTATATAAAGTATTTGGAAAAATAAGCAAAGGAGAAGTCCTACTCAATTCTTTTTATGACACATATATATGGTACTGATACTTTAAACCAGTAAGAACCGAAACAGAGAAAGACAATTATAGACCAGTTTCCCTAATGAATATTGATGTGAATGTTTTAAATAAAATTTTAGCAAAGAAATTACAGCAACTTATCACCAGGATAATACACTATACCTGGGGGGGGAGGGGATGAATTTATACCAGAAATGCCAGGATGGTTCAGTATTAGGAAAATTATCAGCATAATTTGTTGTTGTTGTTGTTGTTCAAAACATATGCATGGATATTTTCTGCATTCAGCCTTGCAAAACTTTGTGTTCCAAATTTTTTCCCTCCCTTTCCCCCATCCCCTCTCCTAGATGGTGAGTAATTCAATACATGTTAAACATGTATAATTCTTCTTTACATATTTATACAATTATCTTGCTGCATAAGAAATAGCAGGTCAGAAACGGAAAAAAATGAGAAAGAAAACAAAATGCAAGCAAACAAGAACAAAAAAAGTGGAAATGCTGTATTGTGATCCACACTGAGTTCCCACAATCCTCTCTCTGGGTGCAAGTGGCTGTCTTCATCATAAGATCTTTGGAACTAACCTGAATCATGTTATTGTTGAGAAGAGAACCATGACCATCAGATTTGATCATTGTATAATCTTGTTGTTGCCATGTATAGTGATCTCCTGATTGTACTCATTTCACTTAGCATCAGTTCATCTCTCTAGGCCTTTCTAAAATCATTCTGCTGATCTTTTCTTATAGAACAATAATATTCCATAATATTCATATACCATAACTTATTCAGCCATTCTCCAGCTGATGGGCATCCACTCAATTTCCAGTTTCTTGCTACTACAAAAAGGGCTGCCACAAACATTTTTGCACATGTGGGTCCCTTTCCCTCTTTTATGAACTATCAGCATAGTTGACCACATCAGCAACAAAACTAATAAATCATAAGAATATCTTAGTAGATGTACAAAAAGATTTTGACAATACAGCACCCATTTTTATTAAAAACACCAGAGACCATAAGAATAAAAGGAATTTTCCTTAAACTGATAAGCAGCATTTATCCAAAACCATCAGCAACTGTTATATGTAGTGGAGATAAGCTAGAAACATTCCCAGTAAGATGAAGGGTGAAACAAGGATGCCCATTGTCATCTTTATTATCATTCAATATTGCACTAGGAATTTTGGCTTTAGCTATAAAAGAAGAAAAAGAAATTGAAAGAATTAGATTCAACAATGAGAAAACAAAAATATCATTCTTTGCAGAAGATATAATGGCATACTTAGAGAGTCAACTAAAAACTGCTTGAAATAATTAACAAAGTTGTGGCATATAAAATAAATTAACATAAATCATCAGCATTTCTGTATATATCTAACAGCCCATCAGCAAGATAGAAAGAGAAATTCCATTTAAAATGAGCGTAGACAGTATGAAGTACTTGGGAGTCTACCTTCCAAGACAAGACCAGGAACTAGATGAACACTTTTCACATAAATAAAGTCAGATCTAAACAATTTACAACATTATCTTGATTCTGCTTATTTTGCTTTTCATTTCAAATCTTTTCATGCTTTATTAGCTCATCATTCTTACAACATGTAGTATCCATCACAAACACACATCACAACAACCCCAGTTGATGGACATCCCCCCCAATTTCCAGTTCTTTGCTACCACCAAGAGATGTTATGAATATTTTTACACATGTGGATCCTTTTTCCTTTTTATGATCTCTTTGGGAAACAAACTTAATACTAAATATTGCTTCCACAATTTTATAACTCTTTGGGCATAATTCCAGATTGCTCTATAAAATGGTTGGATCAGTTAACAGTTCCAGCAAAAGTATTAATGCCCAAGTTTTTCTATATCCCCATCAACATTTGTCATTTTCCACTTCTATCATTTTGGCCACTCTGATAAAGGTATAATGATTTAGATCATTATTCGATAGGCTTATATATAGTTTTGATTTCTTCATCAAGAAACTGCCTATTCATCAAGAAAATAAATGATTATTTATCAATTGGAGAATGACTCATATTCTTATAAATTTGACAAAATTTTTCTATACATTTGAAATGAGATCTTTATCTGATCTATAAAGAATTTCCCCCAATTTTTTTCGGGGGGGGGATTGTTTTCCTTCTAATTTTAGCTATCTTGGTTTTATTCATACAAAAGCTTTTATATTTAATGTAATCAGAATCATCCATTTTATATCTCTTAATGATGTCTACCTCTTGTTTATTCATATAAATTCTTTGCCTATCCATTAATTTGATAATGTGTTTATGTTCTTGTAATTTTTTTATGAGATCTTTCTTTATAGCTAGATCATTTATTGATTTTGACTTTATCTTGGTGAATGGTGTAAGATACCAGAATATACTCAGTTTCTGCCAGATTGCTTTCCAGTTTTACCATAAATTTTTACCAAATTGTGTATTCTTGCCATAAAAAGCTTAAGTTTTTTACATTTATCAAGCACAGAGTTACTATAATCTTTCATTACAGTGGGTTGTGTATCACTTAGTTCCACTGATCCACCTTTCTATTTTTTGGCTAGTACCAGATAGTTTGGGTAATTACTGCTTTATAATACAGTTTAAAATCCGGCACTACTAAATTTCTTTCTTTTACATTTTTTCCATAAATTTCTTTGATATTCTTGACCTTTTGCTCTTACAAATACATTTTATTTTTTTCTAGTTCAATAAAATATTTTTTAAGTAATTTAATTTGGATGGCCTTGAATAAGTAGATTAGTCTAAGGAGAATTATCAATTTTTTTAATATTGGCTACATCTCCTAACCATTAATATTCCTCCAGCTATTTAGATCTATTTGTATAAAAAAAGTCTTATAATTATATTCATGCAGTCTCTGAATTTGTCTTGGCAAGTAAACTGACAGATATTTTATATAATCTACAGCATTTTAAATGGGGTATCTTTTACTTTTTTTTTATTTTTTTTGCTGAGGCAATTGGGGTTAAGTGACTTGCCCAGGGTCACACAGCTAGGAAGTGTTAAGTGTCTAAGGCCAGATTTGAGCTCAGGTGCTCCTGACTTCAGGGCTGGTGCTCTATCCACTTTGCCACCTAGCTGCTCCTTACTATCTCTTCTTGCAAGGTTTTGTTGATATGTAGAAATACTAATGATTCAGGTGGCTATATTTTATATCCTCCTATTATGCTAAAATTAGTTGTTTCAATTAATTTTGTACTTGAATCTCTAGAATTTTCTAAGTATATCATAATATTATCTGCAAAAAAAGATAGTTTGTTACCTCCTTGCTTATTCTGATTCCTTCAATTTATTTTTCTTCTTGTACTTGTAATACAACACTAAACAATATTGGTGACAATGCTTATCCTTGTTTTACTCTTGATCTTATTGGGAAATTTTCTAGTTTATCCCCATTACAAACAATGCTTGCTAATGGTTTTAGGTAGATGCTTTTTATCATTTTAAGGAAAAATCCATTTAAACATATGCTCTCAAGTGTTTTTCACAGAAACGTGTTTTTGTCAAAAAAGCCTTTTCTGTATCTATTGATATAATCATGGGTGTTTTTTTTTTGTTTATTTTTGTTATTGATATAATCATTTGTGCTAATATTTTCTCCTATATTATCCATGCATTCTTGTATAAATCCTACTTTGTCATCATGTATTATCTTTGTGATACATTGTTGTAGTCTCCTGGCTAGCATTTTCTTTTTGTATCCCCATTCATCAATTAAATTGTTCTTTAATTTTCTTTCTGTTTTGTTTCCTAGTTTAAGTATTAAGTATTGGTACCATATTTGTTTCACAAAATGAATTTGATAGGACTTCTTCTTCTTTGCCTATTAATCTAAGTAACTTAGTTAATAATTGGAATTAGTTGATCTTTATATATTTGGTAGATTTCATTTGTAAATCCATCTGGTCCTAATGCTTTTTTTCTTAGGAAGCTCATTTATAGCCTAGTTGATTTCTTTTCTAAAATATATTTTTAAAAGATATTCTATTTCCTTTTTTCCTTAATTTATTTCCTCTTATGTTCATTTAGACAGATTATATTTTTGTAGACATTTTTTCACTTCACTTAATTAGTTAAATTTATTGGCCTGTAATTGGGCATAATAACTCCCTATAATGGTCTTGATGTCATTTTCATTAGTGATATGTTTACTCTTTTCACTTAGGATATTTGTAATTTGGTTTTCTTCTCTCTTTTTTTTTTAATATTAACCAATAGTTTATCTGTTTTATGTTTTTTCTCATAAAATTAACTTTTAATATTATTAACTCAGTGATTTTCTTACATTCAATTTTATTAATCTCACCTTTAATTTTTAGGATTTCCAATTTGGTGTTTAATTAGGAATTTTAAATTTGCTCTTTTTTCTAGGGTTTTTTTGTTTTTTGCTTACCCAATTCATTGGTTTGCTTTTTCTCCATTTTATTGATGTAAGCATTTAAAGATATAATTTTTCCTCTGGTTACAGCTTGTGCTGGATCCCATGGGATTCATTAATAGTTTAACTCATTATTTTACTTGTGTTTTCCAAGGAGGATGATGTTTGGACTAGAAAAGGTAAAACAAAAATGAGTAGTAGGGAACTGATACCCAAGTAAATTAAGTTCATATGAAGAAAACATTTAGCTGCCCTTGAACTCAAATCATCAAACCTATTTGAATTAATTCTATCCCATGATATCAAAAGAATTGAAACATGGAAGTACAGAACCACATGAACTTTGGAAAAGAAGAGAAAGAGATAAGGTATTTCAGGACTGAAAATGAGAAAATGAGACTTGCTGGGTTCTTATTTCTCTATATATAAAATGTAGAATGAAATTTGGTATCTTAGGTTCCTTCCAAATGGGCCCCCACTGACAAAGGGGATCCCTTTACTCCTCCCTCAGTTATTCACTCTCCCACTTAGCAGAGCCATTTGCCATGCTTTTTCATCCCTCCTCACCTCTCCCACTCTCTCAGCTGAGGTTGTCATATTTTATTTTTTTTAATTGAAGCAGTTCTTGCAGAGTTCTCTCTTCCTTTTCATCTCATATGTGTTCTACAATCTTCTCCTTCATCCTTGTCTTACATGGAAGAATAGCCCTTCTTTGTATTAAGGCAGATCTTTCTATATACCATTGGCTTCTGTGGCAAAGTGGTCCTTCTGTCATCCCTGTTTTCTCACTCTTTTTCTTATTAGCAAATCTGGTGACTCTTTTTGTCCCTTCTTGACCTACCTGCAGATGCCGATACTGTCACCTTCTATTTCCACATTGTTTCTTTTCTTTCTAGCTTTTTGTGCCATTGAACTTTCCTTGTATCTGTGGGTGTTCCCCAAGACCCTTTCATGGGTCCCATTGTTTTGCTTCATGAGCTTGTGGTTCAAGATCTTCCAGCTGACAGGATTCTTCTCCACCATGATTGAGTTGTCTCTGCAGATAATTCTCAGACATTTTTGTCCAACCCAAATCTCTTTTCTGTCATTTCCAACTGCCTCTTAGACATCTCAAGTTACATATCCCATAGGTAACAACTGAGTTCATTACTATCCCCACCTCGTCCCCCCCACAAAGTTGTCTTCCCTCCTGAGTTCCACCTTAGTGATAAGGGTACCATCGTGCTCTCAATCGCCCAGGCTGACAAGCCAGCTCTCTGCTCCACCACATCCAGTCCAGGCCTATGGATTTCTGTCTCTTCTGATACCGACACCACCCTGATGAAGGCCTTGACTATCACAGTCACTTTGTTTCTTTTTGTCAGACCTCTCCAGTCCTGTCCTTCCTCCATTCACCTGCCAGATAGTCTGATCCAGAGACTGCCCCTCCTCTGTTACATAAATCCCAGCAGCTGCTTGTTGTTACTCACACACAGTACTTCTTGACCCAGAATTAGGAGCACTTGTAGATTTTTCATGGTACTCGATGGAATTTCATTGAAGACAGTCTATGGAAGAATGAGTGAGAGAGTAATCACTATATTCACCCCCAGGATATGAAAAAGTGCCAGGGAGTCACTCCTTTCCAGAAGAAGATTTAGTGACCTTTATGTATACGCTCTTTAGAACACCCAAGAGGTGGAGGAAAGACCCTAATTTTCCTCCAAAATATCCTTCTTCCCAGCTGATTCAGTTTCAAATGGGTCTGACTGGCCACCTGTGCCTCCTGAAACTTGAAAACAAAACTGAAAATTACTTCCCACTCCTGGGTATGCTGACTTTATTGAAAGACCTCGGGGTCAAGTTATAGTCTTAAGCACTTGTTCTCATCCTCAGTGCCCTTCAGTGTTGTGTGACGTTAGAATTTTGTGCAAGACGTAAAGCTGTTACCGCAAGCCCCTCACAGGCTTGCTCAGCACCTCGTATTCCACCACTGCCCATGCCCTGCCTTGCATTTGCAGATCAGCTCTTCAGCTCATCCTCTGGATTTCTCTTTTTTCAGTGCCTTATAGCTCACTCCCTGTGCCCTCCTCCTTATTTTGTGCCAACAAACAATACCACTGGGAAGGAGCTGGAATGAAAGAGAAGTGAGAATGGAGGCTCCCTTAGCTGGCAGAATATGCTTGGTGCAGGAGCACTCAATGAAGGGACAGGCAGGGGGTCACCATGGGGACCCAAAGGACAGGGGACTGGTATCCTTTTCAATTTGCCCCCAGGTTGGACCAAGAGTCGAGCCTGGCAAAAAGTTAACAGTAACTGTTTTTTGGGGGTTTTTTGTTTTTGCTTAGGCAATTGGGGTTAAGTGACTTGCCCAGGGTCACACAGCTAGGGAATGTTAAGTGTCTGAGACCAGATTTGAACTCAGTTCCTCCTGACTTCAGGGCTGTGCTCTATCCACTGCGCCACCTAGCTGCCCCAAGTTAACAGTAACTGAAAGTTATTAACTAATAAAAGCTAATGTGGCCCATGTGTGAAGTGGCCTATCTTTGGTTAATTGGCCATCAAAGGGAAAGGTAAGAGTAAGTAATAGGATTTTATGAGGAAAATTACCAAAGATCTCAGGAGGAGAAAATTCAGTCAGAATTCTTGAGTCTAGGCAAATAGATCAGCGGGGAACATATTGAGAGAAGGGAAGATTATCTCCAAGATATCTAATGGAATCCAGACGTCTCTGAATAAGAATTGCAAGACAAAGGAAACCAAATCAAATTGAGTGAAGCAGAGAACTCTGTTGAATTTCCAAGATAACATAAATATAGTTTTATACCGCAACCAGAGAAGAATAAAGCAAATAAAAACTATAAAGTAGTAACATGTGTAATCTAGAAAAACATACAAACTGCTTTTATAAATTTTACTACAAAATATTACCTATAGAAATAAAGGAGACATACAGACACCTTTACCCAGAAGATGATAATAAAATGATTTATAAAGTTGTTTAAAATGAATTACTTATTATTTATAACCATATGAAAGATGTGCCAGATCAATAAGCATAAATAGAAATACAAATCAAAACATGTCTGAAGTTTTGCTTCACATCCAGCAAATTGGCAAAGATGACAGTTGTCCACATTGCAGGAGTTATGGAAAGATGCAACGCTATTTTGTTGTTAGTGGACTTGTAAATTCAAGTATGACTTTTGTGGAAAACACAGAATGGTGGAAATATAATTACTACAGTGTGCCTACCCTTTGTGGTGCTGTTTAGTCAAAGAGGGTTTCTTGATACCACGTCACATTTTCAGAAGCTAAATTGTAATCCATTTCAATATTTGAGTTAAGTTTTTTTTAATTAATTCATAAGAAATAAAGGAATTGCTTTATAAAATTGTCTGCTGTAAATTAAATCTAAATTGTATGTTTATCGCCACCTTGTGGAAGAGAGTAGCACTGGTTTTTAATAGTTTAATAACTAAATAAAGGCAAAATTGTTTGCCTCTTCAGATCTCTTGATCTGTGTTTTGCAACTTCATAACTTCATGTCTTTAATCAATATATTAAATATAGATTATCGGTTATTTTAACTGAAATTTACATGGCACTTTATTACACAAGTTTTTGAGGGACATTATAATATAGTGGTCAAAAAGTGGTATAGCAAATTTAGTGGGAATAGACTTGAATATCCAGCTGAGATCCTTTTCAAGCTGTATAGCAAGGCTCTTTAAGCCCAAGTTCCTTAATGGACTAGTAATAGTTGCATTACTTACCCCACAAGGTTGTTGTGGGGGGGGGGGGGTTTGCTTTTTGCTGAGGCAATTGGGGTTAAGTGACTTGCCCAGGGTCACACAGCTAGGAAGTGTCTGAGATCATATTTGAACTCAGGTCTTCCTGACTTCAGGGCTGGTGCTCTATCCATTGCGCCACCTAGCTGCCCCAGGGGAAAACATTTTTAATTGGTAGAACGTTGTATGTGTTATCATTATTGACCTTTTTAAGGATACATTTTCTCCGTTATATAGATTATATTGAAAAGTTCCCCCTCCAAAAAAAATCTGAAGTGAGAATAGTGGATCTCAAAATTTATATTATGGATTAATATCATGGATTTATCTTTTGTATCTTTTTTTTTTTGTAGTAAAAACCAGCTAGTAATCTAGTCAATTCAAAAAGTCATTGCAGACTCTTGTAATTTTTATTCTGCTTTCATTTATCATTTTAAGGTTTACAGAACAATTTCACATAAAATCTGGTACAAGTTATAAGTAATTATGGTATTAAAAGCAGCAGGATTTCCATTCAACTTATCGGGATCTATCAAATTTTCTATTTTCATGCTCTTTATCTTAATCTTTTAGAGTTATCACTGCCCCCTTTTATCCAGATATTCATACAGTTCAGTAAACTTGCTTATTAAAATGATTAGTTATATTTGAATGGTTTCTTTTCATGTTGGATCTGTTGACATATTGAAGTGTTACTCTTATTTTGCACTTATAATTCACAGATCTATAGCATTACTGATTGATTAAAAAAAAAACACTATCTATAGATGATGACTTTGCCTTTAATCTTTGAGCCCCTTCATACTAGAACTGACAAAGCCCATCTTAGTGTTGAATTTTTTCTATAGCAGGGTCAGAATACCTCCTAGAGCTGTAAACTAAAACTGACCTAATGATTGGAATATTTGGAATCTTTTCCATCCCAACTCAAACATGTGAGGCATTTGTCCACATCTAAAATGACCTGAGATTGCTTCTCTCCTAGTCTAGACCTTTATCCTGAATAAGTTGATAGGTTAGTCCTGTACTAAAATGGGAACCCTCCTTCCCCATTTGTTTTATTACTTTTTATAGTCAATGTACATTGGAAATTTTTTTATTTTCAAAGTTTTAATGATTATTGAGTTATTAATATCTATATTTATGTCCTGATTGGCTTGTAAGCTGGCCCTGGGGATTGAATAAGTATTTGATAGTTGATAATAGCTGTTTAATGAATCATAATAAAATTGCGTCTACATTTTTGTATCTGGATGTATTTTGTTCTATCAAATGTATTGGGATTGTTTTTTCAGTAGTAAAATTTGCAATTCTCTAATCATTAGTGATTTAGAGCATTTTTTTTATATGACTAGAAGTGGCTTTAATTTCTTTAGCTGAAAACATATCCTTTAACGATTTATCAATTGGAGAATTCTATATCTTTTTTCATTTCATTGCTTTTTACTATCCTTAAATGATTATACTGGCTATAACTTTCTGCCATCTTTATCTGCAGTGTTTTACATATGAATTTATATTTTAAGCTGTTATTAGCTTTGGCTGCTCTGTCTCTGCACCTGGAAAAGGGATCAGGTATTAGCTGACTAAGACAATTTCCTTCTTTTGGGGGCCTACTTTTTTACAGTCAGTTGAACTTTATTAAGAAATTGTGATAATCAGGGTCTATGTTTTTTTTTCTGTCTTTTTTTCCTTTTTCCTCTTTCATTATCAGTGAGTCAAATTAGTGTTACAAATACTTACAAAAGTTCATTATCATCTAAAGATAATTTTTTTTCAAATTTGATATTGATTTTTATTTTGGACAAGTAGGGAGGGAACAAGTATTTATTAATTCTCTACTGTGTAGCAAGTAGTATGCTGTTTTCTTTTCTTTTTTACAAATATTATTGTATTTTAACTATTCACTTGTCTAATTTCTTCTGTATATCTCATTGATGTGGTTTCTACAACAATAATTAGTCATTTCCTATCTGTTAAGATAAAGACAGTATAATTTTTTGGGTGACATTTGTTACTCTCCATAACCAGTGCCTTCTGTCTCTCTTCTA
This sequence comes from Myrmecobius fasciatus, assembly GCA_023553655.1. Classification (NCBI taxonomy): domain Eukaryota; kingdom Metazoa; phylum Chordata; class Mammalia; order Dasyuromorphia; family Myrmecobiidae; genus Myrmecobius; species Myrmecobius fasciatus. The sequence goes on from JAJPUD010001754.1 coordinate 85,010, forward strand.
GATTAGAATTTTTTTTTTCCTTTTTGTCTTTAAAGGGCAGAATCCAGAACAAGTTGTAGTAATTGGAAAGAGGCAAATTTAAACTTGGGGTTAGGAAAAGTACTTCTTTATTGTAGAGCTGTCCAAGAGTAGAATATCCTTTCCCAAAAAGTCTGGAGGTTTTCAGACAGATTCTAAACAACCACTTTTTAGGGTGTTTATAGAAAGGAACCTTTCATGTATAAGTAGAACTCAATGGCTCCCGAGTTCCCTTATAGCTCTCAGATTCCATGCTTCTGTGAAGGGCTTTTAAATAGTCTGTGTTAGTATTTATCCTTTAATGCGTTTCAGTTGTGAGCCATATGTTCTATTATTTTTCATCTCTCATCTGTGCTCATTTGCTTTGAAGTTGCTGAGAATATATTTTGACTTGGTTTGGAAAATCTAGTGAAATTCTTATAACTTGACCTCTTCCTCCTTTTCTAAAACAGTTACAGTATGAGTCTTCAGCTGATCTTTTTGCTCATGCTCCTCATGGACTCTGCAAAAATGAAATAACTAAACTTTGTCTTCTTGTTTCCTTTATGTCAAGAATATCAGGATTTTTTAAAATATATTTTATTTCTCGTGGAACACAACATAATATTCTCATACTCCTTGATTGATGTTTGCTTACATTGTGTTTCCTTTATCTGATATATCGTTTGTGTAGACAAGATTTTTCTTGCACAACAATGACAAGTTTGGAAATATGTATACATATATTCGATTTACCAATATTTTAACATAATTAACATGTAGTGGATATCCTGCCATCTAGGGGAGGGGTGGGGAGTTGGGGGAAAAATTTGTAACGGAAAGCTATGTAAGGGTTATTGTTGAAGAATTACCCACACATATGTTATGCAAATAAAATTTAAAAAAAATAAAATTTAAAAAAAATATATATTTTATTTCTTCTAATGGTATATAAATTTGCATTAGATTGAACCAAAAACCTCATATATGGAGTATAAGTAGTGTGATATTCTTAGAATTATCATATATGGTAGGCATGATCAAATGTCTTCCAGCAATTTAAAAACAATATTTTAATTGAAATTGTAATTAGGCTATTTGCTATTAGAAAATTCAAGCTGGAATTACCTACATTTTAATGTAATAAACCTGCTTTAGTCCTCACCTTTGGAAAAGCTGGATCACATCATTTTACAACTAAGATATTGAATGTAAAGGATTCCCCCCCCCAAAAAAAAAATATATATATATATATATATATATCAGAGGTTAAAATCATGAGATTATTAAATAGGTATCTTCTTATTATTTAATAAATTAGTAATCATAATATAAATATGAAAAAATATTTCAGACTATTGAGAAGTGGAGGCAGCTGCCTTTGTTAGAAAAGCATTAAGTTGACTAACTTAATCAAGTACCAAGCTTAATGAAATCTTTTAAAATCAAAAGAAAAATGTAGTAGTTGTTAATGTAATTATGACCAAAACACTAGGAACAATCATATTCATTTATATAATATACATAATTCCTTTATTAGGACCCTAAAAATTGTTAAACAGCCAGCCATTCATGATCAGTTCTTGATGACACCAATTTAAGTAGTCAGAGTTATAGTACTTTTTTTTAAGTTTGGCATATCATAAGCACATTATAAATGTTAGCTAATTTTTTTTTTAAAGGCAATTTTTTTTTTGTTGTTAGCAAAGGCAGTTTCTGTTTCAGGACCACATTCTTAAGCATTTCATCAGAGTATCCCTACCAGCATACTTGTTGGTGTCTATTGCAGAGAAGTCTGGAACCTTACCAGTCTTCGGTCCAATCTTTAAAATCGTCCTCCTTTTTTTTGCGGTGCTTTGTACACACTCCGGAATACAAATATTGGTGTTTTGTGAAATTGGTTCTGCCTGGCCCTCAGGCTGGCAGGTTCCCATACTATCCTGCTTTCATTGTGTGTTCGAGGCCCAGGATCACTTCCATACTGTGAAGGGAGTATTGTAGTGTCACATACTGAAATCTTATTGATAACCCTCAAAAATAGATGTACACCAGTTGATTTATTATAATGCTATATTCTGGGTTCACGCCATAGATGTGTTGTGTGGATAATGTCTTGTAATAAAATCCTTCTTGCAACAAAGACTGTTTAGATGAGGACTAAAATAAATCAACTGGTGTGTTAGGTTTCAATAAAAAAAAGCCAAATTATATTTGATCAGCTTTACCAGTATACCGTGTGTGCAAGTATGTGTAATCAATTGTCTTGTCCTAAAGAATCTATATATTGTTTGAATGATGCCTAACTTGAGTGTTTATTCACTTCTTACAAACCCAAGAGAATATATGAAAGCACATAAATTTGAGTGTGTGAAGATTCCTTTTCATGAGGTTCAGTTATAAGAGAACTCTTTCCTCATTTACTGACAATTTTAAAATTAAATGTTTTCACATAGTTCACTTTTGGTTTTTGTCTTCAGGTTTTTTTGTCCTCCTCCTTGTGTATATCTGATGGGCAGTGGATGGAAGAAAAAAAAAGAGCAAATGGAACGTGATGGTTCTTCTGAACAAGAATCTCAACCATGTGCGTTTATTGGAATAGGAAATAGTGACCAAGAAATGCAGCAGTTGAACTTGGAAGGAAAGGTAAAGTAAGACCTGAACATAGATTTGTATGAGGGGCATTACGGCACCAATTCAGTTAACTTGGGGGACAACAACTCATTTTTATAGGTGTCAGAATTCTTTCTATACTAGAAAAATTAACCAAATATTTAAGTCAGAATTTGAATGACCTCTGTAAAGCTACTGGTCTATAAGTGGCTAAGTCTTGGTGCCTCTGTTGGTTTATAGTGACATACACTGAGGTTCTCAGCAAGGTGACAGAACTCACTGGGTCAGGGAATCCGCGATTTCCGATTAAAGCCATTAACAATGTAAAGAATCACGAGTTAGCAGTTGTAGAATGTTTAATTGTTAATTTTCCATCAGCTTCTTTGAAGCATAATCATAATTTATGGAAACAGGAAGCTCATTTCTCTGCAGAAATAAAACCTTCAATAAATTCTCTGAATGATTTACATTTCTAAGTTAAACATATTAGAAAAAAAGAGTTTGTTTTGTACGTAGAACAAAGCAATGGTAGGCATAGAAGAAAAGCTTTGTTCAAAAACTTTTTTTGAAAAGCTTTATTTCAAAACATTTTTGTGATAATAGTTAAATTTCTTTCTTTAGCAAATTATTCCATTAGCTAGTTGACCTTACTTTCAAACATATTGTGTTCATGTCTTAACTTCATTCTTTCTTCTTTTATATTCAGGAAATAACTCTAACTCTTTTCTTTACTTCTAACAATCTTAAATAGGTTTTCTTTTTGTTCATTTTTTATTAGCTATTCAAGTGTTAATTCCTTCTATTTAGCTTTAAATGTCACAGAAGTTTTTCTTGTATTGCTGCTTAAGCTTTTGCTTTTATTTTTTTTACCTACTCTGAACTGCTTTTAAAATAGCTCATTTTAAATAAGATTATTTGTACATAACCAAATGCAACTTAAAGATATCAAACAGTTGTTAAAAAAAATTAGCTAAGAAATCTCAAAGGACTCACGATGAAAATTGAACATATTGCAAGTTAATCATCACTTTTTTTGGTTTTCTCTCCTCAATGAGCCTTAGAATGTGTATCTGACTTTGACTATAAATTTTTAAATCAAGTCCAAGTTAAATCCCACATCAGTAGTTCTCTTGGCTCTGTGCACACTTTCCTTTGCATTCCCAATTGATTCAATGTCTTCAATATATTTCTAAGCCCCTATTTTTTTTATCTAGAGAAATATAATTTTAATTTACTGTGAAAAGTTTTTTACTAATTTAGCAAAGTAAATACTTTTTAAAATATGTGTCTTACAATGGATTAATTTCTTGCTTGTTTGATTAGCCTATAGCTGCTCAAGATCTGTTTGAGTGGTGCACTTAGAAGCCACCCTTAGAGATAGTGAAACAGCCAAGTGACACAAATGGCTAGGAGCCCGAACCTCCAGCTCCTTGGTCATTTCCAGGTCCCATTATCCCTCTTGGTGACCCCCACCTCCCTGGTGCTTGCTTTGCCACAGAGGGAGAGGGAGAAGGTTCTTATGCTGTCTTCCATGAGACTTGGGTATGAGTGAATCCTTGGTCCTTGTACAGTCTCGCACAGCACGTCCTCCCAAAGTTCTCAGTCTTTCGCCGTGGAACAGAAGTGAGGGGTGAATGCCCAATCGTGTCCTGTTCTAGCGTACTCTTACCCACACGAAATGGTATTTGTGAAATGATTGTCCAGATACCTTCTTTACAACCCTTATTTGAATAAAAATCATCCTAACAGAATATTTAATAACTGATGACATGACATTGGAAAGTATTGATGAAATGGTTTGTTGCTCAGCAGTTCCAGAAATAGCCACATTCCCTCTGTTGTTCAGTTTAGGTGATAAATGAGGTGACAGGAGGCTAATGAAGAACAAGGAAAAAATGTGACTAATATTTATTGAGGAAAAAAAATAAAAGTAAAGCAAACATTTGATTCTGACAGGAGAAAAAGATTCAGAGAAAATAATATTTACTATTGCTCCATCCTTAGCCATACTTTGAATATATACTTACATTTTGTGTACTAAAAGGTGTAATCACAAATTTATAAAGAACTTATTTTTAGACCATAGTTTTGTGTTTTTAATTTACTTTGAAAGGTACAATGTAAGAAGACACTGTGGAAAGATGGAAAGAATACTGCTTAGATCTAGTTTCAAATTTTGACTTCTCATTTCAAATTTTGACTTAGCTGTGTGACTGCTAAACCTGACTTCCATGTTCTGTAAAATGTGGATAATCATACTTAAATCAGGAAAGTTCTTAGAGGGCTGTTCTGAAGAATTCATTATGTATTAATAATGGTGACATTAATACTGACAAAATGTTATATGTTATAGTTAATGATTCTCTGGATACAGGGTTTACAGAAACCTGCACTTCATAGGAAAGTCAAATAGGACTTTTTATATGCCACCTGAAAAGAAGACAGTTTTCCAAAGGAAGAGATATTGTGCATTTTCTTGTGCTTCATGATGTAAAGAAATGGTTGCTCAGCATTGAATTGATCTCTGTATAATAAAATCTTCAACCCTAGCATCTCTTTAAAATCACCACTTCTGTTATTTCTTTGTTTATGTGGAGAATATCTTACAAAGCCACTTCTTTTGAAGTTTTTAATATTAAAAAGGTCTAAAGATTGTTTACATCTGAACCTTGTCAAATAAGATGAGACAAACAAGGTAATAATAGAATGCTCAACCGTGAAAGAATTTAGATACCCCTCAGAGTTCTTTGAAATGGCATTTTATTTGTTTCTTCCCACATTAAGGGCAATACCATTTACATGTTGTCAAAGTACTTTTCCCTAATTGTTTCGTATATAAATGAATTTAGAATAAGCTAATTCATGAATTTCATATCTAAGTTATTAGTTTTCTTATTTTCATCTGTTTTGTACTTTATTTTCTACACCCCCTTTGCTAGCATAATCTTAAGTCCTTTACCCAGAAAAAATAAATTTTTCTATCAGATCAGTTGTTTCTCCTCCTTTTTTCCCCTTGGCAACCTTTTCTTTCCTTCAGTATCTTTTATTACCCTTTTTAGAAATGAACTAAATATTTTTACACTTCTCTTTTAGGGAAATTGTCACATGAAGTATTTTTGTTTTAGAGCTACTTCAGCTAATTTAGCAACATCTTATGCTGAAATAAATATATTTCTTAGTTTCCAGCTTTTACAAAGACAACATTTTTATGGTTAAAGTAACTTTTTGGTGTTTTTTTTTTCCTTATATGGGAATTTGAGAAGTTTGTATTCATTATATCCTAATTACTTATTGCTTTTAACCAACCCTTTGCTAGCAGTAAGTAGTAGTTCTAGTAAAATTTCTTAAAGTCTGTCTTGATGGATTGAAACAATTAAATTTCAAGTTTTCCACGAGAATGACCTTTGGATGCTTTGATTTTATAAGACAAAATCTCTTGTTTGCCTCTGGTTCTTATGATCAGATATCCCTTATACTTTTTTCCCTTTTGTGTTTGCTAACCAATGTTTTACCGTGACATCTTAACTTGTTCTTAACATATGATGCTAAACTTCCCTATTTCCTCCTTTCCTGTTTAGAGTGTATACAGCTATCCTCCCCATCCCAAATTAAGCTATTCCTTTTAGAATGTAACTGCCTTAATTTAGAGACACTTAGTGTTTGCTCCCTGCATTAGTATATGTACACTTTTAGTACATTAATTTTCATTTTCATAGACCTCGTCTTATGTTGCAGAACAATTCCATAGTTTAGGCTAATTTGACCTACTATGCTGTCACTTTAAAAGTATGGCGGACCCATGGCTCCTGCCACAACAGCTTACAGATGCCATCTTTGAGCGCTTGGAGATCCTTGGATGAAAGGCGCTATGTGAGTGCAAAGTACTATTTTTTTTTGTTTGTTTGTTTATTTTTATTACTATTAGTTTCATCTTAAATTTGCTGTCTGCAGAGCAAATCCTCACCAAGCTTTTAAGGCTCTATTGAATCCTAAAAACCTCATCAAATATAAAAAAGAAATTCAAGATGGCAACCAAACCTCTATTCTTAAATATTTCTGCTAGTGCAATATTTTTGTTCTGCTACTAAGGCAGTACATCTAGTTAGCAAAGTGAATTAAAACAGACAAAAAAAAAATTGAGGTTTACCATCCACTTCCTAAATTATTCTCTTACCAAAACAAACAGAAATTGGGTAAAATCACATCAACTTGATCTTAGATTTAATCTTAGATTTAAAAAAAATAAATGTGATTAAATCAAAGTAAGCCAAATTAAAATATACCTATTTAAGAAATGCAACATTGTTACATAAAACTTTTTTTTTCACATTTGAGGATTTTACCAAGAAAAAAATCAAGAAGATATGTTTCCTTCTATCACATAACCCTTTTATGTTTCTGTTTTCCCATTTAGAGGTAATGAATGATTTGTCTTTCTCCTTAGTTCCTAAAGAAGTTGCAAACCTAAAATTGTAAAAATGACAATTCAGAGAGGTCTTAAAATAGCACCAAATAAAATTTATAACGGGTTTTTTTTTCTTATCTTTTTAAAAATGCTAGATATTATGCCCATTCATAGTTCCTTTTTAGTTGTTAGCTTTTTGGTAATTTGGTAGACAATTATGTGTAATAGCAATGTATTAAGTTGGATGATTTTTCAACCCAGAATATCAAAATAAGTGCCACATTGTGGTGGTACATGTTCATCAAATGTCCCTTCCTCTGGTGATAGACTAGGCAACCTTTATATAGCACTTCAAGGTTTGCAAAGCATTTAACATTTATTATCTCTGTGAAACAAGGTTATTTTCTTGTTAGTCATGATTCTCCATTGTTTTCAATGGATATAGTTTATATATTTCTTTCTTTCTTTTTTTTTTTTTTAACTTTTTACTGTGTAATTTAATGGCACAATTAGTGGTGTCCTTTCCCATAAACTTTTGGGCTTATTATTTGAAATTCACTTATAAAGAAAAATAAAGCAAATACACATCAAAGTATCATTTTATATGATACTTTTTTGAAAGACCATCCTAAAATCTCTTTATAAAAATAGTTTCCCTTTTTTCTTTTGCAAAAGACATTTAATTTTAAATGTATGTCTTCTGACTGAACTACCATCATCATTTGTAAAGCCATTTTAAAAGATTTAATGGTATTGTCAGCAAGGCAAGACTAACTTTTTTGAGTATTAAAGTTAAAAAGGAAAATTAATATAGTGTTTCTTAAGACTTAGTAGTAAAGAATTTTTGCCAGTTTTCTAGGAGACAATTTCAGTTTGAAACTTAACTTTCTTTTTTGACACTAGTGTTTATAATACTCAGTGAAATATCACAAATCTTAAAATCTTACTCAGCCTAGCCATGGCCATTCTAAATTGTTGATAGCACATTGTTATGGTTTGGGTGCAATTAAATATTTCTTTCCACAGAATTATTGCACAGCCAAAACACTGTATATATCTGACTCAGACAAGCGAAAACATTTCATGTTATCTGTAAAAATGTTCTATGGCAACAGTGACGACATTGGTGTATTCCTCAGTAAACGGATCAAAGTCATCTCCAAACCTTCTAAAAAGAAACAATCATTGAAAAATGCTGACTGTAAGTATTATTCAGTTTGACAATTTACTTTCCTAGTAATGAGGCATAACATTCACATTGAAGAAGAGAGAAGGAAGCTTATTTTCACGTTCATGATTTGATTTTCCATTAAATGAGGAAGAATTGCCTTGTATATAACAAGCAATTATTGAATTGCTTTCAGTTTTTAAGTGAAATTTAGGAGCTACATCTAGCTCCTTTTTTAATGTCAACATCATATTTACTTGTTCTGCAAATGACTGATGAGCTTTTCATTCTGGATTGATAGATTTCCAGAAAACCTATTTCTAGGAATCATAAAAACTAGAAAATCATGACACTTTCTGAACATTTATGCAGAAACTATTTACTCATAAATAAAAAAGACCTAAATAGGAAGTATAAATGCTAAGAAGACATAGTAATAGAAAATGTTTTCATTCACAGTATGCATAGCTTCAGGAACAAAAGTGGCATTATTTAATCGGCTTCGATCGCAGACAGTCAGCACCAGATATTTACATGTAGAAGGAGGAAATTTCCATGCCAGCTCACAACAATGGGGAGCATTTTATATTCATCTCTGTGAGTATAAACATCTTTTCAGTATTTTTCATTTTGAACATTGTAATTCCTTTTTAAAAATATTAAAAACAAACACTGAGTATAATCTTCATAAGCATTTGATGCATTCTAACATGACAGAATTTGATTTGTTTTCTACAGTGGATGATGATGAATCAGAAGGAGAAGAATTCACAGTGAGAGACGGCTATATCCATTATGGACAGACTGTCAAACTTGTGTGTTCAGTTACAGGCATGGCACTCCCAAGATTGGTAGAGTTCCACTTTTACTTTAGTAATATATAAACTAAGTCATTTTTGCAGCAAACAAATGACCAAGTTACAATTGTGTTGCCACATGGAATATATTAGTTACATGCTTTGATAAGAATACAGTTGTAAAAATAATCAATTTTATGGACTTTGTAATGGATACATATGGTATTTTTTCATAGATAGCTTTTTTTCCTGCTGTTTTATTTTATTGTGAGTGAATGATTAAATTGTTCAGTAGAGGGCACTATAAATTGCATTTAGAAATCTCCAGCTTAACTGGGAATATTGCATTCTACCCTGCATTTTGAGCCTAAATATTTTGAGGATTGGTATTCCAGATCTGCAAAAATATAAAAATTATACTTAGGTCTTAAGACATATTTTACCAGGCCACCTTCAGGAAACATATTGTTTTAAAATAAAATTTACCTTTCTACTAACAATATCCAATTCAACAAATTCAACTCAGGAAGTGTTTGCCTGTGCTTTTAAAAAAAATACTGATGGTGTCCAGAGAAAATGATGGTAGACCCGATACTCTGACACCTCTCAAGGGCGGGACTGCTTAGCCCCTTATTGTAGCCTCTGTGCCCAGCACTTAGCACCTTATGTGTATTTAATAAATGCTTGTTGAACCAGTGGACGTGAGGTTAACTTTACTTTCAAATCCCTCATGATGTATTGATTAGTGAAATTAAAGCATTTTGCCCCTCCTTCTTTGTCCCCTAGCTCTCCCAGTACCTTGTCATGATATAGAGTCCTTAAGTGGAACCTAAGTTCTGGTGAGCCTTACCAGGCTAGGCTGGAAAAGCTTGGCTTGGAGGCCTGTCTGCAGATGATCATCAGCCATAGAAAGATGGAGTTGGATAGGCTGGCTAGAAACAAATTGGATGCCAAGTGGTTCAGTGGGGCCAGTGTCCATCTCATTGGTACTCTTCTCTAAGGCCTGGGTGATTGCAGTGGGAATCATGGAGGAAGGAAGTCATAGGTCCTTGAAGTATTGAAAAAGGCATTATTACTATTGGTAGTCCTAAAATAATCATAATTCCAGTTGAGAAGTCAAATAGTAATTTGCTTCATTAGTAAAAGGCTTCATTAGGAAGGGAAACTTCAGAGAAATTATATTTTTTAGGCAAAGGAAAAAAAATGCTATCCAGATATTTTCACATCAGGGGCCAAAATACACACAGACACATATTCATATGCATGCATATATATATAATTTCCTTTTCCTACAGCTCTGTATACTATTTAAATGATTTAAAAGTGACCATTTATTTAAAGAAATGAAAAGGGTGTAAAGTAATTATGAATTTAAACAACTGCTTTCCTTTTGAACTATAGTTCCACGTTACCTGAAATAGCCCATTGGTTCCCACTCTCAGGCATCCCAGCAGACAGTGCGCTACTTTGAAGCTCTGCTGGGAAAAGCAGCCAACATGAAACAGGTCGGGTAAGCGCTGTTTGGTTTTTTATTTGGCTCTTTTCTTTTACTGTGTCTCGTGGTTTTGCAAAGTGCTTTTATTTGCTATTTCATTATGATATCCTTGTGAAGATAAAAGTATAAATAATTTTATGAAACTTTGCAAAACTGGAGCTAATAGTAAAATGAAAAAACAAACAAAAAAATCCAATACAGCAATTACCTGGATAGTTTCCTGTTTTTTTCCCCTTGATCTCAATCATTGTTCAAGAAAGGTTCTATTGTTGTTTTGACATAAAGTGGCTGCTGAGACACCATAAATCGTGAGATGATAGAATTAGAAAAGACCTTAGAGGTAATTGACTCCAACCTTACCATTTTACAAATAAAGAAATTGAAGTCCAGAGAGGTCACAAGACTTGTCTGTGGTGACATATCTGGTAAATATGAGATCTGGAATTTCCAACAGTTATGTTACACATTAGATTCTGCAGGACCTAAAATGAAAGGAGGAAACAAAACGAATTTGGATATTAGTTGGTACAGTTTTTGAAATATTAATTGCTGATGTATTTAAAGAAACATTTGTCTCTGACTCACTTCAAATGTACTGTTGTTATTATTATTGACAGCTGACTCTGTCCTGATGAGGGTATTTATATGTTGGAGGGAGAGGGAGACTGAGGGGTCTTTATAAGACTGTCCTTTATAAGGGCTGTCAGTAAACAGTAATTGTATGTGCCTTGATGACCTCACCTCAGAAGGGTGAATTAATCCATGCGTGACTCCTTGCTGTAATCAATTAAAGATTCCAGGAAATGTTTGTTGAATCCTGGGATAATTTCTACATTCTGTCATCTGGCATATCAGGACATTGGAACGTGTGGCTTTTTAACTTTGTAAAGCTTTATGTCTTGAAGGATTTAAAGATGAGTAGTTAGTTCATTCCCCAGTGGTAAGGTTTGGAGTATTTTTGGAATATGGGCACTGAATTGGAATTCCCTGCTTTCACAGAGTGCTTTTACAGCACTCTTGCAACCAGCTTTCCCAGTAAACCTACCTACCTTTTAAGGTTTCAAAACGCCTGTGATTTTTTTGGACTTCACAATCCCTCATATCCCTGTGTCTCCCAAAGTTCCAAGGTAATGTTGATGCCTTTCTGAAATAGGGTTAACCAAACACATAGTTGAAGTTTTTGAGAGTTAGAATACTCACATGGAATGGCTTCAAAACAATGCAGTATCAGGGGCAGCTAGGTGGCGCAGTGGATAGAGCACCAGCCCTGAAGTCAGGAAGACCTGAGTTCAAATCTGGTCTCAGACACATAACATTCCCTAGCTGTGTGACCCTGGGCAAGTCACTTAATCCCAATTGCCTCAGAAAAACAAAACAAAAAAACAATGCAGTATCTTAAAATACTATTATCTATATTGTCTTTATCATTAACCTTAATATTTAGAAATTGCCTTACCTCAGTGTCTCACCAAATTTGGGATATGGCTAAGATTTGACTGATGATATGGTATGGAGATTTGGCCACAGGAAATATTTACAATAAGTGCCAGCTTATTGTAATCATCTCTGATTCAAAGATGTCAGTTCCTCCTCTTAGATTATTGTCTATATCATTAAGACTTGAAAACTAAACTTTAAACAGTCTGAGATAACAGCTTTGCAGAACATCCTGGGAGCTATAGTTGGTCAAAGTTCAATTACCATTCTATATTCTAAAATATCACCTATTATACCTGTCCATAATAGCAAGTATTTTACCTCTAAGTGGCTAGATTAAGAATTTGGAAATGCAAATAAGGCATTTTAAAATATAGGGGAATATCCGCTGATTAAAGTCTAATGGAGGGGAAGTCAGTCCTAGGATGAAATTTTTTTTATTTGTAAATTGCCAATTAATTTTTTTTTTTAGTATATGCTACATATTTTAGTCCATCTTTTCTCAAACAGATGGCATTAAGATCTAAGAAATAGTATTCTAATCATTTGCTTTTATGGTAAGCTGAAGCATAGACTAACTATTCTTTGCTAGTTAATGAATTAATAGGAGAAAATAATGTGGTGTGATTACCAGTTTTGTTGTTTTGTTTTGTTTTTTTCTAAGTAGCATGGCTTTAGGTTTTATACTATTGTACTTAATTTTATTAATTAGATTCTGTATTTGTCATAATTATGTTGTAGAAAGAACAATTGAGTCATTCTCAAATGGTCATCTAGAGGAAGAAATAATTGACTAATCCTGCTATATAAAATCTCTGGGGAGGAATTTATAGATACTACTGCTTGATATCTATAAAAACAAGAATTGTTTCAATTTTTCTGCCCTTAATAACCAATATTTGAAAATATTTTCAGCACCGTGGGTATAAACTGAATTTACAATGTATACAGTATGATTTTTTTGCTATTAAGTAATAGAAGTTTAAAAATGTAAATTTTTCTGTGTATATATGAGTTTTCTTTTGTTTTGTTGAAATAGATAATTCGAAAAGTTGATAAACAGACCGCATTACTAGATGCAGATGATCCGGTGTCCCAGCTACATAAATGTGCATTTTATCTTAAGGATACAGAAAGAATGTATTTGTGCCTTTCCCAAGAGAGAATAATCCAATTTCAAGTGAGTTATTGATGGGAAAAATGTAGAACATGACAATCATTGGAATTGTGAACTCTGAGAGAGTTGTTGCCATAAGAAATCATATAAGATGGCAATAAGCTTCTTTTAAGTCTTTGTGTAAAAGTTGATACTCAGTTGAATTCAGTTGATTTTCCCCTGTAGTCACACTTGAATTTTTACAAATGTCATTTCCAAAGCTTTTATAACGTTACAGTTCTTTGGAAGCTGTCGTGAGGATGTTGGACCCTATTAATGTAGGGAAATTTGCTATTCTTCAGTTGAGAGGTTCTTACAGATCTCTCTGTGTTGTTACCTGTTAGTCCATCCTTCAACACTGGCTAGCTCAGGGACTGAGGAAACTGCAAGGATAGTGACCAGGCTTCCGGAGGTCTGCCCTCTGAGGCTACTGTTCCACAGTGTAGCCTGGGCAAATCGCTTAAGTCATCTGTAAAGTGGGGATGATATCAACACTGCTACCCTATATTCTTATTCTAAGGATCACATGAGATACATGCTAAAGCATGGAGATGTGGCAGGCTGCCTGAAAGTGAGGCATTTGTTGTTCTTAAGGACCATAATATTCATCATGATACTAGTTCCTAATCTTGGTGTTCCTGAATAACCCCATTCTCTTCTGTTTTGTTGTGAAATAAAATCAATCAGTCAAACATGGACACTCATCTGGCTGCTTATGAGCAGAAATATTCATCTACCCATATTACAGTATTGTCTTTTATTCATTCAATAGATAGGCTGTCATTCATTGGTATTCTTTGAAATGTATCAGCTGAGTGGCCAGAAGAGTTCAGACTTATAATCACAGCTACCAGGGAGGTGGGCAGCTCCACTGCAGTGAGGTGCCAGTCTTTGTTTGCCTCAGGAAAGCCACACTTGGGGAGTGGGAAGGACGGAGGAGAAAGAGAGAGTTGTGTTTGGAGTTTCCCCCCTGAATTTTGTTTATTTTATCAACGAGGCTTTCATATTTCAATAAGAAAATCAGCTCTTTTTTTTTTTTTTTTTTTAAATCAGGCCACTCCATGCCCCAAAGAACCAAATAAAGAGATGATAAATGATGGAGCTTCCTGGACAATCATTAGTACAGATAAGGCGGAATATACATTCTATGAGGGTATGGGACCTGTCCATGCTCCAGTAACACCTGTGCCTGTTGTAGAAAGTCTTCAGGTGAGCAAGTATTTAATTACTTTAGCTCTTAGCTTTCATGCACAACTTGTTTTATTTACCAAATCACTTAGGGTGTTTGCTATCTATTTGTGGTAGTGTTGGTGGGAGTGCTGAAATATTAAGGATTTTTGTCTAATACTCCTGTTGGTACTTTTAAAACTCCCCTTCCCATAATGGTTTTCTGATTGTGTTACAGTTGAATGGTGGTGGAGATGTAGCAATGCTAGAACTCACAGGACAGAATTTCACTCCAAATTTACGTGTCTGGTTTGGGGATGTCGAAGCTGAAACTATGTACAGGTGCAGTAGCCCTTTATCCCTCTTGATTCCTTTGTTTCCTTGGGCCCATTTTTGATAATGAAAAGTGAGATTTTCATCATATGGGTCCAGTTGCTTAGATTTTCATCAGATGTGTCCGGTTGCTTTTTATAAATTTCATGGAGCTTCTAAAAACGTTTACTGTTTTTCCCTCTGGCAGATGTGCAGAGAGCATGCTGTGTGTCGTCCCAGACATTTCTGCATTCCGAGAAGGCTGGAGGTGGGTTCGTCAGCCAGTGCAAGTCCCAGTAACTTTGGTTCGGAATGATGGGATAATCTATTCCACCAGCCTGACCTTTACATACACGCCGGAACCAGGGCCACGGCCACACTGCAGCGCGGCCGGAGCGATCCTTCGTGCCAACTCAAGCCTGATGGCCACTAACGAACCAAACACAAACAGCGAGGGAGGTTACACAAGCGTCAGCACAAACCCAACCAACGTCACGTCGTCCGCAGCCACGGTGGTATCCTAACTACCGCTGGGACCTAGGACCGGACTCTGCAGTGCTCGCATACGAGAAAACTGAGCAAAGCTTCTGTGGCTGCTGGGAAAAGTGTCCATTCTGACCAATCCTCTTTGAGTCCTGTTACCTACAAGTACTGATTTGGAAAAGCAGAAGCCACAATAAAAAAAAAAAAAAAAAGTCAAAATATGAAAACTTTATTGGGAATCTATTTTTCAGCTGGGTTTTTTGGTTTTTTGTTTTGTTTTGATTTTGGTTTTTTTTTTTAAGGGCAAGAAATGAAAATGTGGCTGGGACAAAGTTTAGAAAAAGATGAACATCACATAGTTTTTATGGACCAAGGAACTTGTATAAGCTTTAGTAAAAGGTACATTTTCACCATACCTTTTTTGTATCACAACATATAGTACACTTTTGTTACCAAATAGTTTATTTTTTTTTTCCTCTGAGCTTTTGCTCTGAAGTATAATCAGGTTTCATACCTGACCATACTTTTATAATCTAATTACCATACTCTTCCAGTTTAAAAAAATATATATATTTTTGGTCTGTGGCTGGAACTGTTCCTTTTTTAAACTGAAGTCTTGTGACTTTTTATGAACTGAAATTGTTTTGATTTCAGCAAGTAGAACCTTGTAAAGGCCAGCATATTTTTTTTAAGATTATATGAAGTCTGTGCAAAAGCTTTAAAAAAAAAAATGCCTCTGCCTTGCCTGCAATACATGCAATGTATGTTAACTTAGTGCTCGGTTTTCCTGTCATTGTCAGTAGTTTTTTTGTGTTTTCCTTTTTTTTTTTTTTTTTTAAATGTATTTATAGTGTAACTCAAGAAGTTCTAACATTTACAAGAACTTCTATGTGACCATCTAAAACATGTTAATGACCGTTCATGTGACAGAAAATGTTGGGTTTTGAAGGGTTTTATATTTTTTCTTTCAAATCACAAATGCAGCCATCTGTTCCAGGATTTTTTCAGGTTTTTATTCGCTTCTAATCTTGTACATAACTTGTATTATGTGTAAGTTAAACATTTTATTTTGAATGTGGAATGTTCCCAATGGCTTCATTTGGCAGTGTGTTTTTTGCCTTCTTGGCTGGTGACAAAAGTATCATGCAAATTATTTGCTACCAGTAGGACTGGTAGGTGGTGACCCTTATTGTATAATGAGAAAAATCTCTACAAAAGCATGTTTTTATTCCCTTTACATCTTTTTTTTTTTTTAAGTAGCATAGGCTAAACATTGATGTAATCCTAAAATAATAAGATGCTTTTGTTAGATGATCAAGTGAAGTAGCTGGAATACATTACTTAGAAATGGATAGTTGTAAGATACAAGTGTAATCTATCCCTTCTTCCATTTTCTCATCCCCTTCTGCTTTACCCCTGTCTCCGATACCCATGATCTCCCTCGTGATGGCATCCATCCCCCAAAGGCTTTCCTTTCCTTTCCCTTCCGTTAGGATTTGGTTGCATTCAGTGGGTTTTGTAGGCTTTGCACTCTGAGTTTGCCATTTTCACATTGTCCCCCTTCCTGCGCCCTGACTGCCCGGGTGTTCACTTTCTCAGAGGTGACCATTGGAGTGTGTGAGTACCCAAAGTGCAGGGTAGCAGGAGATTGTTTAGCAATGCAGTCATCCTCTCTTAGTTCAAAAACTACCTCTGCATTGTAACTGTACCATACATAACCCAAGAGCCACAGCCCCTTCGGAGTGCAAGCTCACAATCCCCGCAGTATTGGCCCCAGGCTCCCTCGGCCATTGGCCAAAAGGGCCAGAGGAAGCTGATGTTAGGACGTTTTCTCTTTCTTAGTCTCCATCTTCCTCATTTCCTGTTTTGCTTGGGCTGTCCCTCTGTAAATGTTGTTTTTATTAAATATGTTAATGATTTTGTCTTCCATTTTCAAAGGAAAAAATTAATTTGGTTGTTAATTCAGTACCACTGTGTTTCATTTCTCCTGTAGGCCTGCCTCATTATTCATAGGCTTTTTTATACTACATCTATCCTTCTTTGCTACAATCTTATAAATGCAAGCTCCTCGTACTAGCAAATACTGCCTCACTCACCGGCTCTCTGTTTCAGTGACCAAGGGCGGAACTCTTCGTGGCCTTATCTTTCTTTGTTTTAAACTGTTTACTGGCATTCACTTGCAAACTGTTTACTTGTCTTTGCCCTCCTTCATTTTTTTTCTCTTGTGGTTACAGTCATTACACAGTGTACACAGTGTTTTTGTTTGAAGCGTGTAAGTATTTTCAGGACTATTTTACTTATAATTGCCCATGAGTTTCCTTCACTTAATAGGTTTGATATTCAATTGTGGAATTATATCGAATTTACTCTGATGCCAATAACAACAGATAAATGTTAGCAATATATGAAACCACAGTTTTTTTCTTTTAAAATAATAATTTTGAAATTTTGGGGGATTTTTTCCCCAAATCCATTTTGTCCCTCCTTAGACAATACAAAACTTTTCATCTTTTTTTGCCTTGTG
Organism: Myrmecobius fasciatus; assembly: GCA_023553655.1. Classification (NCBI taxonomy): domain Eukaryota; kingdom Metazoa; phylum Chordata; class Mammalia; order Dasyuromorphia; family Myrmecobiidae; genus Myrmecobius; species Myrmecobius fasciatus. Next base: position 102,561 of record JAJPUD010001754.1, read on the forward strand.
TTTAATTACCCTTTTTTGGTTTGTTTTCAATGCCTTTTTCCCCCAGCAGCTTTGTTCATTAGCATATCACATACAATATTCCTGGACTTTTAAAAATTCCAAAAAAACTTCTTGTAACAAAAATGTGGTTTTCCCCCACTTGTCTTTCCCAGCCTTTATATTATGTGCTGGGAAGAATGAGGGAAAAGAAAGATAGAGAGGATATGGGAATTTGTCATAGCTTCTCTTCTGACAGGACTTTTTTCCTTTAATATTTCCTTTTTTTCAAAAAAACAAACAAAAAAAAAAAAAGCAAAAAACTATTCCATGGACTTGTGGCCCAGCCCTCGTTTTTCTATTCTTATGAAACATATATTCCATATCAGTACCCCTTTTAAACATAACTTTCAGTTACTAATAGGACTTAAATGTTAATTTTTGCTTCCTCCATTGTTGTTCTAGAGAGTTGGACCTTTTTAGAATAAAGCCTCTGTCACGAGAATGGTAAATGCCTTTAACAAACATAAATGGTATATTCCAGTATGTATTTTTCGGCACTATTCCTTGTTATATACTTTTGTGCAGTTTCCCCAAACAGACATAGAAATTTGAGCCCATGTTCCCAAAAGTTGCTAACGGGTCAGTAGTGAAACCAGAACAATGCTCATAAAGGAGCTGTTATTCTAAACAGTCTCAAAATTGTGACGTATTAACACACCGCTGCGAACTTCTTAATCCTTGGCACCTGAAGTCTCGTTAAATAAGTGATTAGTTCTTTCACTTTGACTGCACAGGATCATTTGAGAACCCACAGTTTTGTTTTATTTTTTTTTAATGAACCTGGTGTCATCTGTTCTCACATAGAAAATTTCTCATCTAAGTCTTGATGGAGGAAACCAGCTAACCATTTAAAACCAAATAATGGCGGGAAGAGCGGGCCCCCCAGGGAGAGGTGGTCTTTCATGAAACAAAATATCCAATTATTAACAGAGGTATTTACTTTTTCTTTCAAAAGCAGCTGTTTCTCATGAGTACTGAACAAATGTGTGTAATTTTCTGTGCCAGACTCTCTACTTTGTTTTCAAGCACTGTAATGTGGGATTGAGTGGCAGCTTTGTTAGAAAACAGTAATATATTAGGGTTCATATTTAACCCTTGCAGGACTGAAGTATTTCTCTCTTCATTCATTTCAATGTTGTAATACATATTTGCCAGCATTTAGTACTGTGGTGGTCCAGATGCAAATTACATGCTCATTTTTAGCTTATTTCTTGTACCTTGCAGCATGCTATATGCATTCAGTCCTTAAGGGGTTATGATCTACAAACTGTGCACCTGTAAGGTTTATTAGCAATAAGGTAGAAAATTGAGCAAGTTTTTACCATAATTTTGTAGAAAAAATGAATCTGCTCAGTTCCATTTTTCTCCTCCCCCCACCTTTCTCCCCCCCCAAAAAAACTCCTGCAATATGGGCAGTTTCAAAGAATAAATAAAAGTGAAATGTAAAACATGTAAATGTCTTTTGTCAGATGTTGCTTGCTATGTTTATATTCTTGTGTTCACGTCCTTTTAAAAGGTCAAATTTAAATACCATGTTCTTAACTCCTGTCGGTTTACAAACTTATCTTTGTGTTGGAAGCATATCACAGTGGTCCCAATATGAGTAATTCTCCTCGGCCTTGAGAACAGAGAAAGATTACTCCATTTAAGTGAATTCCACAATGTGACTTATGTAAAGTCCCTTTGTTTCCCAACTCAAAATAACTCTCTGGGTGGAGTGTGAAAATGTAGTTTGTTTTCAGATGGATCAAAAAGTAAGTTTATGTTGGGCGGGAAGATATGTAAAGGTTTATCATTTCAGATTTATTAATCAATCTGTTTTATTCTTTGGAGTAGAAGAGAAGGGGATTTTCTGGTTTAATATGAAAGAATGGCACATGAAATTTGCAGTGTTTGTTTAAAGTATGATCAGCATGGATTGAAAATTTCATTAATGTGATATCATTAGTATATTCTTTTCCAAATCTTATTTTTTGGTGTCTGAGTGTTTTTCTTATTTATGCACAAAATAGATAAGCTCTCATTTGACAAGTTTAAAGTAGTGATTAAGCTTTCCATGCCTGCATAGGGGAAAGATTAGTAGATAGCCATGTGATTAACTTTTAGTTGGATAGGTTTCAAATGAATATAGAAAGACACTTTATTTTATTTTTAAAGTTCAGCAGATCCAAGAGAAAAGATGAAAACTCAGAATTTAAAAATACTTCTTATTAGATGAATATAAACCATTGTGGTGATGGAAAATTGCTGTCTGACCTTGGTGTTTGACCACTAAAATATCTGAGAAACATGAAGGACATAAAATTTCATTGAAGGTAAGAAAAAAATAAATGGATGAAATGCCTTGATTTATTTGTGAATAGATTTAACTTACAGATTTGGAAGGAAATCACAAAGGCATTAGAAGATTAATTTTTTTTTCTAAAGGAATACCTCTTACTAGTTTGGGGGGGGGACCCACAATTTTTGAAAGAACTTGAAATTGCTGTTGGGGGTAACAATCTTAAGTGGCAAAACTGGATCCCTAGTGAGAAAGAACCAAAAAACCAAAATGATATCACATTGCCAATCTGATGTCTTAGATGAACTTAGAAGAAGTCAAGCTAATAACAACAGCAGAGAGAAGAAAGTTGGGGTGATGGGTAAGGGTAAATAATTCCTTTTAAAGAAAGGGTTTTGCCAAATGAATGAAGGAAAAAAAGACAGAGCTGAAGGTAATCATCCCTGTGAGGATAGGGAATAAACTACCAGGGGGATGCACTTGAAGAATGGAGGACTGGGAATGAGAAGACCTGGATTCTGGTCCTGGCACTTTCACTAATGACTTATGGGACTATAGGACATCCGCTTCATCTTTCGGTGCTCTTGGAGCATAGCATAAGAGCAAAAGGTCAAACTAAGAGATTCCACAGGCCCCTTCCATTTTGAAAATTCTTTATTCTAAGTAAGTAGGAACTCTTACAGGAAGAATGATAACTATCAGCGTTATAGTCATCGAAAAATATCATTTCCAAGTATTTTGATATACAAAGCTAGATCACCAGTTTTTCTCCTTTCTCAGAACAAATAAAAATAAAGTCTCCATATTGCAGTTGGTATGAATTAAAAATCTCTTGATTCAAGATTTAAAACTGAAATCACCAAGTAGTAGGCCTGTGTTGCCTGGGAACTCTTAAACACGTGATAGTCGAAGATGAAAGGTTTTACATGATTCTAAACAAGATAGAATCCTAAAAGCTCAGAGTTGAAAGTTCATGTAGTCATTCCCAACCTGAATCATGAAGTCCTTTTTAAAGTATCACCCCAAATGGTCACCTAGCCCCTGACCAAACACTTTTGTTAATGGGAATCGAGGCATCCTTGTTTCATATTTGGACAGCCAATTGAGAAGTTCTTGCGTGAAACCAAATTTGATCTCTAAGATAAAAATATCTTGAGGCTTTTCTGCAGCCAGGTGGATTACATCTAATCTCTTCAAAATGACAGTGCAATTCAATAAGCATTTGTTACACATCTGCTACATGGATGATATTCTTTAGTCCATAACATAACTAATTATAATATTGTTCATAAGGGAAGAGACAATCTAGTCTTTGATGGATGTTTTCAGGAATACATCATGAGAAAAAGGTGAGATGGTCTGCAGTTTGTTCACCGTGAAGCATTCGATACTGTATTCTGATGTTAGAGTTGGTTCATTTATAATCTGGTCCAGATGAAGCTGGAGATTATACAATAATAATTAAAGACAATCTATGGCACAAATTGATTACTGCACATCAACTTCCAATAAAACTTGCCCTCCCCCCAATCCCAGAGGATGCATTTAATGTGCTGGAGGGGCTCTCCCCTTCCGGTTCTTTTAACATTTTTGAAATAACAATGCAGCGTTCACTTTGTCTCCTTTTATCCCTTACTCTCTGAATATATGAGTTAGCTGCCTCATTTCATCCTTGAGGAAGTCTTTCAAGTCTCTATATGGGAGTTACTGATAGTTATTAAACTGCAGCCTGCTTAAACCCACCATATGCCTTCTTATCTCACAATCTCCTCCATTTTTCTGAGACCATGATATGTTACACATTTCAAAGCAAAATGGCTCTAAAAGGAAAGAGCTGGTGTTTTGGAGATGTACTTGGGATTGTTGAAGCTTCTTTATTTCTCAAATGCAATCTAACATTTTAATCAATTTTAGACTCACTTTATGGCTAAGATAAAATGTACTGATCAGTAGACTGCCCACATCTTCTGGGTAAGAAACTTTATTCATTTACATGGTTTTACTCATAGGGATTGCTAGGCTACTTAGTAGTCTGGGTTCTCAGGACAAAGGATCTACCCCTGGAAAGGCAATATGATTGAGTGATTAGAACTTCAGTGAATAGAGTTCAACTTGAAGTTAAAAACCTAAGCTTAAATCCTGCCTCAGATACTTAGCTCTGTGACTCTAGATAGATCATTTCACCTCTCAGGTTCAGTTTGCTTATCTGTGAAATAAGAGCTTTGGATTCTTTGACTTCCAATTCAAATCTGTGTTCCTGTGATCATCAAGAGACGTGTATGTAGCGTCCTAGGACTTAGTATAAGAACATAAATGTCCTGTGGAAACATTTGAATGACCAAAAAGTCCCCAGCCTGTATGCCTGTTTTCTTCATAAAATCTTGAAGAATGATCTGTGTACAAATTGGGGTTTTCCTTTCTCCTGTTTCTAATAAATACTCTGCTCCCTTTCTTAGAATCCTTACCTTCTTTTAAGGTTTAACTCAAATGTCAATTCCTATGGATGGTCTTAACTGGCTCCCGATTATTCCATTTTTCTTTTCAATTTATTTTGTATTCAACTATATATTCACATTTGATTGATGCAGTAAAACGTAAATTTAATTAAGAGAGGTCTAGTGCCAGAGCTAGAGTGGTAATGGCCCTGCTACATTCTTCCCCCAAACAGACCATGCTTAGTAATCCATTCAACTTTTTGGGAAGGACAATGATAACCTGGTGAGCATCTAGAGAAAAGCAACCCAGATGAAAGGCTTCAGATGCTGCTGGGTGAACAGTTGAAGGAACAGGGATGGTTTAAGCAGGACTTAGTGGAAGTAGAATGAATTGCCATCAAGCCATTGGAGTGCTGTCACAAGGAAGGATTTGACTTGGGTTGCTCGGTTCGGAAGGACAGAATTGGTGGCAATTGCTGAGAGAGATTTAAATTACAGGTGAGGAAAAGCTCCCAAGCAATTCGAGCCATCTAAAAAGTGAACTGGCTGCCTTGGAAGGTTGTAGTTTCCTCCTCACCAGAAGTTTTCAGATAAAGAGTGAAAGGCCGTCCGATGGGATTTTCTTTTAAAGGTCCTTCATTTGTAGGTATCCGTTAAACTGAATGGCCTATGCAATCTCTCTGTGCCAAACTAGCTTTGTATATATAGGAGTAGAGACCAGGCTGTGATTTATTCCCTTGCCAACAGAGCTGTTTATAGGGAATTTCTGATTCCTGCATTCTGTCAGGGAGGTCAGCAGTTTCTCTACAACCTGGGGTTTTAGACAGTAGTCTGAGGCTCTTCAAGGTTAAATGACTTGTCTAGAGTCACACAGCCAATATATGTCAGAGATGAGACTCAGAGCCAGCTCTGTTTGACCACACATTAATATATGCTTACTGAATTTAACTCAGTCCTTGAGAGAAAGTAGCCCGAAGTATTTCAAATCTGATTTCCCTGTCTTTTGTCATACATTTGGTTCTGGCTTTTGCATATTATTGTGGCCTTGGAGAAACTATTTTTTCCCCCTTGTGTGCCTTCCTTTCTTAATATATTAAATAAAGAGCTCTGTTCCAGCTCTGACTTTCTGGGTTCTTCCTAATTATGCAGAGAATTGTAAGGAAAATGCTTTGCCAACAATAAAATTCTAAGTTAATATTGACCTTATAATATGATTGGCATATAGTATTGAAGATTGTGTAATAGATGTATCCACCAGCATTTATATAGCACATTGAGGTTTGCAAACTGCTTTATTCATTCTGTTTAAAAAAAAAAAAAGGAAGGTAAGTCCTCTTATAGATGCTATTTGGATCTAGACCTTCTTGCTACTGAATTTAGCTCACTCCATTACACAGTGCTACACTGCTTCTCATACTGAAAACCAAAAAGAAGATAGAGGGAAATAGAGGGAGAGAACCAGTGAATTGAACATGAAGCTAAAAATAACCTAGAAAATCAACAAATGAATAATCCCCAATGAAGCACAAATGTCGAAATCCTAAGTCTAAGAAGAGATGACCAACATTGAAAATATAGCCAAATAAGCAATCTTATTGAACTGTTAAAAATAACTGATTAGGTCTGGTGAGGGAGGGGGAGCAATAATATTGATAAATCATTACCTGATTTAATTCTTTGAGACACAAAATCAAAAGAAAAACAGAAATTCACAATAAATGAAGAGGAATTTTTAATTATTAAATTTACTGTATTCAGCTGTATGTCAACAAAATAAAATTTAAAGGAAATGAATATTATTTAGAAAAATATAAAATCATGCTTAACGGTATAGAAAATAGAGAATCTAAATGCAATCATTTCACAGATAAAGTCCAAATTAACTCCCAAAGCATAATAATAATAATAATAAGCAACTCCAAACCCTACTTTAGGTCTAGATAAATTTACAAGTAATGAATAAATAATAAAAATTTTTGATGACTTTAAATATCAAATTCATGTCCCAATATATCCTTCACCTATCCTTCCCAATCTCAGAAAGACATCCCTTATAAACAAGGGGGGAAAAAAAGGTCAGCAAAAGCAATACATGAAAGAATAGTTTTATCTGTATTGCTCCATACCCATAGTTCCTCATTTCTTCTAAAAAGGGAATGAGGTGCCTTTTATATTTTGGGGGGTGAGGGGTTTCAGATTCATTCATTATTTCAATTTATTTCATTTTAATTATTGCGTTGTTCTTTTATTTTGATTGTTATTTAATTTTAATTATTGTATTGTTCTTTTATTTTGATTGTCATTGTGCATTTTTGTTGTTTTGCCTGTTTTTCCTTTGTTCATAAGAGGAGTCTATGATCGGGTAGTAGCTGTAGAGGCTATTGGGAAATGACAATGATATAAATAAATAACATCAACAGAACTTTTTTCCCCAGTTTAAAAAAAAAAAAAAACCTTTAAAAAAAATCTGAAAAAATCTTCTTTTTCAATTCCATCAAAAATACTTTTGATTTGTGCATAGACCATTTTCAGAATGAATTTTATCAAGATGAAAAGTGAATCATATAGACAAGTATAAATAGATGTATCTTGCTCACGTTTATTTTGTTCATCTACAGATGCTAACATTTTCCACAATTTTTACATCTTAAAAATTTATCCTTCAGTGTTATGGGAGATAGACTAGATTTAACTACCCTGTTAGTTCAGGTTTGATGTTGAAATAAATTGAGGCACACTCTTGTTATTGAATATTTAACAAAAGAAGGCTGAATTAGCGCTATCATAAATTTGAAATTCAACAAGATTGTAGTAGCACTTAGATTGGGTAGATGTAACTCCCCTTCCCTTATCTCTATAAAAAAACATCTGGCCAACAGGCTCGGGACATCTATCCAATCCTGGGGTCCCAACCCCGCATATCAGGGTGGTAAAACATTTTACTAACATTGCACTGTCTGAATAGTAGCAATTATTATTCATTGCCTTTCCTCACAGCCAACTCATGCCTTGACTATTGCAGTAGCTTCAGGATGGTCCAATTTCAAGTTTCTTCCCTCCTACCAATACATCCTCCATTCAGTTGCCAAAATGATTTTCTTGAAGTGCAGTCCTGATCGTATCACTTCCCATCTCCAATCAATAAAATTCAGAGACTTTGTGTAAGTGGTGGATCAAATGCAAAATGCTTTATTTGGGATTCAAAACCTTCATCACTTGCCCCCTTCCTACCATCCTAGTCTCCTTACACTTCACCTCTTACTCTTATTTAATCTTTGGTCCAGTTCCCTTAGCTAGTGTTTTGATTCTTGTACAGAAGACCTGTGTCTTTTCGATGGCTACCCTCCCTCCCGTGTCTTCCTCTTCATCTCTACCCCCTGATTTTCTGGCTTCTTCTGAGATTCAGCTGAAAACCCATTTTCTGTTCTGGTTCACCCATGCCTCCCCCTCTGTTAATGTCTTTCCCCTGAGATTAACCTCATTAACTTACACGTACAAAATTATTTTTATGTTTTTCCCCCAGGAGAAAGGAAGCTCTTTGAGAGGACTTTCCTATTATTGTCTTGTGTGTGTGTGTGTGTGTGTATGTGCATGTATGACTAGCATTTAGCCTAGAAACTAGCACATAGAAAAAGGCTTAATACTTATTGATTGAATACTTTAGCTAGTCAATTGTATGACAGCACCAAATAGCTGATTCTGGAATGACTATTGATAACCAATCATTTCCTGTCTTTTAAGGAATTAATTTTTTTCAGGATATAATCCATTTCTTTTTGAAGATGTAGTCAGTTTCTTTTTTTATTGTTATTGAAGAAAATGTATGAGACTTAAATAGGCTAAAAGTCTTTTACATCTTTCATGTTATTTTAGACCATACTTCCTATATAGTTTCCCCCATTGTTTTCTGTACCAATCTTCATACTGAAGTCTTTGATTAATAAGGCATACACTGGATTTTGTTTGAAGAATTTTGTCTAAGTATTTATTTATCAAAGTACTTTTCTGACATTTTCAATAGATGTTGACCCATAAACTTCAGTTGTCTTGATGATGATCCATCTGTACTTATTGGGGGCACTGCAAGGCTATATGACCAAGTGTCCAGTGAGATGGGACTAAAGATTGCCTTTGGGCTCAGAATGAAATGAACTTTTTCAACTTCTTTCTTTACCTTATTTGGTTATTTAAAAAATGACAACCAAAAAATTGTTTCAGGCTAGTGGATGTCTTCAGTTAAGATTCATTTGTTCAGAAGCTGGTCTAGCTGTTATTCTGAAAATATACAGCTTTTCTTTCTTAATTGTTAGCCCCAGCCTCATAATCTCCCTCTGTCATCTTCCATAAGCATTTATAGTGACAGGGTCACACAAAGAAGGCGGCTTTCTAAAGTGCATCTAAGAAATTTTGTTGCTCCACATGGTAGTCATGAGATTAGTGAATAGCTTATGTTCCACTTCAAGTTCCCAAACTTAAATCCTCTTTCCATCTGAGTCATAAAAGGCATTATTTCATCCAGCCCCTCCCTGTCCTGTCTCTACATTTTGCCACCAAGATGGATCCTCGTGCCCACAGATTGCACTTTACCACTTATCACCCACTTGAAATAAATCTTAAGATTTGGGTGCAGTTTCCAATCAGCCTTTCCCCCTCCCGATTCCAATTTCTCTTTACCTCTTAGCAGCAGCTTTGTTATTTTCTTTTGCTTCTTTCTTCCCTCGCTAGTCCTCAATTCCTAAACAACCAGTCATCGATTCTTAGAATATTGCAAAACACATTCTAAACAAGGTTTCCTTGCCAAAGAAGGAGGCAATTGAAGAAAAGTTAGTTCATCATTTCTTCCAAGAATGAATGAATGAATAAGAAGGTATTGATTATGTGCCAGGTACTGCAATAATCACAGCATGTTTTAGTCTGGAAAGTCACAGTGATACCAAGTGGAGGAATACAGCAATCAATTGATACACCCTTACCAGAAGCAATGGTAATGTTTATTTGATCACTTCCAAAATGAGGAGATAGAAAATAGTCGGTGTGGGTGGTCCAAATGAACCAGCAAGGCAGAGGACCAAAAGATGATCAAAGTAATTGCACCTGGTATAGATCAATTTTGTATCCGTAATGCGAAAATAGTTTTTATAAGAGTCAACTCTTATTTAACCCCTTGGCCAACATAAACCTCTGTGTGTGTGTGTGTGTGTGTGTATGTGTGTGTGTGAGTGTGTGATACTTAAATACAAGATCAAAGATCATAGTGGACTGAAAATGAAATATGAGTCGGAAATCTCAGACTTATTAAAATCGAGTAATTTGACGGCCAAAAACTGCTCTGGTGCAATGGGTTTTCTCTTCCCAGCTCTAATTCTGTGTTTTCCTAAGAGAGAAAACAGATGCTTCCAAGTTACGGGCTGGTGCTTGACATTCTGGTCAATGCTCTTAAGTTGGACAATCCACTTTCGGGATCGTCTGCCATGTTCTTGGGCAGCTCGAAGTCCTTGTTTGTGTAAATGGTTAGCCTCGGAGATCCTGGATAGCATCATCCTGGCTACTTTGCAGAAAGTTTTTCATCCTCTTTGTGGAGATGATGATGACTCTTCTGTTGTAAATAGGTTGAAGAGTCAGTGTACTAACTCCAAATCGATCTCTAGAATCTTGGGTTACATGGAAAGAGTCCCTAATGCTTTCCACTCCACTCTATTATTTCCCTATTGCACTCTATTTGGGCGGGAGAATTCAAGGAAGGAAATACGCATTTATTAAGCACTTACTGAACGCTTGCTTTATGCAGATATTGTTTCCTCCGATCTTCCCAGTTCTGGGAGGTAGATGCTTTTATTATCCCATTTTGCAGTTGAAGAAACAGGTCACAGGATTTGAAATCAAGTCTTCCCATGAGCCCAGCAGGCTGTTCGCTATGGCCTCTGAGAAGTCCCGGGACACAGTTGTCCTCTTGGGTTGTAAGTTCTGTAAGAGATCCATTTAGTATCTCTCCCAGTGGCTAGGCTAGTGACTTCGCAAGGGATCATTTATTAAATCAGTTTATTCGTTAAGTAATGGGTGGTTGGGGAAGCTTTCCAAGGAGGCAGTGCTGATTGCTCAGTTCTTTAACCTTAGGGCTAATTTGTGGTTTCTTAATAACCACAAACCATTTCCCTCAATTTTCAAATTTAACAAATGTGTCTCTCCACTAGCGGGAATGCTAGCACCGGGATAGAGCTCAAAGTAATACCCGGGTTACTTCTGAGCCAGAGCTAGCCCAGGTCGGTACAGGGACTTGCCCCAAGGCCAATTTGGGGGCGCGCTGACCTGCATGGCTTTATTATTTCTACAGCACTGAGTAGGTCTTTGAGGGGCCCAGTCGGCACCTGGGAGATGAGGATGGAGAGCCCCCCTCTTCGATCAGTGGAGGGGAAGAGGCCAGCCTTGCCGGAGGGCGTCCTCTCTCAGCCCGGGGGAGGGGGAGGACAAAAAAAAAGATTTCACTGGTTTAGGGAATTAATTCCCTGCAGGAAACTCTCTACCCATGCAGATTGGCGGCTGTTCTGCAAGTTAGTCTCAAAGGAGGCAGTCAGGTGGCCCAGTGGCTAGAGCCCTGGGTCTGGACTCCAGAAGATGGGTTCAAATGTGACCTCAGGCATTCTAACTAGGTCACTTAACTTGTCTGCCTCAGTTTCCTCAGTTGTAAAATAGGATAATAATCCTTCCACAGGGTTATCATGAGCATCAAATGATATAATACTTGTAAAGAACTCGGGCAGTACCTGGCACATAGTGCGACATCATTGTTCCATCGTTCCATCTCCTCCTCCTTCTCCTCCCTCTCCCCCCCTCTCTTTTCCTCCTCCTCCCCTCTCATCCTCCTCTTCTTCCTTTTCCTCCCTCTCCCCCTCTCTCTTTTCCTCCTCCCCCTCCCTTTCCTCCTCTTCTCCTTTCTCACTCTCTTTTCTCCTCTTCCTCCTCCTCCTTCTCTCCCTTCTCCTCTTCCTCCTCTCCCTTCTCATCCTCTCCTTCCTCCCCTCCATCCCTCCTCCTCCTCTTCCTACTTCTAAAGATCACCCTCCTCAGATGTAACTACTGGAGTAAAAACGGAAATTCAAACTAGACTGAATAAAGATCAAGGAACTCGCCGAGAAATATAGGAGATGACTCGTTGCACCCCAGAAAGTGTGTGCTGGGGTGCAGCGCTTTTGTTTGCTTTGCAGTCAACTTTTTTTTTGGGGGGGGGCAGCACCCCCTGAGTCTAACTGAAGTTTGGAAGTCATTTAAATAGTCAGGAGAAGTCTGTCTTAGTAATCAAACATGGATCCTAACTGCTGCTGGGTCTGTAATGGGCCCCAGAAAGGGGAGGCTGTGCTGCTAAGTGCTCTGGGGGTCTTCTCATGGGCAGGGCTTTGAGGAGAGGGCTTGTTCCCTGAACGCAGAGCAGGAAATCATCAAAGCCACAGCGGGTGCTTTGATCTCCTGGTCTTGAACTTGCCCCCCTGGGCAGGAGGTAAAGGCTGTGAGGGTCACCCAGGTGTGCAGAATCTCACAGCTTGGCCCCTCCACCCCCAGATTTTCTCCACACCACAAGGCAAGGACAAATAGAAACAAAGAAATAGAGACAGAGACACAGGGGGGAGCTTCCTAAGCAAATGTTGATGGAAAACAGAAGACTCCTTTGAACTGACTAAATAACAGGAGTCCCGGTTCACTTGTCTTAGTGGGGGATGAAAAGTGAGGAGATTAAGCTAATCGATTGGCCATTTACTTTTCAGATAATTGAGTCACAAGTTGATTATAAAATTGCCTCCAGGCTGCGTTTGCACTAATTTTGCAGCCCAGGCCTGGCCTGTCTGGGCCACTTAGACTGAGCTTGCAGGCTGGGCTGGCCAGAGCAGACAGGCCATCGTCTGAACGGTCGTTGCTTGTCTCCTGAGGCTGCTCCCCCCCAATGGGCTCCAGCCCTTCTGACAGAAAGAGAAAGTGGCGCGTCGGAGGCCGGAGCCGGGCTGGGGAGGATGGGGGAGGCCGGGGAGCCGGGAAATGCAATTCTGGTCCAATTCCTTCCTCCTGTTCTTCCTCCTGAAAAGCCCATTTATATGCATTTAGCTGGCTGTCAGGAGGCAGGTGGTGGAGGGAGGCAGACAGGGGAGGGGATATCGGTGACTCTCACGGCCTGAAGTCCAACTGAGGCAGGGGGCCAACACTAGGAGGGCTTCCCAGAGGTCCTAGCGGGTGGCCCATGCGGCAAAATCCCCAGTCACCTGTGCCTGCTGCACCCCTTCTCCTTCTGGGGAGCAGCAAGCCCCTTTCTGCTTGCTCTAGGAAGGGGACTAAAAGCTCTGCAGACACAGCCATCAAGCCTGGAAGACCTGAGTGCAAAGTCTGCTGCAGATCTCTCTTAGCCGTGTGACTCAGGGCAGGTCCCGTTACTTCTCAGTTTCTTCATCTGTAAAAAATGGGTAATAATACCCATCTTTGGGGCAGATAGGTGGCGCAGTGGATAGAGCACCAGCCCTGAAGTCCTCCTGACCTGAGTTCAAATCTGGTCTCAGACACTTAACACTTCCTAGCTGTGTGACCCTGGGCAAGTCACTTAGCCTCAATTGCCTCAGCAAATAAATAAATAAATAAACAAATAAATAAATAATAATAATAATACCCATCTTCCAAGTTTCCATGGTGAAGTTCAAGTAATATAAAGTTATAGAAGTATCAGATATTTATTATCTTATTATATATTACATTATCTATCTATATTATAATATCTAATATTATATGTTATAATGTTAGATATTATCATCCTCACCAGTTACTCACTGATTGGACTATGCTAACTCGAGTGGACACTAGAACGTTCTTCTTAGTGGCCCTGCCCATTCAACCTCCGTCCTCTGCCTTTTCCCACAGCCTCTGTCCTAGTAATGCTCTTTGACACTCTGGTGTGTCCACTCCATTTTTGACACTTCTATTTATTTATTCTGGATCACTGAGCGCTGACTCCTGTCTGATGGTCCTGCTATCCTCAGGCACAATCACAAGGAGAAATCTCCTGAATCCATCAGGGAGTGGGGGTAGAGCCCTGTTTGGGGTATCCCCTTACATGGCAAAGACCTCTTGGCAGACAGCTGGGTTTATACAGTCCCAGCCCAAAGCTGAAAGCCCTGCCAAGGAAGCTGACTTTCAGGAGAGCCTTGAACCAAGATTCATCTCCAACCTCACGACTGCCTGACATGATTAAAGCATCAGAGATTTAGCCCTACAAGAGACCTCAGTGTCTCTTTATTTATTTATTTATTTTTCGGAAGAGGTCAATGTGTCTTTATTAAGTTCCTGTCAGATTAACTTTCTTTTCTTTTGGGGCAATTACTAGACTGGAAGCGCAAGTGAATTTTGTCGACATAGTTTATCAAGATTTATTTACGAAGGTGGCAAAGTCTGCCATGCTAGGGAGCTAATTTTTTTTTAACAGAGGAAAGATGAACAGAGATATATTGACATAAATAAACAAATTTCCTATCAGTTAAAAATTAAAATGATGAAAGATAAGAATGGCATGTTTGAAATAGGTTGTTCATAGGCTGTTCTAATAATAGTTCTTTGGTTACATCCTGAATGACTTCTCATGTTATATGTTGAAGACAAGATTTTTTTTTTTCTGGGTACAGGTAAGATAATATGGTTTGTGGTTGCTCCTTTCTTTCTGGGGAATTCTTTGATTTGAGATAATATTAATCCCTCAGACACTTAACATTCCCTAGCTGCGGGACCCTGGGCAAGTCACTTAACTCCAATCGCCTCAGCAAAAAGCAAAAAAAAAAAAAAAAAAAAAAAGATAATATTAATCCTAAGAGATATTACTTTGCTAATTTTACCTTTACCTCATTGACTACCAAACCAAAATAAGCAGTCCAATAAACTGATCTCTCTTCTACAGTAGCATACTTCTCTCTTTTCTAAAAATTAAAACTTTTTTATTTTCAAAATATACACATGGATAGTTTTTCAACATCATCCCTCGTAAAACCTTGTGTTCTAAATTTTCCCCCCTCCCCCTAGATAGCAAGTAATCCAATTTATGTTAAACATGGTAAAAAATAAATGTTAAATCCAATATATGCATACATATTTATACAATTATTTTGCTGTACAAGAAAAATCAATAAAAAAAAACAAGAAAGAAAACAAAATGAAAGAAACAACAAAAAAAAAAAAAGAGTGAAAATGTTATGTTGTGGTCCACACTCAGTTCTCACAGTCCTTTCTCTGGGTGCAGATGGCCCTCCATCACAAGGCCATTGGAACTGGCCTGGATCATCTCATTGTTGAAGAGCCACATCCATCGGGAATTGATCATTGTATAATCTTGTTGTTGTCATGTATAATGATCTCCTGGTTCTGCTCGTTTCACTCAGCATCAGTTCATGTAAGTCTCTCCAGGCCTCTCTGAAATCATTCTGCTGGTCGTTTCTTATAGAACAATAATATTCCATAACTTATTCAGCCATTCTGCAATTGATGGGCATCCATTCAGTTTCCAGTTTCTTGCTACCACAAAAAAGGGCTGCCACAAACATTTTTGCACGTGTGGGTCCCTTTCCTTCCTTTATGATCTTTTTGGGATGTAGGTCTAGTAGAAACACTGCTGGGTCAAAGGGTATGCACATTTTGATAGCCCTTTGGGCATAGTTCCAAATTGTTCTCCAGAATGGCTGGATTCCACCAATTCCACCAACAATGTATCAGTGTCCCACTTTTCCCACATCCCCTTCAACATTCGTCATTATCTTTTCCTATCATTTTAACCAATTTGAGAGGTGTGTAGTGGTACCTCAGAATTGTCTTAATTTGGATTTCTCTGTTCAATAGTGATTTAGAGCACCTTTTCATATGACTAGAAATGGTTTTAGTTTCTTCATCTGAAAATCATCTGTTCATATCCTTTGAGTGTCTATTTTTATAAATCTCATTTTGTAGGTGAGGAAATTTCAGCTCCAAGAGACTAAAAAACTTGCCAGCTAGGTGGAATAATGGCTAGAGCACCAGAGTTCAGATTCTGCCTCAAATACTTGCCATCTGAATGACATTGGGCAAATCACTTATCTTTTAGCCTCAGTCTTCATCTGGTAAATTGGAATGATCATGATAGTACCTACCTTACAGTGTTGTTGTGAAAATCGAATGATACGATATGTATAAAAAACCTTTGCAAAACCATAAAGTACTATGTAAATATTAATGGTATTATTGTTATTATTGTCTAAGGTCACTTAGTTTATTAGCTGTAAAACTGGGAGTCAGAACAAGTGTTATTTGGGTGATTTTCTAAGAAGAAGAAGGTGAAGAAGGAAGAGAAAGTGGGGAGGAGGAGAAAGAAAAAAGAAAAGAAGAAAGAAGAATGAAAGAAAAAAACAAAGAGAAAAGAAGGACAAGAAGAAAGAAGAACTAATATTTACATAGTGCTTACTTGTGCCAGGATCTCTAAAATATTTCTAAGAGAGCTACAAAAGAAATTTATCAGTCACTCAACAAGCATTTACAGAGCCCTTACTATGTTCCAGCCCCCAAACTCAATACCTAATTAAGGGAGAAACACTGGCAGCTACATCTGTTTATCCCAGCCTTGGCTAATACACACTTGCCAACCAAACTGACTGATTTTCCCAGGAAATGCCAGCTGTAAAAAAAAAAAAAGAATATATAGTGGGCTGCCACAAGGTCTGGTTTATTTCTATGCTAGGGTTACCACAGGACTCTCACTGATACAATGTCCATCCTCCCCAAGGTTTGGGGAGGTGTTGGATTGTGTGATTGCTTTTTCTATACAAAAAAAGGAGAAATCTTTTCAAAATCATTATCAAGAAGCATTCTGGGAAATGCTGGTGGTTGGAGGCTGGATGCTGTTAGAAAATTCAGAGTTCTCTTCCTCCCACCCAGCCCCCTCCCATCCCATCCTGCCCAGGAAGTAGCTCTGCTAAGTACAGGTATAATACCAATCAATAGAAACCTTGCTGCCTCTGGGGCACCTGCCAGTCACATTAGGAAGGGAGTCTAATACTCAGGTACCAGTGCTCTCCTGCTTCTGCTGAAATGGGGAGCCCCCCACCCCATCCTACTCCCCTAAGAGCACCCACCACAGCTGGATGCTTGGTCAGTGATTCCATTCTCTCTTTGCTCTCTACAATCTGGGACTCTCCTTCCTTCTTCTCCTTCCCCTGGGCACCTTGCATCTCTGGCCACTAATCAAGACAACCTAGCATACACTGCTTGTGCTTGCGAGCTTGGCTTGACCAGTGCCAATCTGACACAGCTTCGTCCTCCTGACTCAGAGTACCTCAAAGTGCCCTCTTTCTCCCCTGGCTGACCCCAGCAGGATAAGTTCTTGGGAGTGTAATTCTCTTTTTATCATCACTGTGCACCAATTTGACTCAGTTCTTGGGCCTGATTTGTCTGATATGTACTTCCTTTCAGCGGCAGATTAGAGTCTCTCATTTTCAGAAAAGTCCCTAATTCTAGTGCTCTTTGCCAACACCCTGACTCAGATATACCAGTAAATTCCCAATAGGAAACAAAATATTCTGATAGATTAATAACAGATTAAATTAATCTGAACGATCAATAGAATAATTAGTTTCTCTTAGCTCAGTGTTGGCTTGCTATAGCCCCATTCCCAATATATGCAAATATTAGCAACATGAATCCTTCTGGTGGACAGTAGTAAGGTTTCATTCTGTCTCTGTGCCCCCACTGGCTGGCCCCAGTGCTTGATTTTAGCAGTGGCTTAATGAGTACTTGTTGAACTGAAACTCAGGAGTATAGGGTATAGTCATTTTCTGACTTTTCAGCGGATCAATACAATCAATTAGTGTATAAGAGCAGAGGGTGAAACTAATCTTTAATGACAATCCCCCCCACCCCATCCCATTGTTGCTTTCAGCAGTTCTGGAAAATGATGAATGAGATAATTGTTTTTACATACAATAGAATCTACTGTCTCTACAAAGCATCCAATCCATAAATACACCAGAATGGGCTATGGGAACCAGTAAGGTTCCTGGGAACAAACCAATCAACAAAAGGGTTAATGGATATTGTAAATAAGCATTTAAAATTAATTGCCTTCAAAGTAACCTGAAGCCCAATTAGCTATCTTCTGCAAGTCTTGGGACTCTGGCAGGGTCCCTACTTTCCCTGTTCTGTGAACAATCTCATCCGGGCAGAAGTCACTGAACTGGCCAGTGTTTGACTTAAGGTTTTTAGATTCAGAGTCCCCCTTTTTCCTCCTCTGTCCCCATTGCTCCCACTCACATCCATGCCCCAGGAGACATTGCTGTGGAGCTTTCCTTTCTTTCCAGCCCCCAGACTCAATGCCTAATTAAGGGAGAAACACCTGCAGCCACATCTATTAATCCTAAATTTGTAGAATACACAGCTGCCATGCAGCTCTGACTGATTTCCCCAGGAAACGCCAGGTTAGTGTAAAAGAGAGAAACAGAGACAGAGAGAATAAGAAATAGAGACAGAGACAGAGAGAAAAAGACAAATAGAGAAAGAAACAGAGAGAAACAGAGAGAAAAAGACAAATAGAGACAGAGAGAAAAAGACAAATAGAGAAAGAAACAGAGAAACAGAGACAGAGAAAATAAGAAATAGAGACAGAGACAGAGAGAAAAAGACAAATAGAGAAAGAAACAGAGAAACAGACAGAGAAAATAAGAAATAGAGACAGAGACAGAGAGAAAAAGACAAATAAAGAAACAGAAACAGAGAATATAAGAAATAGAGACAGAGAGAAAAAGACAAATAAAGAAACAGAAACAGAACAAGAAATAGAGACAGAGACAGAGAGAAAAAGACAAATAGAGAAAAAAACAGAGAGAAAGAGAGAAAGAGAAAGAGAAAAGAAAGAAAAATAATCCACATTGTGCTGCCTCCAGGTCTGGTTTTTTTCCACGCCAGGGATACCACACAATGCCTTCAATTATATGATGTCCAGCCAACAGAAGTTGGGGGCAAAGGCCAACTTGAATCTAAACATGGATTCCATGTTTGGCTGTACTTTTGCTGGATTCAAAAAAGAGATATGTTCTCGAGAACCATTCTGAGAATTATTGCCTAAGGACGTCCATCCACTGGAAATGAATCTGGAAAGAGAGAGACAAGATTTCAGGTTTGTTTCACGTTTACTATTTTTACCCCTTTGATCTTCATCCTCGTTGTCCAAAGAGATTTGTTAATCCTACTAATTGAACTGAACATGGGGCCAGCAGGCTAACTATCTCTCTGGTTTAGAAAGTTGGAGGCTACAAAGAGACTCCCTACTTGAAACCAAAGGACGGGAGCTCTCTCTCCAGTGGGCAGGAGCAATAAGTAAGTGATTGGGCTTGGATTGCTCCCCCATGGCTAAAGACAATCTAATCAGATCTCTAAGATGCCTTGCAAATCTTATCAGATCCCTAAAATCCCTTGTAAATCTTATCAGATCTCTAAGATCCCTTGCAAATCTTATCAGATCCCTAAGATCCCTTGCAAA
>JAJPUD010001754.1:121840-144039 GCA_023553655.1 Myrmecobius fasciatus
CTAAGATCCCTTGCAAATCTTATCAGATCCCTAAGATCCCTTGCAAATCTTATCAGATCCCTAAGATCCCTTGCAAATCTTATCAGACCTCTAAGATCCCTTGCAACTCTAAGTCTCTCATCAATTATGCTTTCCAAATAAATTGCTTGGACTGGTAAAGGGAACAAACATAAGAGGAAGTGTTCATTGATTGTGTTCTGTCACTGTGCCAGCTGCTGTCAGAGCCTAAGAAATGGCCTTAAGCAGTTCAGTGGTCTGAAACAAAACCTGAGTGCGAATTTGACCTCAGACACTTAGGAGCTGTGTGACCCTGAACAAGTGTGCCTCGGTTTCCTCAACTTTTTAATGCAGTTTTTTATTTCCAAAGCACATACATAGATAGTTTTCTGTTTCCTCAACTTTAAAATGAAGATAATACCAATACCTACTATCTCAGAGTTGTGATTACTAAACAAGCTATTTATAAAACACCTATCACAGTGCTGGGCATATAGTAAGCACTTAATAAATGCTTCTCCTCTCTTTGTACATGCTCCTTCCCCATCTCAGCCCCCAAAAGCTTCTGATTCAGCAGAGGAAAGGAAGCTGACATATGTGAACTTTAGGGGCCAGGTTCTAGTCCCAGTCCTGGACTTACTGGGTCTGTTACCTCGGAGGAGTCGTTCTACTTGTCTGCACTACTTTTCCTATTGGTAAAATCAAAGAATAGAGTTAAAGGATCTCCAGGGTCCCCCTATGAGCCAATTTAGAGGACAACTAAATCCCAGACAGGAAAAGCAGAGGTCCAGTGGTTAGAGGGCTGGATTTGAGGCAGGAAGACTTGGGTCCAAATGCTGGCTTTGCTATCTACTGGCCCCATGGCCCAGGGCTCTCTGAGTATCAGACAACTCCTTAAGACTTATCCCCTCCATTAGAAAAGGGCTGCATTTAGTATTGGTGGAGGGGGTTCCCAAACCTGCAGCTGGACTGAGTGGGACAAATCCAATCTCTCTTGCTGCCATCATTGTGTGGCCCCTGCAACCTCGGAGTCAGAAATCCAAGCAGGGGACACCAAGAAAGCCCACAATAGTCCCAAGAAGCCTTTGGTGGAACAGTGGAGGGGAGGCCTTTGAAAACAAGTCACAGAAAATTGTTTTCTCCCTCTTCTCATTGCATTTCCCCAAGGAGCCAGCTCTGTGGCTCTCAGGAGATGCTGCCACTTGCTATCTGTGCTTTTATACTTCATCTAATGGAAGACCAAAACTGGTTCCCTGGTCACAAAAACTAGACAAGTCCCAGGCCACGGATGAACTCTTTCCCATTTTGTAATCTTGTGGCTGGAAGGCCATTGGGATTTTCTTGCTAACCAATCAACGGTATTGGTTGGATCTTCACAAGGTGACCAGCTCTATGTACAATAGAATATGTGCAATATGAGCCAGAATGAATCGGGAAAACTCTAGGAGAGGGTCCTTAACCCCTATGAACTTGGCTTTTAAAAATATATTTTGATAACTTCATTTCAGTATAATTAATCTCCTTTGTGATTTCACACATACATATATGTGTAATACACACATACATACACATACTATATACATATACATGTACATGTGTATTTATTTTATATGTGTGTACACATATAAAACATATATAAGTATGTTCTCTCTATGTATGTGTATATACATATATATATCTCACTTTGAAACATCCTTCTGAGAAGGGTCTCCATAGGTTTAATAGTCTGCAACACAAAAAAGTGTCAAAGATCCTGCTGCTAAGAGCTGTCTCAGGACTCTAATGGAGCTAGCAAAATTGCCTTAAATCAAAGGAACGTGAAAATCCATGATCTTAAAACCAAGGAACAGGATGGAGACTGGGTTTTCAACTTGAACTTTATCCTCTCAATAGTGTTTTTTAATTTTTCCGATTTCACGTAAACATAGTTTTCAAAATTCATTTTTGTAAGATTCTGAGTTCCAAATGTTTTTTCCCTCCCTCTCTTCCCTCCCCCCTCCCCAAGACAGCAAGCAATCTGACATAGGTTATACATGTACAATCATTTATACATATTTCCATATCTGTCATGTGGTGAAAGAAAAATTAGAAAAAAGGAAAGAATCATGAGAAAGAAAAAAATAAACATAACAAAAAAATGAAAATATTCATTTTTGAATGAATGAATGAATGAATCCTCATTCAGTCTCCATAGTTGTCTCTCCAGATGTGGCTGGCTTTTTCCATCCCAAGTCTGTTGGAATTGTCTTGGATTATTGTTAAGACTATCATAATTGATTATCATATAATCTTATCTTTTTCTGGGTCTCATTTAAGTCTCTCCAGCCTTCTCTGAGATCATCCTGCTGCTCATTTCTTTTTTTTTTCTATTACAAGACAGCATTTAACCAAGTATTCATAGATATAATATAGATTGCAAAGGGGAAAACAGAGGAGATAGGATGTTTATTTGGTGTCTGTAATAATTGATGGTTTTTTGTGAGCTTGGAATGAAATCTCCAGTAGAGTGTTCAAAGGCTATTTAACTTTTCTTTTTCTTTTTTTTTTTAATTAAAGCATTTTATTTGCAAAACATATGCATGGGTAATTTTTCAACATTGACCCTTGCAAAGCTTTCTGTTACAAATTTTTCCCTCCTTCCCCCCACTCCCTCCCCTAGATAGCAGGAAGTCTACTACATGTTAATTATGTTAAAATACTTGATAAATCGAATATATGTATACATATTTATATAGTTATCTTCCTGTACAAGAAAAATCGGATCCACAAGAAAAAAAAGATCTGAGAAGGAAAACATAATGCAAGCAAACATCAACAGAGAGTGTGAAAATTCTATGTTGTAGTCCACACTCAGTTCCCACAGGCCTCTCCCTGTGGGAACCGGAACTGGTTTGAAACATCTTATTGTTGAAGAGAGCCACGTCCATCAGAATTGATCGTCATATAGTCTTGTTGTTGCCTGTGACTAACGATCTCCTGGTTCTGCTCATTTCACTTCTGCTGCTCATTTCTTAAAGAAGAGTAATATTCCATTACATTCATATACCACGACTTGTTCAGCTCTTCCCCACCTTAAACTTTATCCTCAAAGGTGGAGTTTTCTGGTATCTAGCCATCTTACAATAGATCACCGAGTCACCCTTTCTGCTGCTCCTATTAAGTAAAGGCAGGGCTGTGGACCAGAAGTTTTTTTTTTTGTTTGTTTTGTTTTTCCCCACACTGCCTCATCCACTAAATAGATCAATAAGAGAAACTCTCACCCACTATGTATAATCTCAGTCTTTTTCTTGCCTCTTCAGAAGTGAACCATTAATTATATGACACACATTTTCCTCTTGGCTATTTAGTCTAGTTTGATATTTAACTTCAATCCTTATGACATAGGATCACAGATTTAGAACTGGAAAGGACCTTGGAGATCAGTGAATCCACATTCATTTTACAGATGAGGAAACTGAGGCAGATTAAATGACTTACATAGTCATTAAATATCTGAGGTGGGGTTTGAACTAAAGTCTTTCTTGTTCCACCAAGGTAGATCTGACTACTTCTAGTCTTAGGAAATCAGTCTTCACGAGTTGTTAGGCTGAAAATTCAGTTGGCTCCCAAGCTTGTGGTGATGAGCCGGCTTGTGTAGGACCTTCCAGGGCTTCGGGGGCCAGGCCCACCTCCACGAAACAATGAGACATTGGAAGAACACTTCCAGCACATTAGGAAGAAATTCTGGGCAGGACACGAAGCAGAAGCTAGGTTTTGTCCTGGGGAGGTAGAGGGATGTCGGAGCAGATTGAACATTGGACTAGGTTGGGAAGGCAGACCCTGACTAGCTGTACAACTTGGAAAAAATCCCTTAATCTCTCTCTGCCTCTCTTTTCCCCCAACCAAGTCTTCTCTTGCCTAAAAAATTCCCCAGTTCCTTCAACTGATATGGTTTGGGAGTGTTCTTCCCTGGATGCCTTTCAGTTTATCAACGTCCTTTCTAATTATCTTGCCCAAAACTGAACACAAAACTTGATGTGGGCAGAAAAGGGCAAGGCTTATTACCTCCCCCCATATTCCTGGACAGTGTATCTCTCAACACACTCCTAGATTGCTTGAATGAGCTTATTTGGCTGCAGAATTGAGTTAGCTTTAAAGACTTCCAAGTACATAAAACATAAATCTATAATATAGCATAATAATAATTGGTGCTTGTATAGTACTTAAAGATATATTCAATTGCCAAAGAGCAGTAGGATAGACCAAAGTAGTGCAGAATTTATAAAAAGCACTAGCAGTGGATCTGAAGAGTAGAAGGGACTTACCTACTGAGACCCTTGGGTTCTGCCACTGAGAGAAGTTTGCTTACATCCCCCTTTTCTCCATTTCTACCCCTGTACACAACTCTTCCACTCTCAGTTCTCCAATTCAAGGCAATGATTTGGATAGGACTTCAGAGTTCTCCTTTCTTGGGGATCTTTTCTGGAATTAAGAACTACTTTATATCTAGTGTCTCAGGAGAAACTGATATTGCTATCCTGCTACATCCCTTTCTCCATATCTCTACAGGCAGTTGGGAAATAGAGCAAATAAATAGATTGTTGAATTGAAGTCAAAAAGATGTGAATTTAAAATCCTCAGAGATGTACCAGCTGGGGGATCTTGGACAAGTTTCCTTATCTATAAAATAAGAATAATAAAAGTATCTGCTTTGCAGTGTTGTTGTGATACTATAAGGAAATTACATATGTAAAATATTTTCTTAAACCTTAAAGTATTATATAAATATTAGCTGTTATTGTTACTATTATTGTTATTTTATTTCCACTTCTCCTACCCTGCCCTAGGTGTACAGAGATGCTATTCAATGGAGATTTGAGGCGGGGACTATCCATTGAAATGGGTAAATCGAGTTGCTTAGATTCCACTTCCCTTGGGCTCTGGAGATAGAGGAATATTAGGATTATAACTTTAGAAATTAAGAAATAATCTAGGTCACCTAGGCCAACCTCTTCATTTTAGAGTTAGAGAAACAGGTTCAAAGAAGTTGGGTGTCTTGCTTAGAGTGTCACAACTAGTAAGTGGCAGTCAGGATTTGAAATCAGCTGGATCTAGCACACTAGCCCAAAGGATCGCCCACCTCTTCGGGGACTGTCTGAATACCTCTCAGAGAGAACCCCAACATTTTCCCTTGGTATCTTGTTTTCATTGTACCTTTTCCCAGCTTATCCCTCCTTCTTCCACTCACAGAATCATAACAAAGAGGAAAAAAAGGAAGAAAAAAATCAGCCCTGCAAAACGAATCAGCTCATTGGCCAAGTCTGATTGCCTCTTTTGGGAGGCTGGTTTTTAAATTCCGCCTGGTCTTACGATGTTTAAGTGCTTTTTATAAGTCGATGTACTTTCTTTCCCTTCTATCTTTCCCTCTCTCCCCTCTCTTCCTCCCACTCTCTCCTTTTTTCTGTTTTTATCTCTCTCTCACTGTCTTTCTGTGTGTCTCTATCTCTATCTTTGTTTCTGGTCACTATCTGTCTCTCTGTCTATCTCTTTTTCCCTGTGTCTCTCTCTGTCTCTGTCTCTCTCTTTTTCTCTCTCTCTTTCTTTGTATGTCTATCTATCTGTCTCTCTTCCCTCCCCTCCCCACCCATGTCCTTTTACCCAAGTGACTACAAGTATCTTGAGGGCAAAAGCTATATCTTTTCCAAATTTATTCTCTCTCTCTAGCCAGACATAGTACTCTCTTCTTGTTAGTGTGTACATACTTATTAAATATTTGCTTTATTTGAAGTGTTATCAGGAGGAGCCATTTTAGTATCCACCAAAGCAAAGATTGGTCAAATAATTTGTAGGATAAAGGGATTTAAATTGGAAATGTAATCAAGTTACAATCAAGTGTGTGTGTTTGAGAACTTTCAAAAGACCTGCTATTCACATAATTATAGTAGTATCTATTTATCCATTTATTTATCTTTCTATCCATCTAATTATCTATTTATTTATCTATCCATCCATCCATTTATCTATCTATAGATATCCAGATATCTATAGCTATATATGTATATCTATATATACACATATATTTCCCAATGAAGGGAAGCTATTAAAACCTGCTTGAGCATCCCTTTAGATTATCTGGAGCTTTAATGTTTTCAGTTACGTTGCGTGACTAGAATTTGAGCTTGATTCTGAATCCTTGGACGTGAATGCACTTTTAAATGTTGACCATTAGGTGGAAGCAAGTCTGAAGTTTCTCTGCAGGAAGCATCTTCAGTCCTGCTCATGGCAATATCCCCCAGCAGAGGGCAAGTGCTCCCTCCCTGCCTGCCCTACACGCTTGGGGCCCCAAAGAGATCCAGGGAAAAATGTCAATCTGTCTTCCTGACTTGTTATTTCCTTAGACTAGAGAAATCTCTCAGGAGGAAATTCATTGATAATGTAGATTGGGACCTATTCCACAACTTTATGGTCTTAGAAAGTTACCTGGGCTGCTCTGTGTGATCCAGGGGTTAGAAGGCTAACCCCAGAGTCAGGAAGATCTGAGTTCAAATGTGCCATTAGACAGTTACTGACTTGGTGAATTCCCTGGCAGTTCACATAATCTCAGTCTGCCTCAGATTTCTCAGCAATAAAATGGGGATAATAATAACACTTCCCTCTCTAAGTTGTAGTAAGGACAAAATCACTTAATATTTTTAAGTGCTTGGCTGGCATTGAAAAAGTGTTTATTTATTTCCTTCCTGGGAGGATAAGTGATGAGCAGGATCTAACAACTGGTGGGCGTCAGATTCGGAATTTGAATCCAGTTCTTTGTGATTCTAAGGCTTGATTTTTTTTATCCACTATTTGACACATGGATTTATAGAATCTTTTAAACTCGACAGGAGATAGGATTTTCATAAAGCCCTTTATTTTAACATTTTAACAAATTGAGTTGTAGAGAAGATAGAAATGATGTGTAAGAAGCAAAATTCCTCCATTTTCCTTAATAACTGCATTTCATTGTTGTAGACAAACTTTTTACTATAATTTCTCTGACAACAAACAAACAGTGACTAATTTCTTGCTGGAGCCACAAATGGCAGTTTTAGTTTTGGAGGCAAGCGGTATAAGACGTGCCCTCAAATGGCATCTTTAAGAGAAATTCAGTTTGGGAGAGAGAGAGGAGAGTTTGGGGGAGAAAAGATGGAATGGACATAGAATGTTGCCTTTAGGGGGCTAAGATGTCAGAATACTGGTCCTTGGTCTATTCCAACTTTGTTTCCTTCCCCCATTGGTGGCAGTGTCCTCAAGAGTGTCTGGGAGGTGCCTCCAATGGGAGGAAGGGACCAGAGTTAAACCAGACTGAGGAGACAGTTGTCTGGGACATGGAGGAGTAGCACCTGAATACAGGAAGTTGATCATCCTGTGGCTTCCCATTTTAAGGCAATTCTAGTGTATAAAGAGCCGGCACCCCAGCCCATTCTGAAGTGAAGTCCCATCTCTGTCACACACCCACTGGAGAACATGAAAGCTTTCAGAGCCAAAGGGAATCTGCATCTGGGGAGAGAGTTTCCTCATTGGAAGTTGTCTCTATGATGGAATCCAGATTGTAAAGGGTTGAGGAATGAGTGTATGGTGAGGAATTATGGTTATTCCTCCCACATCATGGGGATTTGGGGTACCTCACCTCCCGTGATCTGGAAAATCTGCATACATGTTGTTGGTCATCCCTTTGTATCAGAAAAGAAATCTGATTTTTTTTCTTTTCCTTTTATGGGATGTTTATAGAACCAAACTGGAAAATTTGGGTTGCTATTATGCAATATTATACATACGTACATGTATATATAATATATATTTTATTATGCATTTCTGAGTTTCTAAACTTTTTCTGTATCTGCTGATGGCTTCACGTATTATCTGCAGCTTCCACAACACTCCCCCCAAATTGCCATTTAATTTCTTCTGCCTATCCACAATATAGAGAAATGACGATGGGGAAAGGCACAATGTCAAGGGACAACTGTAATCAGTGAATGACAGGTTAGAAAGGTCAAGGTCTCCCAGTGCATCCAGGACCATCTCCAGTCATCCTTATCTATGTCTGGCCACCGGACCCAGATGGCTCTGGAAGGAAGATGAGGCAGAGGACCTTGCACAGCCCTCCCTCCCTCCCTGAAATCCAATTCCCTTCCATGTCATGGGGTCCCTTCTCCGACATCTTGGATTCTCTTGGAGAAGGAAGGACAAAGAACTCTTTCAAGAATTGTAGAAGTGAGGGAAGGCAGTAAAAGAATAAAACCTCCAGGGTGTGGTGAGATTAATGGGAGGGTTGCTTGGTTGGTTATTTAAGGGGTAGGTGAGGACTGGGTACATTTGTAGATGGAAGGGAAGGAGGCGTTAGAGAGGGAGATACGAGAGATGAGGAAAAATATGTGAACTAAGGCTCCTGGAGATGAGATCTGGAGTGGAATAAGCCAGAAAAGGTAGAAAAAAGGAACCGACTCCCACACGTTCTCCTTTTGTCCTTTTCATAGGTTGTGGCAGAAGGAGGAAATGATCTAGACCGCATTTAATTACAGCAAAGCATTGGATGTAATTTTTCGAGATGCTTATATAGATAAGTTGGCAAAATG
The DNA here is from genome assembly GCA_023553655.1 of Myrmecobius fasciatus. Taxonomy (NCBI): domain Eukaryota; kingdom Metazoa; phylum Chordata; class Mammalia; order Dasyuromorphia; family Myrmecobiidae; genus Myrmecobius; species Myrmecobius fasciatus. The sequence goes on from JAJPUD010001754.1 coordinate 130,432, forward strand.
TGGGCTGGATAATAGCATGATTAGAAGGCTCTGGAAGCCAGTGATCCAATATGGCCAAATGAGGCTGATTAATGGCGTCCTGGGGCTCGGTAGTGGGGGAGGATCTCCAAGCCCTCCCGCCAGCTTTGCCTGGCTCTCTACCCTTGGCCCCTTTTCCCTCATTGATATAAATGAAGACATATAAAACCCGTTTATAAAATTTGCGGATGATACAAGGCTGAGAAGTAGAGCTCATGCCATATATGACAGAAGCAATAATCCACAGTTTCTTAACAGTCTCAAAGGCTTGGCCAATTTCACAAAATAAAAACCTATCGGAGATTAAAGGTAACGTTCCACTTTTATGAGGTTTTTTTTTTTAATTTCAAAAGTAAAAAACGAGGGAGACGTAACTCTGTAGTGGGATATATGTATGTATAAACATTTTCAGGCTGTAGTTTTACAATGAGCAAAAAGAAAGTTGCATTAATGGCCATATCATGCTAAAGCCATGGAGAGAAATAAACTCGGGGTACCTTGTGCTTCATGCACATTCTAAATCTGAAATATGGCTTCCCCTCAGTGGTCCCCATTGACTATCTTAAAAAGAATTCTTTCTAAAAGCCAGCCAACAAACAAAGGGCCATCTGCTTGAAAACCCGCAGAGATGGGGAACCAACCACCTCTGAAGACAGTTCAAGACCACTTTCAAACAGCTCTTTGTCCTTTATCACATTCTACCCCTTTCTACATCTGGGGCCAAATATTGTTATTGAGTTGTTTCAGTCAAATCTTACTTTCTATGATTCCATTTGGTGTTTTTTGTTTTTGTTTTTTGAGGGTGTTTTTTTTTTTTGTTTTGTTTTGTTTTGTTTTTTTGGCAAAGATACTTGACTGGATTGCTATTTCCTTCCTCAGCTTATTTTATAGATAAGGAAACTGAGGCAAACAGCATGAGCTACTTGCCCAGAATCACACAGGTAGGGTCTGAGGCTCGATTTGAATTCAGATCCTCCTGACTCCAAGCCTGCCACAGCTGGAGCTGGAGAGAACAAGTGTAATTCAAGGGAAACCCATTTGGGAAAGGGAAGGGAAGGCATAGGAGAGAGGGGAGAAAGAGAAAGGAGGGAGGGTAAGAAATGAAAAGGAGATGGAGAGCTAGAAGTAACAATAGGAAAGGGAGCACAGAAAGGGGGAGAGCTAAGGAAAGGAACAGGGGAGAAAGAAGGAAGGGGAGAGAAAAAGGAGGAAGAGTAAGAAATGTTTCCTACAAAAAGGAGGGCAGAAAAAGGAAGGAACAGGGGAGAGAAGAGAGAGGAAGGAGAATGAGAAGTGGAAAGCTCAAGTATAATTGAAGGTAGAACAATGTGTGATTAACAAATGTTTTGGACAGTTTATTTTTAACCAGAGTGCTTTGGGTGCCTTTTAATGACTCTCTTGTCAGAATTTGACTTGGTTTGACTGAAGAACCATTCCTAGGTTAAATCCCCCATACAGTCCTAGAAGCCGGGGTCCTGCCATTAAGAACCTGCATTCTAAACAGATGTTCTAGAGAAGTAGAAAAATCGAGGACGTTCATTTTAGGAGCCACTGCAAACACAGCCTTCGCCTGCCCCCAGAAAGTCTCCTTTGCAAGGCTTGGAGCCCTGAAGCCAAAGCTTGCCTAACATTTAGTTATTGAAGGTTAAGGCTGACATTTTGTCCTGGATCATGTTGGCCTATGGCGTACCTTTGACATTATTTAAACATAGATTTTTATATTTAATAAACACAAGGGGCCTAAGAGACTTCTCTGGAGCCTGCTGCTAACATTAATCATCTCCTTGAACATACACATCCATTCAGACTGGGGAATTGGCCAAGCTTTGAGGGGGGAGGAAAAAGGAGTCCTGGAATGCCCAGCCAAGGGGATGAGCTCTCTCTCCTTTGAAGAAATCTTTCCTGACAGTCACTCGGTAAAGTCACCTTTCATAGAGGCAGAAGGGGGGGCAGCTTGATTCTCTCCAGTGATTCCAGGAGAAAAGGAAATGGGAGGGAGGGAAGGAAACCAGCAAACCTGAATTCCTAATTCCTTCTGACAGAAAGCCCTTCCTGGAAGAGAAGAATTGAAATGCAATAATACCTAACAGGAACTTCAACTCATACTAAGGTGTAAATGACTGACACCAGTTCTTTTCTTGAGGGCTAGGGTTAATGAAATTAGGAGAAGGGATGAGAAAGAGAGCAAGAGTAACTGGGGACTGAAGGACGAATGAGTTAGAACAAAAAAAAAGGAAGCTGGGGGTGTTGACAACAAATTTAGCCTATTTTATTTGCCTATAGAGTCTCTCAACAAGCTAATGCTAGCTTCTGGCTTTATTAAGTTTTATTTTAATAGTATGTTATTTTGCCAATTACATGTAAAGATGGTCTTTAATATTCATTTTTGTAGAATTATGAGTTCCAATTTTTTTCCTCCCTTTCCTCCCTCTTCCCCACACTAACAGGCAATCTGATATAGATTATACATGTAATTCTATAAAATTATAAAAACTTTAACATATTATATGTGTTATGTTGGGAAATAAAAATCAAAACCAAAGGGAAAAACCAAAAGAAAGTTAAAAAAAGGTGAAACTAGTATGTTTCCATCTGCATCCAGTCTCCATAGTTCTTTCTCTGGCTGCAGATGATATTTTCCATCCAAAGTTTGCTGAAATTGCCTTGGATCACTGAATTGCTGAGAATAGCCATGACTATCATAGTTGATCATCACACAACCTGGCTATTACTGTATACAGTGTTTTCCTGGTTCTGCTTGCTTCCCTTAGCAGCAGTTTCAAGCTTTTCTAAAATCAGCCTGTTGATCATTTCTTATAGAACAATAATATTCCATTCCATTCATATACCATAACTTGTCTAGCCATTCTCCAACTGATGGGCAGTCATTCAGGTTCCAATTCTTGCCACCATAAAGGAGCTGCTACAAACATTTATGCACATGTGAGTTCTTTTCCTTCTTTTATGATCTCTTTGAAATATAGACCCAGGTGTCTGAATCAAAGGGTATGCAGAGTTTGTTCTGTCTTCATTCTAAAGCAGGAAAACTTTTAAAAATTGCTAATTACATTTAAACTTAATTAGTTTCCTCTGTGCTTCTATGTATTTTATTTTATGCATTTAAAAACATTCTGAAAAGGAATCCATGGATTTCACAAGAGTACCAAAGGAGTCCTTCTCTCTTTCTCTCTCTCTCTCTCTCTCTCTCTTTCTCTCTCTCTCTCTCTCTCTCTCTCTCTCTCTCTCTCTCTCTTACACACACACACACACACACACACACACACACACACACACACACTCATACTTCTTTTTCCTTTGAAACATAAGACAAAGAAAAAATAGTGATAGAAATGAGATTTATTTTTTAACTTTTTTTTAAAAAAACTGGAAACTGAGGGGATGCCCATCAATTAGAAAGTGGCTGAATAAATTATGGTATATGAATGTTATGGAATATTATTGTTCTGTGAGAAACGGCCAGCAGGACGATTTCAGAGAGGCCTGGAGAGACTTTCATGAACTGATGCTGAGTGAAATGAGCAGAACCAGGAGATTGTTATACACAGCAACAACAATATTACATGATGATCAATTCTTTTTTTAAATTTATTTATTAATACTTTTTATTTGCAAAACATATGTATGGGTAATTCTTAAACATGAACCCTTACACAGCTTTCTGTTACAAATTTCCCCCCCCCTACTCCCCACCTCTCCCCTAGATGGCAGGATATCCACGACATGATAATTATGTTAGAATACGTAAGAAATCGAATATATGTATAGTTATTGCATCATTTTTTGTGCAGGAGAAATTGTATTACAAGAAAGAATAATCCGATAAAGGAAATACAATGCAAGCAAACCTCCATAGAGAACATGAGAATGTTATGTTGTGGTCCACATTTCACATCCCTCTCTCTGGGTGTATATGGCTCTCTTCACCAAACAATTGGAAGTGGTTTGAGACAATTCTTTGTTGAGAGCTATGTCCATCAGAATTGATCGTCATATAGTATTGTTGTTGCCATGTATAATGATCTCCTGGTTCTGCTCGTTTCACTCAGCATCAGTTCATGCAAGTCTCTCCAGGCCTCTCTGAAATCGTCCTGCTGGTCGTTTCTTACAGAACAATAATATTCCATAACATTCATATACCATAATTTATTCAGCCACTCTCCAATTGATGGGCATCCCTTCAGTTTCCAGTTTCTAGCCACTACAAAAAGGGCTGCCACAAACATTCTTGCACATGTGGGGCCCTTTCCTTATTTTATGATTTCTTTGGGATATAAGCCCAATAGAAACACTGCTGGGTCAAAGGGTATGCATAGTTTGATAGCTTTTTGAGCATAGCTCCAAATTGCTCTCCAGAATGGTTTGATCCATTCACAGCTCCACCAACAACGCATCAGTGTCCCAGTCTTCCCACATCCCCTCCAGCATTCATCGTTATCTTTTCCTGTCATTTTAGCCAATCTGACAGATGTGTAGTGGTACCTCAGAGTTGTCTTAATTTGCATTTCTCTGATCAATAATGATTTGGAGCACCTTTTCATATGACTACAAATAGTTTCAATTTCATCATCTAAAAATTGTTTGTTCATATCCTTTGACCATTTATCAATTGGAGAATGGCTTGAATTCTTATAAATATGAGACAATTCTCTATATATATTAGAGATGAGGCCTTTATCAGAACCATTAAATGTAAAGATGATTTCCCAATTTGATGCTTCCCTACTAATCTTGTCTGCATTAGTTTTGTTTGTACAGAAACTTTTTAACTTAATTGAACACCAGATAGATAATTTTGATTATATTAAGAGTTCCAGATCTTCTTTGGACATAAATTTATTCCATCTCCACAGGTCTGAGAGGTAAACTATCCTATGTTCCTCTAATTTGGTTATAATATCACTCTTCATATCTAGATCATGAACCCATTTTGATCTTATCTTGGTGTGTGGTGTTAGGTGTGGGTCCAGCCTTAATTTCTTCCACACTAGTTTCCAATTTTCCCAGCAGTTTTTGCTGAATAGTGAGTACTTATCCCAAAAGTTGGGGTCTTTGGGTTTATCAAACACTAAATTGCTAAGGTTATTACCTAGCTTGTCCTGATATCCTATCCTATGCCACTGATCGACTACTCTATTTCTCAGCCAGTACCAAATGGTTTTGATGACCGCTGCTTTATAATATAGTTTTATATCTGGTATAGCAAGGCCACCTTCATCTGCCTTTTTTTTTCATTAATTCCCTTGAAATTCTTGATCTTTTGTTCTTCCAAATGAACTTTGCTACTATTTTTTCTAGATCTGTAAAATAATTTCTTGGGAGTTTGATTGGTATGGCACTAAATAAGTAGATTAGTTTGGGTAGTATTGTCATTTTTATTATATTCACTCGGCCTACCCATGAGCATTTTAAGTTTTTTTCAATTGACTAGGTCTGATTTTATTTGTGTGGAGAGTGTTTTGTAGTTTAGTTCATATAGTTCCTGACTTTCCCTTGGCAGATAAATTCCCAAATATTTTATACTATCAACAGTTATATTGAATGGAATTTCTTTTTGTATCTCTTGCTGCTGAACTTTATTGGTAATAAATAAAAATGCTGATGATTTATGTGGATTTATTTTGTATCCTGCAACTTTACTAAAGTTGTGAATTGTTTCTAGTAGTTTTTTAGTTGAGTCTCTAGGGTTCTCTAAGTATACCATCATGTCATCTGCAAAGAGTGATAATTTGGTTTCTTCATTACCTACTCTAATTCCTTTTATTTCTTTTTCTTCTCTTATTGCTAAAGCTAACATTTCTAATACAATATTAAATAGTAATGGTGACAGTGGGCAGCCTTGTTTCACTCCTGATCTTATTGGGAATGGTTCTAGTTTGTCTCCATTACATAGGATGCTTGCTGATGGTTTTAAGTAGATGCTACTAATCATTTTAAGAAAAAGCCCATTTATTCCTATACTCTCTAGTGTTTTTAATAGGAATGGGTGTTGGATTTTATCGATTGCTTTTTCTGCATCTATGGAGATAATCATATGGTTTTTGTTAGTTTGGTTATTAATATAATTGATTATGCTGATAGTTTTCCTGATATTGAACCAGCCTTGCATTCCTGGTATAAATCCTACTTGGTCAAGATGTATTATGATGATCAATTCTGATGCACATGGCTCTCTGCAACAAAGAATTGTCTCAAACCAGTTCCAATTGTTCACTGAAGAAAACCATATACACCCAGAGAGAGGGATATGAAATATGGACTACAACATAACATTTTCATGCTCTCTATTGAGGTTTGCTTGCATTGTGTTTCCTTTCTCTGATTTTCTTTTTTTTCTTGTAAATAGGATTTTTCTTGCATAACTTGTCAAGTATTTCAACATTATTAACATGTAGTGGACTTCCTGCCATCTAGGGGAGGGGAGGGGACTGGGGGCAAAATTTGTAATGGAAAGCTTTGTAAAGATCAATGCTGGGGAACTACCCATACATATGTTATACAAATAAAAAGCTTTAATAAAAATAAATAAATAAATAAAATTTTAAAAAAAGAAAGAAACTCTATCTTCTGTCCTTCCTGCCTCTTCCACCCTTATTAAGAAAGCAAGGAAAACAAAATTGCTGTTACAAAATGTTAGTCAAACAAAATAAATTCTTGAATTAACCATGGTTCCAAAAAAAAAAATGATCGCACCAAAAATATATACACTTACTCCATCACCTCTCTATCAGGAAGTGCATAGTATGTTTCATCATTAGTCTTCTGGAATTATGATTGGTCATTGCATTAATCAAAGCCCCTAAGTCTTTCAAAGTTGTTTGCATTTTATCATATTGATTATTTTTCTGGTTTGGTTCACCTAAGTCTTCATCAGTTCATATAAATGTCTCCAGTTTCTTCAAAATCATCTCCTTTATCATTTTTATTTTATTTTATTTTGCTTTTTTGCTGAGGCAATTGGGATTAAGTGACTTGCCCAGGGTCACACAGCTAGGAAGTATTAAGTGTCTGAGGCCAGATTTGAACTCAGGTCCTTCTGACTTCAGGGCTGATGCTCTAACCACTGCGCCACCTAGCTGCCCCTCCTTTATCATTTTTATAGCATAATTATATTCTATCATATTCCTATCCCATAACTTGTTTAAACATTTTCTAATAGACTACATGGTTCCTTTTCCTCTTTCCTTATTCTTTTGGGGGTGTAGATCAATTATTTGAATGGTTTAATAGCTTTTGTGGAATAGATCCAAATTGCTTTGCAGAATGAGCATACAACTTCACAGCTCCAACAATAGGCTATTAATAATACCTGTTTTCTTCTCCAGTTCCTTCAGTATTTGTCCTTTTCCTTTTTTGGGTCAACTTTGCCAACCAATGGATATGAGGTAGAAACTAAGAGTTGTTTTGATTTGAATTTTTCTAACTATTTGAGCTTTAGGACTTTTTAAATGGGACTTGATAACTTAGATTTCTTCCTCTAAAAAATGCCCGTTCATATGATTTAACCATTTATTAATTGAGGAATGAATCTTAATCTTATAAATTTGAATCTGTTTTCAATATATCTTAGAAATTAAACTTTATCAGAGAATCTTGCTGCAGAGTTTCTCCCCACCTATTTGCATACTTCATTTCTAATTTTAGCTGCATTGGTTTTGTTTGTACAAATGCCTTAATGTCTTATCATCAAAATTGTCACTTTTACCTTCTGTGAACTTTTTTGTTTGCTTTTTCTTCTATCCAATTTCCTGACTTTGGACTTGGTGCTAGGAGCAGACTTTTTGAACTTCTGAAAAGAATGCCCGGTGTGTTCCTGCTACTGTTTTCTTAGGGTATTAAGTGTTATGTTATTCCATAATCTCAGGGATAGCTCAGTCCGGGTCACTCGAGCACTTTCACTACTCCCAAAGTGGTCTGATCCAAGGCAAAGTCTGATTGCTTCTGTCCTGATTTGAGCTCTGCAAGTTCCTGAGCTCAGTTTAAGACTGAGCAACATGCCTGTGGACTTATACCACTTGGACTTCAAGTAGACTGCTCCTGGACTCAACCACTTTCTCCTGGAAATCTCTGTTGGTTCAGCAGGCTCCTTTTTGGTCTGGGATTTCTGCCTCACTTATTTCACTGTGGGCTTTAAATGAGGCTGGAGGCTGGAAGAAGACCCTGCTCCTCTTGTAAATTCACCAGCTGAACTTGCTCTTTGCTCAGAACATAGTCTGGGGTCCATGATCACCCTTCACTTGGGTGATCTCTTCCTTGGTGCACCCTGGATTGTGAGGCTTGGAACTGAGTGGTGAATGCCCGAGCTGCCAGTTGGCACCTATTGTTCTAGCTCACAAGGGTCTGTGACCCATTTGGAACTCCTTCTCACCATGGGGCACAACCTCTCCCTGTCCTAGAATGTTTCACCGTGGCCATTCCTGAGTAGACCCTATCCCTTGTGTCTGTTGACTTCTCCATCTGTCTCCCTGTCCTGATCCGGACTAGAAAAAGGATTTATTGGGATTTTTCTTGGATATGCTATAGAATTAGCTCCGCTATATCTTGTAAATCTGCTTAAAGGAGTTGTCGGGAAGGAAAGGGAGGTGGGAAGCTGGACTGTACTTCTTCCTCTTATTTGACAGAGATGTTTAGACGATCAAAGAAGTCAGATAATGCTCCCTGGATCTCATGCTTGCCCTAGAATTTGAAAAAACCTATCTGACTTTGCTCAATTATCGTTTTCTGGATAGAACTGTCATTTTTATCTTTTGTTACCCTAAAGCTTTCCCCCTCTTTCCCACCATGGCAGTTCCTAAGGCTGAACTTTAGATCCTTTGGTTCCAGTTTACAGAGACAAGGGGGTCCTCTTTCCACAGCCTGTATGCATCTATTTCACAAACCAAATCAGAGATTTTGTTGGCAGTCTGTCTCGTCTGAACGATCGGAGCAGTCCCAGAGACAATGGGCCGCCTCTGAAGGATGTGGATTTCTAGGGAGTCCTTTTGAGGAACGTGATATGGAGAAGCAAAAGTAGAGAATGTTCCTCTTCCAGACTTGCTCCATTTGCTAATCCAACAGACATTTATTGATTCCCTACTGTGTATCACTAGATGCTACGTGCTGAGAATCAGAAAGACAATGGTAGCATTTATATAGTGTTTACTACATGTTTACTACATTTCACTTGATCTTCATAGCAACCATAAGACATAGGTTATTATTATTATTATTCATATATATAATATATCATTATATGTTATATTATACACTAATATATTAATATTAAATATAAGATATATTATATAAAACATATTAATATAATATAATAATATATTATTATTCTCAGTTTTACAGATGAAGAAATTGAAGTAAAAAGAGTTAAGTGACTTTTCCAGGGTCACACTGCTAATAAGTATCTGAGGCTAGGTTTGAACTCACATCTTCCTGACCCTAGGCATAGTGTTCTATATCCATTGTGCCAAAAAAAAAAAAAGAAAACACCAAACCTCCCACTCCCAAAACATATCTCTGACCTCAAAGAATTAATCTTTTCCCTCATTAACTAGCATTTTATTTTATTTTTCTAATTTCATGTAAAGATAGTTTTCTACATTCATCTTTGTAAGATTTTGAATTTCAAATTTTTCTCCCTCCTTCCCTGCCCTCCTCTTCCTCAATGCATCCCAATCTGATATAGCTTAAACATGCACAATCACATTAACCATATTTCCATATTAGTCATGTTGTGAGAGAAAAAAATCAGAACAAAAGGGAAAATCCATGAGAAAAGGGAAAAAATACTATGCTTCGATTCTTTCCATTTTCCATCACAAGTCTTTTGGAATTTTCTTAGATCACTGTATTGCTGGGAAGAACTAAGTTTATCATAATTGATCATCACATAATCCTCTTATTGTGTACAATGCGGTTCTGCTCACTTCACTCAGCATCAGTTCATTTAAATCTTTCCAAGTTTTTCTGAAATCCACCTGCTTGACATTTCTTATAGCCCAACAATATTCTATTCCTTTCCTATACCACAACTTGTTCGGCGGTTCCCCAACTGATGGGCGTCCCCTCAGTGTCCAATTCTTTGCCATGGAGAAAAAGAGCTGCTATATTTTTGTACATGTGAGTCCTTTATTATGAATCCCTTTTACGCTTTTAAAGAGGTAGTCTTCAGGTTTGTTGATCAATCCAACGTTTCTTGAGCTCCTTTTGTGAGGGAAGGCACTTACTTACTATATCAGGTTTGTCCTTACTTCCTAAGAGTTAGGACACCTGAGTTCTACTCCCATCCACTAATCTGCTTCAAAGGTCTCTACGCCTCTCAATGGATGAAGGTACTTCTAGAACAGGGCTTCTTAACTCAAGGTCTGTAACCTTGGAGCTTTAAAAAAATATAGCTTGGTCTAATTGGTTTCCTTTGCGATGCTGCCCAATTTACTTTGTGCATTTAAAAACTGCTGTTCTGAGAAGAGGCCCACAGAAAAGGTTAAGAACCCCTCTTCTTGGATTTCTGACCTGCATTAAATGGGGGCTGAATTAAATTTCTCTTTGGAACTTCTCTGTACCTGCTCTCCCACAGACTCCCCAGTCTATCATTGCTACACCTTTTTCCCATCAGCTTCTGGTAATGAGAAAATTGATTTGCTAAATGCATCTCCTGACAATGAGGGGTCCCGGCCTTGATGGGTTCATTAGCCCTTCCAAGGAGAGAAGCATTTTAAAAGAAGTCGAGATCTTTAACCCAAGGGAGTGAATCTGAAATGGTATTCTGGGGCCAGATCAGCTGTTTGTCCCCAGCCAGGGGACCTTTTCCAATCCCCTTCAAAGTAAATCCAGCTGTTTTTCTCTTAAGTCTCCATGACTTTTAGGATTTCCATGGCCTAGCTGTTAGTTCTGTTGAAACAGGACTGAAAATCCCAAGAGGTGATCGTTTCCCATCCTTTGGCTAGCTCCTAGAAAGGGTCATCCTTGGAAAATGTGAAGTTTGCCTACATCCTTCCCTTCTCTTTCCTTCTTGGTCCCTCTGCCCTCAGGACCACCTTCAGGCAACCATTCTCAGAGTCTTCTCAGACCAGGCAAATGTCCTGTGATTTAAGATTCTCATTTTCCTCTTTATCACATTTGTCGGGGGGGGGGGATAAAGCAGCTGTTATATTAATTCAAACAAAGGGATGAGTGATTGCTATTTGGGTGAACAAATATTAACTTCTCCAGGTGGTTTTTCCATTTGAAGAGAATATCTCATTAATTCAAAGAAATGATTCTCTAATAGTATAGTTTTAGAGAAAAAGAAACTTTGGAACCCATAAATCATATCATTATGCCATCTATTCTAAGTTCCTCTATTGTGACATCCTAGAATAGGGTTCATTTCTCTCATCTGTGAGTTTCTGCTAAGACCTACCATGGTACCCAATACACAATAGGTGCTAAATACATATATATTTAGCACCTATTGTGTATTTGTATATATATATTTACTTAATATATGATAATAATTATTTATATTTACACCCAAATATTGGAAAGTCCTTGCTCTCCTGATCAGGCCAGTCTTGTTCCTGAGCTGAAATTATCTTGAGAAGAGTTTCTCTAGGCCCTGATTTAAAGGAACTTTATCACTGTTAATGAGAATAATAAGCAAGGGCCTTCCAGGATGTTTGTATGTTTGGTGTTTCTTTTTGGTCCTAATTTTGCTTATATTTTATGGCTATATGAAGTCCATTTTTAGAGATTATCTTATTTGTTTCTCACAAAAGCAATTTCTCCAGGTAGTACAGCAAGTATCCAAAACCCAGCTCTTTTTCTTCACTATTCTCCACATCTGCCTCTGTCTCCAGGTCTGTCTCTTCTATTTGGCTGTAACAACTTGCCAACAGAGATGACTCAAGCCATCGTTCCATAGAAAGGTCCCCTGGGCCATCCCTTCCTGCAGGGACCCCCGAGAATGAGGCCGTGAGAAAAGCAAGGAGAGGGAACCCATTTCCCCATTTTCTAGAACAGAAAGACTCTGAAGTGAACATAGACTTTCCAGGCTGTATTTAAGATCCATTCTCCTTCCAAGACAACTTCAAGACCTTCATTTATCCCCTCTCTGAACCATTATACTTATAATTGGTTCCATTTGTTACTGAATTGCCATTCTATGCTTTATGGATTGTTTTCTAGTTGCTATTTTTAAAATATCTTATTGATGTCTTTTATTTTTGTATTATAATCATTTCTAAATATCAACCATCACTCCAACCTCCACAAATGAACCTTCTCTGTACAAAGAGCAACACAAACCCACTGATAGAATAGTCAAGATTCTCTGTTGGGAAGAGAGGGGATACACTTTCAAGCGTCCTCCAAGACCATGATTGCCTTTTTTTTTTTTTTCAGTCATTCAGTATTTCTTGAGTGATCCTTTCCTTTACGTCATTACAATATTTATGGATAATTGTGCCATCGGTTTTGTTTATTTCAAAAGCATTGGCTCATACCAATCTTCCTACGTCTCTTTTAATTCCGCATTTGTCGCTTCTTACGGAACGATAATATCCCGTTACATTTGAGCAGCTGGGTGGTATATTGGATAGAGTATTGGGAGTCAGGAAACCTTGACTTCGAATGTAGCTGCCCACACTTACTATTTGTATGATCCTGCTCAAGTCATTTAAACCTCCTTGCCTCAGTTTCCTCTTCTGTAAAATGGGGAGATAACAGCACCTCCCTCACAGGATTATTGTGAGGATCGAATGATTCTCCATAATCATTGTGCAGACCTCAAAGGGCATCAGCATTGCCTGGGGCACTGTTGGTAAAGCGAGTTCTCAGGTAATAGCCCAGCTTCTATCAAGCCCCTCTTTGGCCACTTACAGGGCTGGAGATGGAGCCAGTGGAGGTGTCGGCCATTTGCCCCAAGTCGTCCACCTCATCACGTGTGGGAAGTGGGCTTCCCTGTTTGGCTTCGAGGCCAGCTTTCCATCCATCCCCCAGACCCTCTCAATGGAAAGCATTCTGGGGAAGTTAAAGCACCGCGGAAGAGCAGACTATGGGAAGAAAAGTGCTCCTAGATGGTGGCTGAGCTTCCTTCTGGGTCCGAATCCCATAATTCTAACCAATAATGAGAGGCTGAGGGAGCAAGCCATTGGATAGAACAAGGTTAATCAGGGAGGGCTTCTAGGTCTTGAGGGAGCCCATCTCTGGTGCCTAGGGGAGCTTGAAAAGCTGTACTTCCACTTCTGGGTGTCCCCTCTGAGGTCACCCCTAGTCCCCTCAAACATCCCTGGGCTATTCGGGGGAGGAAGGTGCACAGGTGGGGACTTTCTCACTATGTACCTCCAGACAGGGCCATTCCTGCGGAGTCTTCGGGGTCAGGTCCACGTTGAGGGCCAGCCCTCCCTCTGTGCTCTCCAGCAGAGCCTAGGCAGAAATGGACTTAATGCCCTTGGCAGAAACAAACCATAAATCAATACCTGCCCACAAATAACTACAACATAAATTAGAGTGTGGCAATGTGAGGGAGAAGACCAAGCAAAGTGCGATAAGAAAGACAGAGAGAGACACAGAGAGAGACACAGAGAGAGACACAGAGAGAGA